>OX940975.1:6961001-7280017 GCA_954871275.1 Leptopterna dolabrata | reverse complement strand
CTGCCTGCATGCAATTAGGATAATTAATAAATATACCTGCATATTTAATAGTTATACAGTAATCACTAATACGATATCAGTTATTTGACTATCCTCAAAATCGATTAATGCTCGCTATTAGACAATAGGTAACCCGTGAATCTTAAATTAAGGCTTTATAGTGCATCCAAATTGTTAGGCTTTTTGAATTAGGACCCACCAACTATTTTTACAGAAATCAAATGTTGACATTTTGGCACAAATCTGTCTCATTCGTCTTTTAATACGAAAACGTCAAATGAAAACGTCTTTCAGTTTTAGTGCAGTAGTGAGCAAATCTGAGTTTTTGTTAGACAAACAGCCCAATATTGGTTGACTGGGATTACTCGAAAATTCTATATGACTGGAACTTATATGCCATATTTATGCGATCTCAGTTATTGAGAGGGTTTACTATCGCAGGTTATGATAAAATGAATCGATTGAATCGATTTGTGTTTGAGTCAAGTAATCTATGGATTATAGGAAATCAAAAATGTTAAATGTATAATTATAGTTGTAGTTTTTTGATTTTTTGTTGCCCTTTGATCTTGCACCACAAATCTCAATGTCAAAGGGCGCAGGGGCAGGTGCGTGCGCCTTTCGGTTCAAGTCAAGTGGAAAACGTCCCAACCCTCACCAATTCACCATCAATAAACCACCGTTCAAGGGAACAGTGGAGTGGGGATGTGTCCCCTCCGCACAGTGCAAACCCCTTTAAAAAAACGCCCTTCTACTGAAAGATTACAGCGAACACCCTGGGTTACCCTATCGGACGGTGGAGGGGTAAAAAGAAAAGAGTCGAGAGGTAAATGAATTATTAAAGGGTGGAACGGAAGCAACACGCGTCCTCCGACCAAAAGCATAATAGGATTAGATTCCCATACGCTTAGGCGCATCTCTTATTCACACTTGGCGCAGCTAAAGGCTCTGAAGGGCTGGAGGGGGGTTTCATTAACTTATTACTTGGATTTTCGCCAGAAAAACGGATGTCGGTCTCGGTCGTTTGTTCCTACATAATCATAGAGACTTGATATCCCTTTCCGAGCTCATCTTCTGAAAGGGTTAACAGCGGGGCAATACGGCCTGCCTCCCCGCCTTCGCCGAAAGCTTGAAATCATACCCTAATGTATGCAGGGGCTGCACAAACGATGGTGAAATTTAGGGTATGAAAGGGCGTTAAGTGTGGACAAACCTCAACACAGGCCCTTTTACTCATAATTAGTAACTCGTCCTAACGGGTTAAAGCGCCTCCGGCGGAATTTTACTTTGAGCGCTCTGCGAGTGTATCCCACCTTGCATTAATGCATTATTCATGCAGGCATACAGGAGGCAGTGGTTATAAGATAGGTACAACTCCGCAATGTGCGAGATGTAGGTACTTACCGAAATATTCCAATTTCACGAGGAATATTCAACGACCAATCAGCTCACCAACTTCGGAGAGGTCATTAAAAAAAAAGCTACAAATCCCTACACAACGGTTTATTATTTTGTACAGAATACCCTTCTGTTACAGATCACAGCTCTCTAATATAACTCTTCTATATTTATGTACTATTCTATACATATTATGCAGATCGCAGACCCGTTACTACTCGTTACTAGGTACCTACCTAAATCACGTGTTAAATGTTGCTAAAATAAGCAAAAAGAAGCAGAAAAATAGGATGAAGTTCTGAAGGGAAATTATTGATGGGGAGTGAAAAAATATTCATTCCCGGTAGGGTTTCGATCTCAGGAACTTTGGCGTATCAGCCCGTCAATTAGACCACTGTGCTGTATAGTCCAGCTAGCCGAGAGATTAGTGATGTGCGCTCTCAACACAGCTTTATGCCTGCATACACCCTGCTCTTTTTCAGAATTGTATATTAAATTTTATAGCAACATCGTAGAATGCTCCGGATGGTCTCAAATATTCAGAAAAAAAATCTAACTATTTGAAAATGCGAAAAAACCCGCACCTCAAAATACAATAACATTCCGAGATAGGGATACTCTGGACATTTCAACCCCTATTTTTCACTCCCTAAAGTTGAGTGACAGTAACGCCGAGCTTCGAGGACCAACCAGAGCCCAAATGGGGCTCGTATACCAAATTTCATGAATTTAGGTTCATGGGAACTAAGGAAAAAGTAGCGGACGGCGTACGGCGGACGGACGAAATTTTTTATTCGATATTCGTATTCTACGTCCCTTGAAACATAAACCGTCAAATTTTGAGGGGAGGGGTTAATTTTTTTTTTTTTTTCACGGTCGATTCCGAAGTTTCATCATTGAAAATAATAAACCAAAAAAAAAAAAAAACCTACAAAATTGTGTTCTCATAATTTCTTAAACTGTGAAAATTGTTGCGAATACAGTACTGAATCACTGAACATCGAAATCTACCAAACCGATTGCTGACGAAAGTTAGGCAAGTTTCCAAAACATCACAAGAAAAAACCTATACACGATGAACATAGAATTACCAACTTGTCAAGTTCAGTGTACATAAATATATGTATGAAGTTCAAGGTGTAAATTCCCCACTTTCACGCTATGCAAAGATTCCCTGGATCGCCACGGTACGTTGATGTGATTCCTTCGCAGGTATCACTGGACTGCTCGCATGGTAATCCCATCCGCAACTGTATGCGACAAAACTTTTACTTTCCACCTAATCATAACGAACTAAATCGTTGTTCTTCCTAACAACAGTCTTTGGACAACAATATTCTCAATCCTGTGAACGACCAGAGTATTCATAAAATTGATAAAGCATGTGCTGAATATATATAATTGCTATGAAAAAATGCTGCAGATTATTACACAGCGATTTATTATTCACGTGTACAGATGCCCCTTCTGCGTAGATCACTGTTTTCTGTGGTCAATACCCTCGTGCCTCTCCCAGGAAAGCTCTAAATCCAGTATTGGAGCCGGCCGGGGAATGGCGGTTTCGTACAAATATTCGGTGGATTCAACAATTATTCTATCATTGATTATTCGTAGTTATTCATGAAGCATAACGTTTGTTCATGTTGCATAAGTGGGCAGGCTATCGAGAAAGTTCAAGATAACCTTCATTCGTAAAATGAAATACTGTCGCGAAACAACCAAATAGATTTAATTCAACCATGCGTGGTTATAGTCAAGACTTCCCTACCAATGATATCCGGGCCGGATTTATACCGTTTGATTCACGATCGTGTTGACGAAGCTTTTCGATGCCAACTAACGGCTGCACGTACAGTGCTCCGGGCGGTCTCTCGAGCTCGAAAATTCTCAAGTTCGAGATCAATTTAAAAAGTGAACCATACCCTTCGACCCATCGAATGTTTTCGAACTGCGGCGTTTTCCCCGGACACATATTTTTCATCCCTTAGAGCAGAGGTTCCCAACCAGTGTGCCGCGGCACACTGGTGTGCCCTGAAGTCCCTGTAGGTGTGCCGCGAAATTTTACCGTCTTTTTTACTAGTATTTACTTTTTTAATTCGCCGTGATAACAACTTTTACCGACTATTTTTCATTAATAAAACTTCAGTTCTGCGCTTGTCTGCTGTTTCAATAGTTCAACACTCGACCAACACAATGCGGTAGCAGCAGTATCGTATGCAGACGTGCGTTAGTTCAATATATATATATATATATATATATATATATATATATATATATATATATATATATACTATAATAATAATATAATATAATATATACTCATTTGACCATCAGAAATTGTGGACTGCGTCAACAATGGCGCCGCTTACTGCAAGTAACAGATGATGATAACTTGAAATTTGGCTTTGAATTTCGACTTGAAATTTGGAGGGTGGAATACACCTGACAATGCTAGACACCAAAATTGGTGTTAGTGGTGGTTTTAGGTTTGAGGTGAGGCTTGGATAGGTGAGATTTCCATAATGAGCACAGCATTAACTCAATGAATTATGTTTTAAATTATATTTTTAAAGAAAGTAACATATTAAAAAAATCACATAACAATACATTATGATTATACTCATTAGATTATGGAGATTATTTACCCAAGTGTGCCGTGGCTGAACGAGTTTTTAAGTTAGTGTGCCTCAAGCTAAAAAAGGTTCGAAACCGCTGCCTTAGAGACTGACCGCAAGCCTAACTACGGCTAACTAGAATTTTTATTACGTTTTCGGATTCTACGTACCTCGAAACGGAAACCACCAAATTTTGAGGGGTTTTTAAAAAAAAAAGCTACATTCTAAAGGTTTATTATTAAACAAAAATTGGCGAGGTTTTTCCTGCAAATTTTGCGTTTAAATTTTTGCTCGATTACTCATCGTGTGCGTCAGCCTTTCCTGAAGTTTTTATCATAAACTGAATTCAGAAAAATTCACTTTTTGGGAGATGAGTGGTTTTGCCTAATTGCGGCAGAACTCAAGTAATTATTATGCTTAGTTGGGGCTGCAAACCGCAAACTGAAACTGTGTTCTTTAATTACTAGGTTCGTAGGTTCTATGATTTGTACTTTACTGGAAAACATCCACACACAGTCCGAGAACTCTCACTGTACGTACGCCCGTATGAGGACGTATATCAACCAGATACGTGACCGTTTATTTCAGATTTACGTCTGAGTCAGTCCGTTTCCGCCTGTAAACGTGGAGCCGCGGAAGCTGAGTTGTCGAGATAATTGTTTAAATCAGAGCTCCGGGAGGCGCGTAGACGGTCGTCGCCAGGACGCCTTTGAAAACGGCACATCCTCCTTGAACCGAACCAACAACTAGGAAATACGTTTCGTTGAGCCTATTTTGAACGAGTTATCGTTTTGTTACTTATACCTACTCGTTTTTATATGAAAAAGCCTCCACGTGAGTTATAACATGGAAATTAGCGCTTGTACAATGGTTTTTTGGTTTATTATATTCAATAGGTAATGAACCTTTGGAGTCGAGCATGGAAAAAAAATTTAACCCCCCTCAAAATTTGATGGTTCCCGTTTCAAGGTAAGTATAATCCGAAAATGCAATAAAAAAAAATCTGTCCATACGCCGTACTTAGCACTTTTCTTAGTTACCACGAGCCAAAATAATCGAAATTTGGTTTTGGTTTATTATTTTCAATAATGAACCATTGGAATCGAGCATGAAAAAGAAATTCTAGCCCCCCCACAAAATTTGATGGTTTACGTTTCAAGGTATGTAGAATCCAAAACTGCAATAATTTGAATTGATCTTGAACTAAAGCATTTTATGGGACCACCCGGAGCATTGTACGACCAGCCGTTCGTGTGCACCGTGTGACAGTGGGGGTGGACCCTCGAGAGTACCCATCCGAGACCAGCGAGATTATCACCGGTTAAGAAGGGACATCGAAAAGCTTCATCAACATGATCGTGAATCAAACAGTATAAATCCGGCCCAAATATCATCACTAGGGAGCACCTGATTATAATCACGGATGGCTGTATGAAGTCGAGTTGGTTGTTCAGTGATATTATTGCATTTGAAAAATGATGGATCTTTTGGATTTTGTTGATAGGTACTTTTGCAACTTGAACAAACGTTGCAGTATTATGGGGTAAATTTTTACACAACGGTAAATTATAAAGCGACGGTAAATTATCACACAACGGTTTATTATAATATCTACGTAGAAGGGGCTCCTATACGGGTAAATTATTACACAACGGTTTATTATCTGCCTTACGCTTCATGAATAACTACAAATAATTATTAATTAGGTACTAACTATTGAATCCCGCGCATTTGTAGGAAACTTTAATTCCGGAGCCGGCTCCAGTCCTCGATTTGGCGCTTTCTCCTGGGGGGGGTGGAGCTCGAGGGTACTGACCACAGAAAACAGTGATCTACGCAGAAGGGGCATCTATACAGGTAAGTAATCAACCGTTGTGTAATAATTTGCAGCTTTTTTTGTGCGCAAGGCGAGGTGCACAAACAGGTACTTTTTGTGTTTGAGTAACCTGTTAGTAACATGAGCTGTGGGGTATCGTTTTCCATGTTTTTGTGGACGAGAAGACCGAATATGAAGTCGATTTCAACCAAAGAGTGGAATATTGAGGTTCTACCAAATGTTCAGCTCCCAAAATTGATTTTTTATCAGTCAAAAACCTTGGAAATCGTCTGAAATCACCATTAATTTGTATAACAACACTAGAAAAAATGTAAACACGTGGATCAAGATCATTAAATGGCACTACCAATGATCGAAGATAATTAGAAAAAAAAAAGGAGCGTACTACCTAATTCATGTTTTGAGCGCCAGAATTGGTTAATCGAAACCATCAGAAATAGCTATTTAAATTATTTCACATGAAAGAAACAATAAATGAACACTCAACATTTCTGTAGGTATGTCCAATGGAATGATAAACCCAAGTGACAAGGACTTTCCAGCGTCACGACTTTGCGTGATTTCGCATGAGGTTTAATTCAATTAGCAAAAGGTTCAATTAAAAAGGAAAATAGGTATTACTATATTACGTTTCTGACGTTTCTGTAGAGTTCTGGTTGTTTTTTTGTTTTTTTTTTTGAGATTTTGTTACGATTTACCGTCGAGCTTTTGCAGCGTTTTGTACAAAACACTGCAAATTGCATAGGTATACCTGTGCTATTTGTACGAAAATAATTAAGTGCGTAAAACTGATGGGGCAGACGGTTTGCAGGTCCCCGAGGGCACCAGCTACAGCAGTCGCCCTTGTTTAACCAATTTAACCGGTTGTGAGGGAGTGAAGGGTGGAGGGGTGAGTGGTAGCAAAGGAGAAAAGGGGCGGAGCAATCGAGTTGGATTGATTCAGAACTTGACACCCCGAAAAGGGACGGGAGGGAGGACGAATGTTATCACAGTCTCCTGCGAGGTCCCCGCGCACTGTTATCACAGTAGAAGGTGTCATTAGGAGGGCCAGGGTGGAAGGCAGCGCGCAAGTTTGAGAAGGGACCCCCCCCCCCCTCCTACCCATTCCACCCCTCCACTGCTACAACACCACTCGAAATGCTAATAATTGGTTAGGACATGTGTAATCCAACTCTGCCGCTTCGCTCTGCGCGTTGCAATCACATTGGGCCGCCCTGGGGGAACAGAGCAGTAACCCCCGAGGGTTAACCCCCTCCCCATCACTAAAATAACTCCAAGTCCCTGAAACGGACGTAGCGGTGCACTATTATGAAAGGGAGGAGTGAGGGGGGGGGGGGGGGGAGTCGATTAGAGATCGAAGTGGCTGTGGAGAGGGAGAGGATTTCAGATAGCAGATATACGCCCAATCCACGGATTAGCGAGCACCCTATCTGGGAATCAGGATCCGAGAATTGAATCCCCCACGTCTAATCCATCCACGCATCCATCTGATAATAACATCGCTTGATTGGGTTTCACATTCCCACTTCGGAATTTCGACTGTAATTGGTTCTTTGAATTTAATTTGCCAAATCAAAATCTTAATGAAATCACAATATAAACAAAAACCGCTGCGAATTTAATTTAATTTCTTTATTTCCAAAGTGTGAAAATATAAAATGAGAGAAAAAAATTTTCAGGAGAAAAGTATACATTTTGTAGTATTCCTCCGTAAGGGCGTGCCCGCGTTGGAGGGTGAGTCCTTACAAAAAAATTAAAGTCAACATCTGCAGTAGAAGTATAATATAATTAAGTAAAAATAAATAAATAAAATGAAGTAAAATAAACATGCCTTTCTAATGAAACAAATTATAAATAAAGTAAAGCAAATTACATAAATAAACGTAACTATTTCAATTATCGCACATGAGAGAAACAATAAATGATCAGCCAAGACAGAAACAGTAAATGAACAGCCAAGAAAGAAACAGTAAATGATCAGCCAAGACAGAAACAGTAAATGAACAGCCAAGAAAGAAACAGTAAATGAATAGAAACAATAAATGAACAAATAGAAACAATAAAGTAACAATAAATGAACAATAGAAACAATGTATGAATGGAAACCATAAATGAACAGAATATAAAAAATAAACGAACAGCCAGGAAAGAAACAATAAATGAACAGCCAAGGTAGATCAATAAATGAATAGAAACAATAAATGAACAGCCAAGAAAGAAGCAATAAATGAATAGAAACAATAAATGAACAAATAGAAACAATAAATGATCAATAGAAAAAATATATGAATGGAACCTTTGTGCAGGGATTTGCAGCGTTTTTGGCTAATAAAGTCTACCTTTTAGCCACTAGTTTTTGCCAAATAACTTTAATTGGCCAAACCTTTAGTTTTTTCGGCTAATTTGTCTCGTTTCTATGGGCAACCCTACATTATTTCCCATTTGAAAATAGTAATAGGAAATGTTTCTGTGATCCTTTAAGACTGGAAAATCATAATTAATTGTACCTGGCTAGTGTACGAACAACTGTATAATAAATTGTACTAGCGAAGATGAAAACTAAACAAAGGATAATAATTAAATAAAATCAATTGACATATCGAATGAAAATACCATCCGAAACAAAATTTTTATGTTGTATGGAGATACCTACTGCAAAAACACAAACGGTGGGTACAGCTTCCGTACAAGTACGCAACCACGAGGGACATTTTATGTCTTAGCGCCCCCTCCCGCACCCACACCAAGTACTTCGTACTTAATTGTTTTGGTCACCTAGTCCGAACAGCCTTCAGTCCCAATTAGTTCGGATTAGCCGGACTCCACTGTATTATGTACGTAAACATTCATTTAAACAATCACGCTCATACCGCAGCTTGTTGGCCACGCAGTCCGCAGAGGTTAACGTAGTATGGTTAGGTAAATCGAGAGCTATCCAACGAGTGGTGAACGATTTTTGTACGATGATAACTGGCGAAGATAAAGTTCCGTAGCAACGAATCGGTTGTAAGCGAAAATCATCAGAAATATTTTCGTGACGTTGTTTCCGTTGCATGTCTCCGTTGCATGTCCCGCGTTTCATTTTCGAGTTTGTGTAGCAAAGTAAAGACATAAAATGTCAAAACGGCTTTTGACATTTTATGTCTTTCAACAACGTCACGAAAATATTTCTGATGATTTTCGCTTACAACCGATTCGTTGCTAAGGAACTTTATCTTCGCCAGTTATCATCGTACAAAAATCGTTCACCACTCGTTGGATAGCTCTCGATTTACCTAACCATACTACGTTAACCACTGCGGACTGCGTGGCCAACAAGCTGCGGTATGAGCGTGATTGTTTAAATGAATGTTTACGTACATAATACAGTGGAGTCCGGCTAATCCGAACTAATTGGGACTGAAGGCTGTTCGGACTAGGTACCATTCGTTGGAAATCTTGACCAAAACAATTAAGTACGAAGTACTTGGTGTGGGTGCGGGAGGGGGCGCTAAGACATAAAATGTCCCTTGTGGTTGCGTACTTGTACGGAAGCTGTACCCACCGTTTGTGTTTTGCTTTTGTCCCTTTTCCTTCCGATTCATCACCTCTGATCGTAATCTAGAAGGCCTCGGTGTCGGGTTTACGCTTCGATCTTATCACGTAAGTCAGCCGCGCTCTGCTTTCCGTCTGGTGCGTGCAAGTTATTCTACTGTTTGGTCTTTTGAACTGAAATCTTCAAGTGATGAGAACAGTTCAACGTCACCCATCGAATCAGCTTAGATCGTTCAAAGACCTAACTTTCACGATCTAAGAGGTTAGCATCCGGGTTTTTCCCTTAGATCATTAGCTCGGAGATCGCTAGTCCGTCAACGACCTAGTGGCCAAACTTTTGCGAAAACTCACTAACAGAGAGTTTTCGCAAAGGTTTGGCTACTAGCCCGTTGACGGGCTTAGGACTACGTAAAGGAAAGTGCGAACTGCGCATGCGCACGTTTGGATGCAACGACCTAACTTAGCTCGTCAACGTTGGATGCCACCAGTCCACCTAAGAGACCTAGCACCAGGTCGTATGGGCCGTTTCCCGTACTAACCTTCCACCAAGGAAACCTCATCGCATGGATTGCCTTCTTCCATGGCATTTGTGATTATTTGTTTGTGTTGTATACGTGTACCTGATAGTGTTCGTCTTTTTTCTCTCGATTTTCGGTTTTTCTGCTGTATAAAAACCCTACATATCTATATTTTTTTTAAAACAGTATTAGGAAATATTTCTGTGATCCTTGAAGACTGGAAAATGTCAATAAGTTGTACCTGGCTAATTTCTCTATGTCTATGGACAACCTTACAGTTTTTTGGCTAATAACGTCTACCTATTACGTTAGCCTCACCCATCGAATCAGCTTAGATCGTTCAACGACCTAACTTTCACGATCTAAGAGATTAGCATCCGGTTTTTTCCCTTAGATCGTTAGCTCGGAGATCGTTAGTCCGTCAACGACCTAGTGGCCAAACATTTACGAAAACTCTCTATTCTCTCTCCAACCTCTCTCTCTGTCGAATCCCTCTCTCCCGACCCTCTCTCTCATTCACTGTCCCATATCCTAAAAGATCTCCTGCTGTTGGTGAAAACCGCGGGGAGCGCGTCCCTTAAAGATCTCCTGCTGTTGGTGAAAACCGCGGGGAGTTAGCCTACAAATCCCAAAGGAGCCCGTCCTCTCACTCTTCTCTCCTCATCCTTCACTCTCCCTTCAACTCTGCTCCGATTTATTTCGTGAATTAACTCACGACACTGTGGTGACCCCTTTTCTCTCCGACCTACTGTCGTGAAAACCCACCGTTCACGACAAGTGGTGAACAAACCTAACCGTTCACCACAATTATTTATTATTTTACATAAGTTAAATAATAAACCGTTGTGTAATAGATGCCCCTTTTGAATTTGGTTTCAGATTTTGCGTTGAAAATAAGGTGGTTTATAGTTTGTACTGTTCCCAATAAGGAAAATAATTGGGAAGGGGGTGTTCGTTCGACATCCTGTACATGTGAACATTGAGTTTCTTCTTCTAAATTTATGAGATTTTTTTTGTATTTCATGTTGAGGAGGGCTGAATCTAGCAAACACTGTACGCCTTAGCTAAGATTAACCACAAACCCTCATACACCCACCCTGCAGTAATCAGAATTTATGTTATGGGTCCTGATAACATGTGACGTTAAGCATCGCTCATGACAGTAAATTCGTGTGATTTTTGAAGTCACATTAACGTTATGCCCACAAAGAGCGCAAGTGCTCATCCCCCGATGGTTCCGCCTCGGCGACTGACCTCAGCCAAGAGTGACATCACATCCGGCCACGTCTTAATGACCGTAGTAAATCATGCATTAGCCGCGCGAGGCATACGGGCGACCTGTCATATGCGCTTATATCTCTATCCCTGGGAAACAATATGATATTATTTTTATCGTGCGAGAGGGGAAAGGACGAGGGGCCCTCATCCAATCAACAGCGCATTAGTATCGGGTATCGGCAATCAGCTCCGAGCACAGCTGGCGAAGTCCGTCTCCTCAGGATTTGTCTACTGGTTCGGTCTCACCAGTGGCGAACGCGAGTCATAATCGAATAATATGAGTTCGGACCTCAGTGAGGCTGCTTTCCGTGGGGGGGGGGGGGGGGGTAGTGGGGAATTAGTGGGGGTAATCCCCCCCCCCTCCCATGGCTCAAAAACGTTGTCAAAAATTAAAGAATCTTCAAGATCTTCAAGAATTATATATCAATCACAACAGTAACAAAAAAAACGCTGCAAAGTCCTTGTTACATGGGTTTATTATTCTATTGGACATACCTACAGAAATGCTGGCTGTTCATTTATTGTTGCTTTCATGTAAAATAATTGAAATAGCTATTTCTGATAGCTTCCACCAATTTCGGCCCCTAAAACACGAATTGCGTGTTTTTTCAAGTTTCTTTTTTTTTCAAATGATCTTCGATCACTAGGTAGTGCGTGCCATTTAATCCTCTTGATCCACGTGCCGACACTTTTTCTAGTGTTATTATACAAATTGATGGTGATTTCATACGAAAAGGTTCCAAGGTTTTTGACTGATAAAAAATCAATTTTGGGAGCTGAACATTTGGTAGAACATCAATTTTCCACTCTTTGGTAAAAATCGACTTCATATTCGGTCTTCTCGTCCGCAAAACCATGGAAAACGATAGCTCAAAACCTTATGTTACTAACAAGTTACGAGAACACAAAAAGTACCTATTTTTATACCCATTTTCACTCATAACACCCCTGGGTATATTCCGATCGGGCTGAAAAGTTTCGGGGCACAACTAGGGCCCAAATGGAGCATGTGTGCGAAAGAAAGAATTTTTTTTAGCAAAAATGAAGCCGGCACACGTGATACGGCGTACGGCGGGCGGCGGACGGACATTGCATTTTTGGAATCTACGCACCTTGAAACGGAAAAAAAAAAATTTTTGAGGGTATGTTATAAAAATTTTTTGCTGAGCGAATACATAGGTGTATTATTCACAGAATAATAAACCAAAATGCAACAATAACAGATTAAACGGTAAATCAAACATGAATAAGCAGATAAAACACTGCAAAGTCCTTGTCACATGGGTTTATTATTCCACTGGACATACCTACAGAAATGCTGGCTGTTCATTTTTTGTTTCTTTCATGTGAATTAATTGAAATAGTTATTTTAGATGGTTTCCACCAATTTTGGCCCTCAAAAACACGACCCCCTTTTTTGTCTTTTTTTGTTAACGATCATCTTTGAACGTTGATAGTGGCACTTAACTGTCTTGATTCACCCGCTAATACTACTTCTAGTGTTATTATACAAATTTATGGTGATTTCAGACGATTTCCCAGGTTTCTGGCTCATAAAAAATGAATTTCGGGAGCTTAACCTTTTTACAACCTCAATTTTTCACTCTTTGGTCAAAATCGACTTCACATTCGGTCTTCTCGCCTTAAAAAAACATGGAAAACGATACATCACAAGCTCATGTTCACTAAAACCTCAAAATAACCTCGAAAACCCCTATTTTTACACACATCCCCTCCCCCATAACACCACTGGGTATTTTCCGATCGGGCTGCAAACGAATTATCCCACTTACAAAAAGAATACCTAATAATCGAAATCTGATATCAGGGTACGCTTCGATTGATTATGTATAAAAGGTTGATGTGGGGTTTTGACATAATTGTACGAACATAGCGATGATACATAATAATTCGAACTTTTTTTTATTAGGTACAAAAACTAGGGTGGTGATATTACAGTTATATCATAACTTTGTGACAAGCAGGATGACCTGATGCGGAAAATTTTCAAAATAAGTTAGGTACTTGAATGAACCTCAAATCTACTGGCACTATTGAACATATTGGCCGCCGGACCATTTTGTTAGGTAGACCAACCAAGAACTGCGAGTGCTAATTTCCAAAAAGCAAGTGGAATAAACTCAATTCCTGATCCACTTCCTGCGCAAAACTAATTTACATAAGCGTAGGTACTAGAAAAAATCTTTTCTCTTCTTGCCTGGTGTAAATAAATGAATATCATTTTCAGTGGTTTATTACATATTTTTAGTGATTTTTAGGAATTTTCGACAGTTTTTAAGCGAATCCCGCACTAACTCACATTTGACTCACTTTCTGAAAACTAACATTTCCTACCTATTTTTGAACTCGTACTCTTATTTTGAAGCACTAAATAATATCTTGGCCAACTTTTGATTATTTTTGGTTTATTACTTTTCTAAATCATGTAAGATAAGTCAGATATAGTGTGAAATAGGTTCCACAATAGTGTAATTTAAAAAGAAAAATTAAATCTAGAGATGATTCTTGAATGGATCTTATTCGAAACAATATTATCAAAAATTCATGTAGGTACAATTTGGGACTATGGCAAACCGGACATCGGAAATTTACGAGAACACCAAAGAGCCTCAAACGTCATCCAATTTATCGTGAAGAATAACAAGATGGAGGGGCTCAAGTGATGTTCCTATGCAGAATTGATGGAAATCTTTTGAAGTGAATCCAAATGCAAGCGGTGCTCTCAATTGGAGCAAAATCATAACAGCTGATTTATTATTCAACTTCACCTAGCAGTTTCAAATGAGTTGAGAAGACCAATCTTCGTGTTTTTCCCCGTCGTTTGTGAAAACGAGAAGAACCTGACTAATTATATCCCGCATGGTTTATCGTCTTTGAGCATGAAACAAAATTATTAAACAGGGCGTAAAAATTTAATCTTAATAAAAGGGTGGGGAAGCTCAGCGACAAAAAGGGATAAATTGTTGATTTAAATACCCAAAGCGAGTGATGAGGGTGAATAATTTGAGGCGAATAATTAATGAACTCAAGGAAAAAGGGGTGGAAAGGATCGTGATTAGGGTGCGGTCATTATGTAGGGTAAGCTCAACGTTTAGTGCCAGGGGTTTGTGCGGAGGGTGAAGGCGGCAACTGGCCGTCGAAACGATGTTTCGACCCGGCGTTGCACGGGAGGCTTTTTTTATGGTCTCGAGAGAGCAGTGGCCTCCTACGCCAACATCTCCCCTCCCAGTGATATTCGGCCTGAACGACCTTCAGAGGCCATCACCCAGAATGGGATCGCCGTGAAGATGTTTGTTTCCATATTACAACGAGTGCATAATCAGTGGTATCCACGCTCACGATTCCAACAATTATAATAATTATGATTTACATAATTCAGTTCAATCCGTTTATTAGATCTACCTATACATTTTGGTTTATTATTTTCAATAATGAACCATTGGAATCGAGCATGAAAAAAAAAAAAATTCTTACCCCCCCTCAAAATTTGATGGTTTACGTTTCAAGGTATGTAGAATCCAAAACTGCAATAAAAATATTTCTGTCTGTCCGCCGTACGGGCCAATTTTCTTAGTTACCATGAAAAAAAATTGATGAAATTCGGGTTATAGGTTCCGTTCGGCGTCTAGTTGGTCCTCGAAGCTCGACGTTAGTGTCAGTCATCTCTAAGGGGTTCAAAATAGGGGTTGAAATTTTCAAAACGCCTATACCATTTTTTTACGTGAATATTTTTACGTTTTTAAATAGTTCTTGAACTTGCGAGTTTTTTAAGACCATCCGGAGCATCGTACGTCCAGCCGTTCGTTCACAGTAAGGCCCCGAAGTTTGCACCGACAGGCATTTTCGACTCCAGTGTGAATGAAATTGTACAATAACAATTCAAACCAAATCTCGTAACCAGAGACGCGCCCACAATAGGAAATTTGGCGGAGATAGAATCATTGCTAGGGATCACCTGATTATATTGGCGGAGTATGAAGTCGAGTTGGTTGTTCTGTGATATTATTTCATTTGAAAAATGACGGCTCTTTTTGAGTTTGTTGGTAGGTAGTGAAACTTGAACAAAAGTTGAAGTATTTTTGATGGGTAAATTATTACTACGGTAAATCATTACTCAACGGTAAATTATTACACAACGGTTCATTATACCATCTACGTAGAAGGGGCTGGAGTTTGTTGGTAGGTACTTCAGCAACTTTTTTCACTCCTCATCAACAATTTCTTTTCAGAACTTCATTATGTGTGTTTCTTTTGTTAGGTACTGTTTGTCATCGGCAGAATTATTTTAGCAACATTTAACTCGTGATTTAGGTAGGTACCTAGTAACGAGTACGGGGTTAGGTACTAACCTACGGAGGGTCTGCGATCTACATAATATGTCTAGAATAGTACATATCATATTATATAGACGGGTTATCTATACATAGAGATGTGATCTGTAACAGAAGGGTATTCTATACAAAATAATAAACCGTTGTGCAGGGATTTGCAGCGTTTTTAAATCTACCAGAAAAACCCGACAAAAAGCGCCGTACTGAGCACTTTTCTTAGTTACCATGAAAAAAATATTGATGAAATTCGGGTTATAGGTTCCGTTCGGGGTCTAGTTGTTCCTCGAAGCTCGGCTTTACTGTCAGTCATATCTAAGGGGTTCAAAATAGGGGTTGAAATTTTAAGAACGCCGTACCTCGGAAACTTTCGATAGAAGGGTATGGTTTTGGTTTATTATTTTCAATAATGAACCATTGGAATCGAGCATGAAAAAAAAAATTCTTACCCCCCCTCAAAATTTGATGGTTTACGTTTCAAGGTATGTAGAATCCAAAACTGCAATAAAAATATTTCTGTCTGTCCGCCGTACGCCGTACGGGCCACTTTTCTTAGTTACCATGAAAAAAAATTGATGAAATTCGGGTTATAGATTCCGTTCGGCGTCTAGTTGGTCCTCGAAGCTCGACGTTACTGTGAGTCATCTCTAAGGGGTTCAAAATAGGGGTTGAAATTTTCAAAACGCCTATACCATTTTTTTACGTAAATATTTTTACGGTTTTAAATAGTTCTTGAACTTGCGAGTTTTTTAAGACCATCCGGAGCATCGTACGTCCAGCCGTTCGTTCACAGTAAGGCCCCGAAGTTTGCACCGACAGGCATTTTCGACTCCAGTGTGAATGAAATTGTATACAATCCAAACCAAATCTCGTAACCAGAGACGCGCCCACAATAGGAATTTGTGAATACGGCCAATCATTGGTAGGGATCACCTGATTATATTGGCGGAGTATGAAGTCGAGTTGGTTGTTCTGTGATATTATTTAATTTGAAAAATGATGGCTCTATTGGAGTTTGTTGGTAGGTAGTGAAACTTGAACAAACGTTGAAGTATTATTGATGGGTAAATTATTACTACGGTAAATCATTACTCAACGATAAATTATTACACAACGGTTCATTATTATAATCTACGTAGAAGGGGCTGGAGTTTGTTGGTAGGTACCTACTTTTGCAACTTTTTTCACTCCTCATCAACAATTTCTTTTCAGAACTTCATTATGTGTGTTTCTTTTTGTTAGGTACTGTTTGTCATCGGCAGAATTATTTTAGCAACATTTAACTCGTGATTTAGGTAGGTACCTAGTAACGAGTACGGGGTTAGGTACTAACCTACGGAGGATCTGCGATCCACATAATATGTATAGAATAGTACATATTATATTATATAGACGGGTTATCTATACAGAGAGCTGTGATCTGTAAGAGAAGGGTATTCTGTACAATATTACAATTTTTTGAGACCACCCGGAGCATTGTACGTCCAGCCTTTCGTGTCCAACAAAAAGCGTCAACACGATCGTGAATCAAACGGTATAAATCCGGCCCGGATATCATCACTAGGGAGCACCTGATTATAATCAAGGATGGCTGTATGAAGTCGAGTTGGTTGTTCTGCGATATTATTTCGTTTTATAAGTGTTGGACTATTGGATTTTGTTGATCGGTACTTTTTGCAACTTGAACAACCGTTTTGAAATATTATTGATGGGCAAGTTATTACACAACGGTTCATTATACTTTACCACGAGGGTAGGTACTGACCACAGAAAACAGTGATCTACGCAGAAGGGGCATCTATTTCACTCCACATCAACAATTTCCCTTCAGAACTTCATTATTTGCGTTTCTTTTCGCCATTTTAGTTACTGTTTGTCATCGAAAGAATTATTTTAGCAACATTTAACTCGTGATTTAGGTAGGTACCTAGTAACGAGTACGGGGTTAGGTACTAACCTACGGAGGATCTGCGATCCACATAATATGTATAGAATAGTACATATTATATTATATAGACGGGTTATCTATACAGAGAGCTGTGATCTGTAAGAGAAGGGTATTCTGTACAAAATAATAAACCGTTGTGCAGGGATTTGCAGCGTTTTTTTTAAATCTACCAGAAAACCCCGACAAATTTTTATTTATTTATTTTTATTTACGTTTCTTGGCACTGCGTAGAATTCAAAAATAAAGAGGGGAGAAAACCTTCCCGTCCGCCGATAGCAGCTTTTTGCTACTTTTAAATCAACGTAGGACTTTCGGCATGCGGGCTTCGACACGTACGAGGATGATCCTAAATAACTTTTGGTTTATTAGGTAATTTCAATTATAACGTTTGGAATCGAACATGAAAAAAAAAGTTTAACATCCCTCAAAATTTGATGGTTTACGTTTCAAGGTACGTAGAATACGAATATCGAGTAAAAACATTTCCGTCCGTTCACCGTCCTCCATGGCTAAGCTCGGCCTTACTGTCACTCAACTCTAAGGAGTGAAAAATAGGGGTTGAAATATCCGAAGTATCCCTATCTCGGAAAATTGCATTCTGAGATGTGGGCTTTCTCGCATTTTTAAACAGGTTGATTTTTTTCTGAATTTTTCAGACCATCTGGAGCACTCTACGATGTTGCCATACAATTTTCTATACAGTTTGCCGTAAAGAGCAGGGTGTATGCAGGCATTAAACTGGGCTGAGAGCGCACATCACTGGTCTCGTGGTAGCTGGACGGTATAATAATAGCTCAGTGGTTCAACTAAAGAACTGATACGCAAAGTTCTCAAGATCGAAACCCTACAGGGACTGAAAATTTGTTCACTCCACATCAACTATTTCCTTTCATAACCTCATTATTTGTGTTTCTTTTTCCCATTTTAGCTACTGTTTGTCATCGACAGAATTATTTTAGCAACATTTAACACGTGATTTAGATAGGTACCTAGTAACGAGTACGGTGTTAGGTACTAAAGTACGGAGGGTCTGCTGTCTACATAATATGTATAGAACAGTACATAATATTATACAGAGAGCTGTGATCTGTAACAGAAGGGTGTTCTGTACAAAAGAAACAAACCGTTGTGCAGCGTTTTTAAATCCTGGGACTTACAATGAGCGAGATATAGGGATTGACATTCCCTGTTCGCCGTTGTCAAAGCTCTACAGAAGAGCAAGAGTTAAAGTTGTATGAAAATTTGATCAGATTTTGGTTTTTAGGATTTTTTTTTTTTTTTTTTTAAAGGCCAACCGTAGTATTGCAGGTACTATCAGCCGTTCGTTGACAGTAAGGCCTGGAAATATAAGAACATCATCAACAATATTTTGAATGAAACGGTAAAACTGCTTTATCATAGTAAGAGCATGGAAATGGGAGAATTTGAATCACATGCGGTTTTGTGAATTCTAGTGATCAAAACATTATCTGAGATATTATTTCAGTCCGAAGAAAGAACTCTCAGTATTTATGGTGGAGGTAGGTATTTCGACAGTGAAGTAAGAGAGCTACTTTGATGTCCAGTACCAAGAATAATCTTTGTGTTCCTAACTACCCACCACAATCAGCCACTGAATAATGTTTTTTTTTCTGGAAGCCGTTCCACGTGCACAGGCGTAAATAATTGGAGGGGGAATTTGATTAACATTATTTGGGCTCAATTTGGGTTAGGTACCTTAAAATTTCATCTCATTGATGCCTTTATTCCGTACATCTAAGTAGTAGCGGAGATAGGTATGACTAAAATAATATAACAAGAAATTTAGAGTTATAATAGGCACCTGATTGAAATTAAAATATTTTAAGCACTGGACTTCATTATTTTAATTTAGGTATGGATTCTGAGTAAATAATTTTGAACTCAGCAGCAGACTGTCATGCGCCCACTTGCATTATCCAAGCCTCGAGTTGGTTGAGGCCTTTGGGAAATCATTCTCTACGAAATACATAATTTAATTATTAATCTGAAAACTGAGATAGACTGCAAAAATGTCTGAGGCCGCGAGGGATTTGAGAGGTGCCACTTGGATTTATATCCGCACCCCACTGAGTGCGTTATGTAAATGGGGAGGGGCTCGTGGTGTTTGTAAGGGAAATGTGACGTAGGTACAGCACGTGGTGCCGTGGACCTTCGGAAAATAATATAACCAAAACGTAATCTACGGAAAACTCGTCAAAGGTAAAAATCTAGAACTCAGTATATTATTATAATCGATCGGCAATCAAATCTGGGCACCTGAAACTGGCAGGTGGTTCTGGGTCCTGGGACATAGTGTCGCCATGGCAACTGAGAAAAGTGGCCCGTTCGCGCATGCTCAGTCGAGTAAAAATGTAATTTGCCACGCCCACTTTGGGCCCTGTCCCCGAATTCTGATTCCTACTCCAAAATTGTTTTCACAATCGATTCGATTCCTTCGATTCAATTTGATATCTCGATACGCGAAGCTTCTTCGGCTTCTGATTTGTTTTTGTTGTCTCGTGAATTGTATCCGCTTTCTCTGTTGAGTCAATTGTCAGTTTTTAATTTTTTGCAGATGACTACCTAGCTTCAAGTCAGTAGCTTCTCCTTTCAAGTAGGTACCGGCCGACGGGTCATTGTTTTGTTATATTTTAGTTTACTATATTTTTATAACACATGAATTCGGTGCAAATTTACAGTAGAAATTTTCGACGTTTCCGTACGACGATAGAGTGTTGATTAAAATAGCTTTGCTGAATATCATTCTATCAGTAAATAAAGGGAAGGATGTTGTTGCCTTGGGATATTTTGTAGGCCAATCTGTTGGTTTTGTGTTTTGGTTTGGTGCTTTTTTTTTTGGTTTTCAGAGCCGACGCACCGCATACTGGTCCGAAATATATTTTCACAAGTTTGATAATTTATGTAAGTACTGATATCTTACTGCTATCCTAATGTACTACGTATCTATTCCTCCAGAGCGAACTTCCACCCGATTTTATTCGGTTTGCGCCAATTTCTTAATTAGGTATGTGAGCTGATTTATCTAGCTCCGTGTAATTGTTATCCCCGAGGGAGCTGTTCCACAGAGCTGACTGATATCAGGATGGCTCTTTGCGGTCCTTCGAGCTCCAGACTTCTAGCCATCAAGTAGAAGGATTGCAGCGGATTGAAGATTGTAAAAGTACCTGCTATAATAGTACTATTAAACACACGAGTGGGTTCACTTTCTCTCGATCGTGGTATTAGCTAAACAACCCATTTTCTGAACGTGGAGGGGGGCTTCCCGTGACCAGTCGCAAATAATTTGGTTTCCTCACTGCTTCAGTCATTAACTCGTCTAAAGTTGATGGATCCAATAAGAACAAATATCTGTTCGTGAGTTATCCCACCTTTCTCGAGAAATGGAAGAGGAAAAGCGCGGTGAGAAGAAAGCACGGGGTGCCGCGCGCTGCAGTAAATACGCAGGTTACCCCAAAGCGTTTGAAAATTATTACGCAACGGTTTAATTATTTACCTGTATAGATGCCCCTTCTGCGTAGATCACTTTTTTCTGTGGTCAGTACCCTCGAGCTTCCTCCAGGAAAGCCCTAAATGGATTACTGGAGCCGGCCCGGGAATTAAAGTTTCACACAAATACGCAGGATTCAATAATAAAACAATTAATTATTATTTTTAGTTATTCATGAAGCATATGGTAAATAATAAACCTTTGTGTAAATTTACCGTTGTGTAATAGTTTACCGTTGTGTAATAATTTACTGTTGTGTAATAATTTACCCAATAATACTTCAATTTTGTTCAAGTTGCAAAAGTACCTATCAACAAAATCCAAAAGATCCATCGTTTTCAAATGAAATAATATCGCACCACAGCCAACTCGACTTCATACGCCATCCTTGATTATAATCAGGTGCTCCCTATTGATGATACCCGGGCCGGATTTATACGGTTTGATTCACGATCGTGTTGACGAAGCTTTTTGGTGCACACGAACGGCTGGACGTACAGTGCTCCGGGTGGTCTCAAAAAATTGTTTAGCTCAAGACAAATTTAATAACGTAAAAAAAACCATACCCTTCTACCGAAAGTTTTCGAGCTACGGCGTTCTGAAAATTCCAACCCCTATTTTGAACCCCTTAGTGACTGACAGTAACGCCGAGCTTCGAGGACCAACTACCTAGACCCCGAACGGAACCTATAACCCGAGTTTCATCAATTTTTTTTTCATGGTAACTAAGAAAAGTGGCCCGTACGGCGTGCGGCGTACGGTGGACAGACAGAAATATTTTTATTGCATTTTCGGATTCTACGTACCTTGAAATGTAAACCATCAAATTTTGATGGGGGGGTTAGAATTCTGTTGTCATGCTCGATTCCAATGGTTCATTATTGAAAATAATAAACCAAAACAAAGCAAAATTCGAGGTAACGGTCCCCTGGAGATTTCAACCCCTATTTTTCACCCCTTGGAGATGAATGACAGTAACGCCGATCTTCGAGGACCAACTAGACCCCAAATTTCATCAATTTTGGTTCATGGTAACTGAGGAATGTGCGAACTACGGCGTTCGGCGGACGGACAGAAATTATTTTTCATTCCATTTTGAAACAAAAACCGTCAAATTTTGATCGATTCCAGAGGTTCATTGACGAAAATAATTAGAAGAAAATAAGAGGATGCATCAGTAATACAGCGGGCAGTACGTGTTAGTATCAGCTGTGGTTCCGTGTGACGAATGATCAGTTAACTGTAAGGGTACAAGTATGTTATAGCCCCGCCAATATCGATTGTATCGATTATCTCAAATACATCGATCCTTGTGGTATCGATGACGTGTATCAGACAAGACGGTGGGTGTACAAGAAGTTTAGTTCCCATTCCGCCGCTCCTATTGTCAAGCGATCTGGATGCTCGCTAGCGCTCGCATCTCAAAAAAGATAAACAATCCCAGAAACTATCCCGTGAATGAGCAGGTTGTTTGGGACTTCTGAATAGATGGTACAAGTATGTTATAGTCACTCTTATTTTTTGGTGTCCTTACAATGGTCTTCCCGTATTCATTTTGAAAGTTGATATCGGCACCCGGGATGTAGGCATCGGGACGCCATATTGAGCCGTCATCGATACCACAAGGATTGATGTATTTGAGATAATCGATACAATCGATATTGGCGGGGCTATAACATACTTGTACCACTGTAAGTTCTATGTACTCGTGTTCTGCTGTAGTGAAATAACTGGATGAGTTCGGCGACGAATAAATGGTTAGTTGAGTGGGGGGGGGGGGAGTTCGAGTGACGGGTGGGAGGTGGGAGGGACCCTCTAAGATGGTGGTCTGCGTCGTGCAGTGATTGGTGGGGGGAGGCGTTGCTATGACGACCCGACTGATAGAACCAACCAACACCCCCCACTCGCACAGGTTTTTCTGCCTTCAACTACTCCCCCTCCCCCCCCACAAAACGACCCCCCCCCCCACTGCTCCACACAAAACGCTCCCTTTCCAATCAAGAACAAAACTTGAACGATGATGATAACCTCAATAACGCTGTAGTACGGGTAGGCGGATGGCTGCAGTACTCATCGCAGTGTGGACCCGACGTTCATCTGCAATCCTTACATGTAATCCTTTACAAATTTAGAAAATGTTTAAAAAACGCTGCAAAGTCCTTGTCACATGGGTTTATTATTCTACTGGACAATACCTACAGAAATGTCGGCTGTTCATTTATTGCTGCTTTCATGTGAAATAATTGAAATAGCTATTTATGATGGTTTCTACCAATTTGGGCCCCCAAAATACGAATTAGGGACGCTCCTTTTTTTCTCTTTTCTGTCCTTCCCACAAATTATCTTTGATCATTGGTGCTGCCATTTAATCGTCTTGATCCACTTTTTCTAGTGTTGTTATACTAATTTATGGTGATTTCAGACGATTTCCCAGGTTTTTGACTCATAAAAAATCAATTTTGAGCGCTGAACCTCAATTTTCCACTCTTTGGTCAAAATCGACTTCATATTCGGTCTTCTCGTCCCCAAAAACATGAAAAACGATACCTCAAAAGCTCATGTTACTAACATGTTACTAAAACACAAAAAGTACCTATTGTTACACACGTTTTCACTCATAACACCCCTGGGTATATTCCGATCGGGCTGCAAAATTTCTGGACACAACTAGGGCCCAAATGGAGGATGTGTGCGAAAGAACGACTTTTTTAGACCGAAAATAAAGCCGGTACATGTGATACGGTGGACGGCGGACGGACATTGCATTTTTGAAATCTGCGCACCTTGAAACGGAAAAAAAAACAATTTTGAGGGGGTGTTATAAAAATTTTTTGCTGAGCGAATACATAGGTGTATTATTCACAGAATAATAAACCAAAACGCTGCGAAGTCCTTGTCACATGGGTTTGTTTTCTATTGGGCGTACCTACCTACAGAAATGTTGGCTGTTCATTTATTGTTTCTTCCATGTGCAATGATTGATAGCTATTTCAGTGGAGCTATTTCTCATGTTTGCCACCAATTTTGGCCCCCCGAAACACGAATTTAGGTTGTTATTTACAGGTCATCTTTGATCACTGACAGTGCCATTTAATTGTCTTGATTCACCTACTAATACCACTTCCAGTGTTATTATACAAATATATGGTGATTTCAGACAATTTCCAGGTTTTTGAATAATAAAAAGTAAATTTTGGGAGCTGAACCTTCGTTACAACCTCAATTCTTCACTCTCTGGTCAAAATCAACTTCATATTCGGTCTTCTCGCCCTAAAAAGCATGGAAATCGATACATCATAAGTTCATGTTCACTAAAACTTGAAATAAAAATTTCGAAAAACCCTATTTGTTCCTCCCTATTACACCCCTGGGTCTTTCCGATCGCGCTGCCGAGCTTCGGAGCCCAACTGGGACCCGAATGTGTTCTCAAATGGGAACCGAAACTGTATTAGGAAGAACGACGATTTTAGACCAAAATGTAAGGTAAATTTGAGGCTGAAACTTCATTAGGCCCTCAATTCTTCGCTCGTTGGTCAAAATCGACTTCATATTCGGTCTCCTCTTCCTAAAAAACATAGGAAACGATACATCACAAGCTTATGTTTCTAAAAGAACAAAAACACCTAGTTTTACACCTATTTTTCGGTACCTATATTCCGATCGGGCTGCAAAGTTTCAGGAGACAACTAGGGCCCAAATGGAGCCTGTGTGCGAAAGAACGAATTTTTTAGACCAAAAATAAAGTGGATTTTGGTTTATTATTCTGTGAATAATACACCTATGCATTCGCTCAGAAAAGAAATTATAACAAATAACACCCCCTCAAAAATGTTCAAGGTACGTGGATTCCAAAAATGCAACCACCTTACTTAACCTGCCTTGACCATAAGTCAACCGCTTAATAAGTCATCAAGTGGTGGACACATAATGTCAACCACTCACGTAGAAATGTCTGAATTTAATATCCAGTCAAATAGGAATTCGTGACTCAAACTCATAAACACGCAGGTTAAAGGAGAATGCTGATGAATTACTCTGATTTTTTCCAGAATTTACAGTTGAAATTTCCTGCTGGTTTACATTAAATTTATACTCGTATGAGTAATGTTCAAAAACACCAAAGAACCCACCACCTTCTTCCAACCATCTTCTCCTATCCAGACACCGATCTTTCATCTTCATTAGGTGGGATGGAGGGGATGGGTTCACCTACACAAAAATAATATCTGGCGTATCAGTAGAATCGTCTTGGGATTAATTATAGGCCGACTTCTTCTTCATGAACCATTTCAAAATGCTATCGTTCACGGGACAAAATGATGCATGATCTAACGAAATTACAAATTATAATTACAATCGCATTACAAAATGCAATTAATTCCACGTATCTTTGATAACTTGTAAGGGGACCTACTGCTACTGTTGAACTTAATACGAGCTCCGCCCTCGGATATGAGTCACGGCGCAAGCGGTTTTCCCTCCTTCAAGACCGATCAGTCGTGCTGGTTTTTGCATACCTGCTCCTGCGTTCCTATTTCACATGGACAGCAATAAGATGTATTTATAGCATCTGACCAGATACCACTACCTATATTTCTATATTTCTGTACACCGGACGTCCTCTGTTACAGAAACCGTGGGGAATCTCTCGACTCAGGGGATTATCAAACAGGAAAAATCCCAAGTACAACAAACTCGCAAAACTAGTAATACAGTAAATCCTTATAAACTGGAAACGTCTAAACTGTAGTAACAAGGAACGACGAAAATCCCCCTCATTTAAGATCCCTGTCACGTAGAACATAGAAATCTCTATTTGGCACCATATCAGTACCACAATTTAAAAACGCTGGAAAGTCCTTGTCACATAGGCTTATTATTCTATTGGACATACCTATAGAAATGTTGGTTGTTCATTTCTGTTTCTTTCATGTGAAATAATTGAAATAGCCGAAATAGCTATTTCTCATGATCCACAATTTTGGCCCCCAAAACACGAATTAGGTATATATGCTCCTTCCCCCCCCCCCCCCCCCCCATATTATCTTTGACGATTGGTCGTGTCATTTAATCGTCTTGATCCACATGTTGACACTTTTTCTAGTGTAATTATACAAATTGATGGTGATTTCAGACGATTTTCCAGGTTTTTGACTCATAAAACAATCAATTTTGGGAGCTGAACATTTGGTAGAACCTCAATTTTCCACTCTTTGGTCAAAATCGACTTCATATTCGGTCTTCTCGTCCCCAAAAACATGGAAAACGATACCTCAAAAGCTTATGTTACTAACATGTTACTAAAACACAAGAAGTACCTATTTTTATACACATTTTCATTCATAACATCCCTGGGTATATTCCGATCCGGCTGAAAAGTTTCGGGACACAACTAGGGCCCAAATGGAGGATGTGTGCGAAAGAACGACTTTTTTAGACCGAAAATGAAGCCTGTACACGTGATACGGCGGACGGCGGACGGCGGACGGACATTGCATTTTTGGAATCTACGCACCTTGAAACGGAAAAGAAAAAATTTTGAGGGGGTGTTATAAAAATTTTTTGCTGAGCGAATACATACCTAGGTGTATTATTCACAGAATAATAAACCAAAATTAAAACGCTGCTAAGTCCTTGTCACATGGCTTTATTATTCTATTGATCTTACCTGTAGAATAAATGAACTGTTGGCAGTTCATTCATTATTTCCCAAAAACACGAATTAGGCTCCTTTTTTTTACAAATTATGTTTGATCAGTGATAGTGCCATTTAATTGTTTTGATTCACGTGTGGACACTACTTCTAGTGTTATTATACATATTTATAGTGATTTCCGACAATTACCCACGTTTTTGACCCATAAAAAATGAATATTGGGAGCTGAACCTTCGTTGAATCCTCAATTCTTCACTATTTGGTCAAAATCAACTAAATATTCGGTCTTCTCCCCCTAAAAATCAAGGAAAACGTTCTCTCACAAGCTCATGTTCACCAAAACCTTTAAAAAAACTCGATTTTCCCCCCTTGAAAGCCCTGGGTGTTTTCCGATCGGGCGTCCGAGCTTCGGAGCACAACTAGGATCCAAATGTGTTCCAAAATTTGGACCCAAATTGTGTACGGAAGAACGACGATTGTATAGGTACCAATATTTAACGTAAATTTAAGGCAGAAACTTCGTTAGAACCTCAATATCCCACTCCTTGGTGAAAATGGACTTCATATTCGGTCTCCTTGTCCTAAAAAGCATGGAAAACGATGCCACACAAGCTCTTGTTACTAAAACACCAAAAAACCCTATTTTTACACCCACTTTTCACCCATAACGCCCTTGTGTATATTCCGATCGAGCTGCAAAGTTTCGGGACACAACTAGGGCCCAAATGGAGCATGTGTGCGAAAGAACGTATTTTTTAGACCGAAAATGAAGTAGATATGGATGATAAGGCGGACGCCGTTTTTGGAATCTACGCACCTTGAAACGCAAAAGAAGAAATTTTGAGGTGGTTATAAAAAAATTTTGCTGAGCGAATACGTAGGTGTATTGTTCACAGAATAATAAACCAAACAACCCGAATTCGTACTACCTCTCTGAGAGATAATTGATAAATTAAATTGATAATAAATAAATTATTTACAGAAGCGCTGACTTGGTGGAAATCCTGGTGTGTCCTACAAAATGTCTGTCATTATAAATCCGTATTCTGGCAATGGCTGTTTTGAGTTTGTAGTAAATTTTAATTAATTATTCATAATCAATATGAGAGATTATGTGGATAGTTATGATCTATTTAGAATTTTGTTTTTTCTTTGTTGCAGGTGAGAAGCCGCACAAGTGCCAAGTGTGCGGGAAAGCGTTTTCACAGTCCTCGAACCTCATCACGCACTCGCGGAAGCACACGGGCTACAAACCCTTCGCCTGCGACCTGTGCGGACGCGCGTTCCAGCGCAAAGTCGACCTCAGAAGACACAAAGAAACCCAGCACACGGAGCTTCGACCAGTCGCTTACCCCGGACCTCCGCCGACCGACGTGAGCCCCGTCGTTTCGCTCGGACAGTGAAGCTTTTTTAGGTTCGTTTGCTGAACGCAGCACCGTCGAGTCGGCATCGACAAACTGCTGATCGAACGCTGAAGAAGCTCGCGTCGTTTGCTCTCGCGGGTCGACAGCAGCCCCGCTGTGCTGCTGGAGACGATCGGTCAGGCAATGAAAACCGAGAGCCCATCTGCTGACCACAGCAACTTGAAGTTGACTAGAGAAAAATAATTCAAATTTTAGGTTCCCATCTGAAATTCGCTCCCCCGAACACCAGCTCGAGTCAAATTCTGTTCAACCAACGAATGCCCTTCACAATTCTGCACAATCCTGCATTATTGTAGAGAATTAAACTACCAGTGAAATGCACAAGATAAAAATACAGCTACGAAGAACAATTTATCTAGCAACAGGTAAGATGTTAGATTCTATAAGTTCCAAAGATGCAATACGAATTGAATTACTACAGTTTGAAGGCTCCTGAGGTTCGGTCAGTGAAAAACGATTTTCTTTGTGAAAATTGTTTTTCACTGACCGAACCTCAGGAACCTCAAAACTGTATTTATTCCAGCGGTCAAGAACCTCATCATAATTTAATTAGTCACAAGAAATACACTTAGGAATCCCTAGCATTATCGGTCAACTACATTCAGCAAGTATTTTATCAAGCACTTTCAGCTGATGACCAAATGAGAATTTCATCTTCCCTCGCGATGTCAGCGTTGTTCAAATACTTCATTACAATAAATAATAATGTAACTTCTGTGTGTCACCTTCTTACAACAACAATATTCTATCAGGAAAACCATCGTGAGAGAAAGGGAATAGAAATATATCCAAGCATACATCCACGTTCCATTAAAAATTATGGAATTCATCAACAATATCAGAACCCACTGAATATTGAATAAAGCTTGAAAATCGAGCCTATAGCATCAAAGGACATCGTTTCAATCGGAGTGATGCTGAAATTCCACCCAAACGAACCAATAAACCTTATCAATCCATGAATATTTCGTATTAAAAGCGTCGAGAAATACATCTTTTGTTGCAAAGACCATTGAATCCTATAAAACCAAAGGTTGTAAATAGCTTTAGATGTGTAATTTATTGTGTACTATAATTTTTTAAAAACCCAACCAATCTATGATCTCTCGTTGTACATACTACACAAGATCTCTACATCTTTTATGCATACGAGCGTAAACCTAGTTTATTTATTGTTGAATGTTATAGTTACCTAATTATCGTTAAAGTCCTTAGGTGTATGACAAAGACATTTTGTGTACGACTTTTCTAGATTTAATTATACTTGTGATTATTGCAATGAATCGATAGAGAATTTTTACTGGTCACTTTTAAGGAGAAGGGCTTTCTTGAAATGGTACTCTGAATGAACTGCCTACGTAATTTATGTTTAGTATATCGACTGTAAATTATTGTTTTTCGGCACGAGAACATATACCAAATCCACATATCTATCGGACGAGACCGTACATTATATTATTCTACCTACATTCTATTGCACCACAAAAATATCGACAGGTTTTTTCTTCTTCAGCAGATTACTATACAAATATACCTCTTAATTTACCCTCTTTTCCCGTTAAAATTCATCGGAAGAGGTAGTATAATTCGATGGTCAGCAGGGGCGAAAAACACGAGTTGAAATTTCAAGGCCGTTTTCTCAATTTTGTTGTTCTTTAAATTGATCTCGAACTTGGGAAATTGTTGGGAGCATGTCGAGCGATCGCACTTCAAGCCGTGTGTTCACAGTAAGGCCCTGAAATATGCTCAGAAAAGCTCCGTCAACATGAGTGTGAATGAAACGGTATACATCCAGCCCAGAAATCTTTCCTTTTGTATACTGGCACTGGGCGACTGCCCTGCTCGCTTATGCCTGAAAAACAGGCTTGTTATAAATAAATCGTGCGTGTATGAGCAAAAGTTGCGTTTCAGATCACCATCATATTATCATACCTACCATAATCATCTCACTTACAGAGTGCAAATGCCACCTACAGTATTTCCAACCCTTTGTAAGTATAGTTAGTGCCCAATTCGCCAAAGCGTCTTCTCTTCAGTGTGCATCAGGATTATGCGGGGAAATGGCTACGGGAACTCGTTCCTTTTAGCCGTGAAATCGAAAAACGCCTGAACTCCAACATTTTCGAAAATGAGGTTCTCGCGTGTGTCTTGAATTTCTTTATGCTGTTTTTGGAAGTGAAGTCAAAATTCTGTAAATTATAACACAACGGCCCCTTCTGTATGGATGCCCCTTCTGTATGGGTTCCCCTTCTGCGAAAAGGTCTTGTGTGGCCAACACATACCCTCGAACTCCCCCCAGGAATGCCCTAAATCGAGTACTGGAGCCGGCCGTCCAATTACAGTTTCATAAATATGGGGATTCAAGAATTCTATCATTAATAATTTTCTATAATGTTTCCTACAATTAATAACATTATTCTTGTTATTCATTGAGCATAACGTTTGTTCAAGTTGAAGAAGTTGGTAGCCAACAACAAAATGCAAAATAACCATCATTCCTCAGATGAAATAATCAAGGAACAACCAACTCGATTTCATACAGCCATCCGTGTTTATAATCAGCTGTTCTCTAGCAATGATATTATTATTTATACCGTTTCATTCACACTCATGTTGACGAAGCTTTTCGGTGGCCTTCAGGGCCATCCGTAGATCTTAAAAAAAGTCTTCCAATTCGAATAGGCAGTACAGCTTCTTCACTTAAATCACATGAACGTATTGAATAATTGGGTAGTTTCATTTTGATACGGGACCATCTGCGATCCAACCCACGTGTACCCTCAAAATTTCAGCTCTCTACTACTATTTTCCGCGTAGTTAGAAGCGTTACAAGGAAACGGGCAACATTTCATGTTCGCGCATGCGCAGACAAATGAAATTTAGTAAGTTATTTTTGTTGTTGTTAGTAAATGAAGTAGTTACGGGCGTTCTAAATATTTAACGTTTGCGCATGCGGAGACGAAACGAGTTCCATAATTCGGGACCATCTGCGATCCAACCCGCGTGTACCCTCAAAATTTCAGCTCTCTACGACTATTTTTCGCGTAGTTAGAAGCGTTACCAGGAACAGGTCAACATTTGACGTTCACGTATGCGCAGATGAAAGGTAGAGTATTCCAATAAAATTCATTTGTAACTATCAAAGTATTATTCCTGATCGATCCTCCAACTTTGAACTCATTTCAACGATATTTAGGGTAGTTATGGGCGTGCCAAGTATTTGACGTTTGCCCATGCGCAGACGAAAGTTACGGTACTTTTCCAATGATTTTGGTATGGGACCGTCTGCGACCCAACCCGCACCTACCCTCCAAATTTCAGCCCATTTTGACCATTGTTTCGGATAGTTATGGGCGTTACAAGGAATTGATCACAGACAGACACAGAACCACAACTGTTCCTCGATGTCTAAACGCAAAATGGAAGCAACTTTTTTTTTTTTTTTTTTTAACTCAATCACGAATCCATGATTTTCCTACCTTCCATAGTGAGGAAGCAAAAATCGTCTTTCTTCTTTTCTGTCGCGAGCCGCACGTGCCGACGGTGGCCGAGCGTGCACGAAAGGAGCCGATCGTAGCCTTCGGCCATCCTCCCCGAGACGGAAGTGGAGAATGATATTCCATCATTTCAATAACTAAATCAAGTCTGGGAGGTCTGGAACTATTATTATCAAGTCTGAGAGGTCTGGAACTATAATTATCAAGTCTGGGAGGTCTGGAACTGTAATTATCAAGTCTGGGAGGTCTGGAACTATAATTATCAAGTCTGAGAGGTCTGGAACTATAATTATCAAGTCTGGGAGGTCTGGAACTATAATGATCAAGTCTTGGAGGTCTGGAACGATAATTATCAAGCCTGGGATCGTTCGATCTCGAATTTCACCCTCTCGAGTAACTGTTTTTCTCAACTCTGAGAGCCCTCAAGCACTCAGATATGATTAGAGCTGGAGAAAGATCTCGGGGATATCGTCTTGGAAAAGTCTTTCGTGGGCGGACGGGAGGGGAGGAGCTCCAAGTGGAAGAGCCGGATTGAGATGGTCTCCGCTTTCTTCCAAGTAATTAAGAAAGCGCCTAACTCACTTCTCAGAGAAGCTCGTCTCACTTTGCATTCTTGTCGGGATCTTTCCCCCTCTCCAGCTCCCCGCCGCCTTAGCCACCACTGCGAGACGACGCCCAGGACGCCCTCCGCCCGCCTTTCTAAAACAACTACCGCCCTAAGACGCCTCGGCACCATTTACTAAAGGAGTCTACTGTTACATAATTAGGGAATCTGTAATGGGATTCACGAGAGTGGCGTATCAGGTTGCTTTCCCTTAGTTGAATACCAAGAAGGAGATTCCCTCTCAGGCAAGAGTTGGTCGGGTCGATGACTGTCGTTGAAACTCTGCACGGCGAGTGCTGAGATGACTTCTGCCTGTTTATCATTCAAGATTCAACTGAAAATTAAAGATCAAATAGGTAAATATGTGCCTAATTGAATATTTTCTCATGCCTAAATTTCCTGAAATTGATCTGTCTGGAACATGTGCATCAAGTAGTAGGTTGGTAGCTATGCCGTTTTTGGTGGGCAAAATGGATATCAACCCTTTCTGCGGCTGAGCAGGTTTTCTTGACGGGTAAATTTCTACAACATATAATTTGCGAGGATATATAGTTTTATTTGGTACAGTCACATTATAGGTGCAAGACAAACATGTTTCACGACGATGAGTAGAGGGAAAAGGTATGTTCTGGCGCAGGGGCCAGCCTTCAAGACCTGTGATGCTGAACCGTACGACACAGAACCCACAACACTACGAATTTGTCGAAAATATCTACGAAATTTTCGTAAATTTTGTTAACTTCAAATATTCACGAAAATATCGTTGTTTTTCGGAAATATTCGAAATCTACATTTTCAAAAATGTACGGCATTTTTTTTGTCATTACCTTCGAAAATATTTAAAAAATATCGAAAATTTCGTCACAACAATTTTCAAGAAAAAATCAGCGAAATTTTTGTAAATTTGTTGAAACTTTTTTCTCACAAATTGTTTTAGGTAAAGAAATTTTCGAAAATTTTTTAAATATTTTCGAAGGCAATGACAAAAATTTTCGAAAATGTCGTAAATCGTTTGAAAATTTAAATTCCGAAAATTTTCCGAAAACCGATATTTTCGTAAATATTTTTGAAGAAGTTTGAAGTTAACAATATTTACGAAAATTTCGCAAATATTTTCGAAAAATTCGTAGTGTTGCGAATTTTTTGTCGTGCGGGTTTACTATCACAGGTCTTGAAGGCTGGCCCCTGCGCCAGAACATACCTTTTCCCTATACTACGATGTGATTGGGGATTGCTCGCGGAGTTTACGCGATATGAAGTTAACAACTAATATTACGATGAACTGGCAGCATTATGATACACCGAAACTGCAAATCTCAGACACCGATTTACTCCGCTGTTAGGATTGAACCATTTAAAACAATGTACTATGTAAGAAGAGTATAAAAATGACGGATAGGTAGGTGGGTGCCAGTATAACAGACTGGATGTATAAAATATAAAGGTACTCGGAAGATTTAAGCCAAATGGGGGAAGGCCAAATTATTAAACTTGGAAAAAATAAATAAAAGTTAAAGTTGGAGAAAATAGTCTGAAATTTGTATTGCAGTTATCAGGCAAGTTTCTCCTTGTTTATTGTATAACTTGACGAAACCCACTGCAATACAATTATTTATCTAAACACCATCCAGTGAGCGTCCCCTGTAATAAAAACGCTGCAAATATTACACAACGGTTTATTTCCTGTATGGATGCCATTCTGCGAAGATCACCGGGGATTTCGCCAACAGGGCCGGCGATTTCCTAAAACCTGCCAACTGGGCCGCAAGCTTTCTTATCAAACATGCCAACCGGGAGGCTTTCTCGATTCCCTCATTCTCCCTCTCTTCGGCCGTTTTACTTTCTCATCTCTTTCATTCTCGTCTCTTTCGTGAGCAATTTGCTTTACCCAGGGTATGGCACGAGGAGATTGCTCACCTTGTTTCCCAAAAATTTGTGGAACAACAGCTTCCCGAAATCAGGTTGTTCGACTGCTAAATCAATAGCGAAAGCGCTACTCATGTATGTTGGTTTCGAGTAAAGGACTGAAAATATCAGTTTCAACCATACACCAACCGGTGCGTTGTGATCATTCCGGTACCTAGTCAACGGTTAGGGAAAATTGTTCGAATTTGCTATAACATGACTGCAGAAGGTGGAAACGACATCCAACGGTCCCAGTATTAGGCCACAAGTTTGTCGCCGCCTGATAAATATTACAAAACGGTTTATTATTTACCAGTACAGATTCCTCTTCTGCGTAGACCACCGTTTTCTGTAGGCAATACGCACCATCGATCTCCCCCCAGGAAAGCCCTAAATCGAGTACTGGAACCGGCCCGGGAAATACAGCTTCATGCAAATGCGCGGGATTCAATAATTCAATAATTAATTATTTGTTGTTATTCATGAAATAAACCGTTGTGTAAGAAATCGTTTTGTAATCATTTACAGATGGCCGTTCTGGGTAGATCACTGTTTTCTGTGGTCAATACCTGCCCTCGAGCTCCCCCCAGGAATTACAGTTCCATAAAAATGGGCAGGATTCAATAATTCAAATATTAATTATTTGTAGTTATTTATGAATCATAACGTTACTTGTTCAACTTACAAAAGTACCTAACAACAAGCTCCAAAAGAGCCATCATTCATCAAATGAAATAATATCACAGAACAATCAACTCGACGTCTTTCAGTCATCCATCGTGCTTCCCCCATAAAGCCCTAAATCGAGTACTGGAGCCGGCAGGAGAATCGCGCTGTTTCATAAATATGCGATGCTTTCAAGAATTCTATGATTAATATTGCTTCCGAGTCTGCAAGGCAGCGGAAGCTTTGTTTTCACTTTCGAAATGAAATTTTTTGTGCTCCAAAATCAAAATTTCCACTTGCATTTTGCGTTTCAGGGCCTCCAGAACAAATTATTGGTTTCGTGTCTGTCTGTCTGTCCACATTTCCTTGCCACAGTCATAACTTCCACAATTTTGATCCGATTTCAATCAAATTTTCAGGAATTGTGTCGGTTTAGCGCTAGATGGTCCCTTGCCAGTTTCATCATGATCGAATCAACGGTAGCCGCTAACGTAGGCGCTAACGAGATTTTCTTGCTACGGTCATAACTCCATCAATTTTGAACGGATTTTGGTCAGATTTTCAGGGATGATGCGGGAAGGTCCCTTGAGGTCCCATACGACATTCATCATGATCGAATCAGCGGTGGCAGTGGCAGTGGTAAATGGCGGGTTGAAATATTTTTTGTCCACGTGTTTTGTATTGCGCAGAAATAACGATTTTTTAATTTTTGGTTGCCCAGCATTCTATCGTCATGAGCATGGCGAAACGGTCATTTCTAGTTTTCTGAAAATTTAATGGTGACATATTTTGAAAGCCACGAGGAAGCTTCTGTGCCATGTCCTTGGCAGTGTATTAATTGTTGTAAATCACGAAGCATAACGTTTGTTCAAGTTACGGATCTACCTGTCAACAAAATCCAAAATGAACAAATTTTTCCGAAGGAAATAGGTAATATCAAGGAACAACCAACTCGATTTCATACAGCCACGCGTGATTATAATCAGCTGTTCCCTAGCAATGAAGTCCGGGATGGATGTATACCGTTTCATTCACGATCATGTTGACGAACATTTTTGGTGCAAATTTCAGGGCCTTACTCTGAATGAACGGCAGGACATCCTAGTGGTCTCAAAAAATTCCCATGTTCGAGATCAATTTAAAAACATGAAAAAATTCAGATAATAAAGGTGCCGTGCAAATTTCAACCCCTATTTTTCACCCCCTTAGAACGGAAATCGATTACTGAAAACATTAAACGGAAATGAATACCTACCTAAATTGTCTTCATGAAATTTCACGAATTAAAAAGTGAACCGAATTCGAGAGGGAAGGAATGAGTAGTTTATTTCCAAGTTGATTTATGGGGCAATGGAAAATATTCAACTAACTATTCAACGTATTTCGTCATGTATCGCATAGTAGTATGTACAGCTTCTCAACACCAACCCACAGGAGCTCTTAATATGAGGAACATTATTTGAGCTGGTACACCACCATGAAGCAAATTGAAACTAAAATAACTCGATTCTCTTTCGTTCATTTTTGGATGGGTTGGAATTTTATGAGTCAAAACAGACCAGCAGGTCAAAACCAAAGTTTGAATAAAAGAACAAGTTCCAGGTACAATGTATTCAGGTACATATCGACCAATGGTCTTCCCGCAGCGTTCATAATCGATCTTTATCAAATGCAGTATCCAACTGAAGGAGCAATTCAGAGTGCCATTTCAGAAAATGATAGCAATCAGTGACTGAAGATCGAAAACCTTAGTTAAATTATGGAAACAAATGTGTAAATGTTCTTCACCCTAATTACCTCAGCACCTCTGTAAATACGTTGACGTACCTATCGTTGCAATTTGTGGTTCATCATCACATTTCCTAATAAACTAAGACAACGTTTGAAAATAAGCAGTAATGTACATTTTGTTGAATGTAAAAGAAAACGATATGACTGTATATATATAGTCTCATAATCAATTTATTTGTTAATAAAACTATTACACTTTAGTGTTATATATGTTTATCCCAGTTACACCGTTTCCAGCTTCAACAAAAAGGCCATTAATGGGCTGCTCAAAGTCATAAAGAAGTGCCAAAAGGTTCTTCAATCAAGGTAATCAGCAGGCCCGCTCGCAAACGGGGTTTATCATAGAGCAAGAGGACAAGGACGCATTATTAGCTTTTTCGACCTCAAACTCCCTCCTTTTAGTGCTCGAGAGGAGCTCAAAATACTTCTTTGCACGAACGTATAGCTGGACTCGTGCTGGTAAGTTGTTATACTACTTAAATTATTTTTTGGCTTATTATTCTACGAATAATACACCTATGTATTAGCTCAGCAAACAATTTTTATAACACACCCCTTTTGGTATTACAGAAACGTACCACGAAAGTTCCGTAAGAAAGAATTATATTATATTCCAAACACAGTATGAACATACTAACATTGCCTAGTTAAGGTATGGCATCATAATCATAATACCGAGATACCACATCTTCTCCCCCTCACGTCTCTGGTCTTAAATGCCTCTTCTTGAGTTGGTCTGCGTGCTTTCTCCTGACTACTCCTCCCTCCATCCTTACGAGATACGAGTACTCTCCAGTTTTCTTGACTACGCATCCTTCCCCATAGCGGTTCTCATGTGGGTGCCAAACCCATAGTGATTCTCCCTCATCGAACACCCTAGAGCGCGCCTTCTTGTCGTGGTGGACCTTTTGTACGACTAATGCGTTGTCCACCTTAGAACCTACGTTGGGTTTAATAAGGTCAAGTCTACTCCTCAACCGCCTTCCCATAATGAGTTCCGCTGGAGCTCTTCCTGTTGTTCTTTGGGGTGTATTCCTGTATGAGAATAGGAAATCTGCTACCCGCGTATGTAGGTCTTGTGTGGTCCTTGATGCCCTCATCCTTCTTTTAAACGTTCCAACCTCACGTTCAGCCAGCCCATTGGTTTTAGGGTGATACGGTGTCGACGTGATATGGTGAATGTTGTGTCTTAAACAGAATTGCCGAAACTCCATACTTGTGAATTGGGTCCCGTTGTCACTTACCAATGTTCTTGGAATCCCAAACCGTGCAAAAATAGTCTTAAGGATCTTGATTGTTTTTTCAGATGTCAGTCGTTCCATTGGCTCTATTTCAAGCCATTTTGTAGTGGCATCCACCAGAACGAGCCAATATTTTCCTTCGAATGGTCCACAAAAATCAATATGAAGACGACTCCACGCCTCTGTCGGAACGCTCCACGAAAACAATGGTACTTCTGGCTCTTTCGGCCTATGTTCTTGGCAAGCTAGACACCGTTGAACATGTGAGTCAATATCTTGGTCCATGTTGGGCCACCAAACATGGTACCGTGCTACTGCTCTCATCCCTGTAATTCCTGGATGTCCTTCGTGTAGCACATCTAGAACTGCCTTCCGACGATTTGCAGGAATGACCAATCTACCGTTCCACAAAAGCAACTCCTCTTCCAATGAAAGTTCATTCTTCTTCTCAAAATATGTGTGTAGTTCCGATGGGATGGAATTCTTTGTATCTGGCCACCCGAGTTTGATGTGTTTCGTCACTTGTGCGAGAGTTGCGTCTCTTGATACATCCTGTTTCAGGAGCTTCTTGCTCAAGGTTAGATCCTCCAACCTGATTTGAAGAATCCTCCTTCCAAACAAATTACCGTCCCTCTCCTCTCTGGACATAGTATCATCTTGTAGAGGCAGACGAGACAAAACATCTGCCGGAGCGTTCATAGTACCCGCATGATGTTCGATTTCATAATCAAACGACCCTAGGGTCAGAGCCCACCGCGTTAGCCTATTCGCCGCAAGTTTAGGGATTTCTGCGTTCTGGCCCAGCAAATAGACTAGTGGTTTATGGTCTGTTTTTAAAATAAAATGTCGTCCTAATAAGTATTGACGAAATTTCACTAGGGCGAAAATAATTCCCAGTGTTTCCTTGTCCAATGCTGAATAGTTTTGTTCTGATTTTCTAAGTGTCCGTGATGCAAATGCAATTGGTCTCTCTGTATTGTCTGGGAACCTGTGAAACATAATTGCTCCCACTCCTTTTTCACTTGCATCAGAAGTTACTATTAGTGGCAGCTGTGGGTCATAGTGGACTAGAATTGGAGCTGAAGTTAGCAACGCTTTTAGTCTGGTGATGATATCTGACTCATTCGTTGTCCATTTCCATTTAGAATTTTTCTTAAGCAGATTGTGGAGGGGTACACATTCTCCCTGCAAATTGGGTATGAATCTACTATAATAATTTATAGCGCCTAAAAAAGCACGAAGCTCCTTAGGACATGTTGGTTCGGGCATTTCCAACATTGCCGTCAAATGTTCGGTAGTAGGCCTAATCCCGTTTTTGTCAATCTGGTGGCCAAGATAGACAACCTGCTCTTGGAACCATCGGCACTTGGTCTGCTGTGTCCGCAAGCCTGCTGTTTTCAATCTTTCGAAAACCATTTCCAGTCGCTCTAGGTGTTCTGCTCTGTCCGCCCCTGTCACTATGATATCGTCCAGTAAGCAAGCTACTCCTGGCAGTCCTGTCAAAATATGCCCCATTGTTCGTTGGAAGAGGCCGGGCGCTAATGATACTCCAAATGGCATCCTCTTATATTGATAGAACCCTTTATGTGTAGCTATTGTGGTATATTTCCTTGAGCTTTCCTCCACAACCATCTGTAAATATGCATCTCGTAAATCCACCACTGAAAAAAATGTTCCTCCGCACAACTTGGCCATAAGTTCTTCCAGCGTGGGAAGCTGATGAAAATCAGAATGTATGCATTTGTTTATAGTGACCTTATAATCTGCGCATATCCTCACCTTCCCATTGGCCTTAGTGATGACAACGATCGGCGACGATCGATCGAAGAATACTACAAGAGAACACTACAACATTTCACTTGACAACTCAACTCGGAATAATCTCCTCGTTTTCTTGGTCTCCGTGGAAACACGACAATCGCCTTCGTTTTAGGTCAAAACTACGTTCTCTGATTCTGCCCATCCCACACTCGGTTATCTTGACGATTCCTCGTCCTCGAGGAAATTGGTCCCTCATCATCAGATGCTGAATCATCATCAGTGATAGCAATGTAATCAAGATTGGTTATCCAAGGCTTCATGTATTGCACCATCGTTGTGGTACGCTTTGGTCCATCCACGGCACCAATCTTGCTAACAGCATAACGGTCATTGGGCAGTATTTCATTAACCTGGTAGGGACCAACGTATTTGGCTTGAAACTTGGCCCCAGGTTGGGTCTTCTTTATGGCTACAATATCGCCTGGACGGTAAAGGCGAGGTTCTTGTCGACGTTTGTTGAATCCGCGGCGGTTTTCTTCCTGGGTCTTCTCAATATTCTTTTTGGCTTCAGTTCTTTCGGCGTTGCGTTCTTCTTGGAAAATATTGATCATTTCTTCGTCAATTGATCTCTTCAATTCCAGTGTGTTTCTGAGCTTCATATCACAACCTGTGAGCAATCTGAACGGAGCATAGCCAGTGCTCCTACTAGGAGTTGCATTTATCATCTTCGTATTTATCATCTTTATTTATCATCTTTATTTATCATCTTCATTTATTTATCATCTTTATTTATCATCTTTATTTATCATCTTCGTATTTATCATCTTCCTGTTTCACCACTGTGACTGGCAGTCTCATTGTTCTATTGAACGCCCTCACGTCCACTTTGGTAGTGCCAAGAGTTTCGATCTCCAATCCTGTATACGCCATCAGACTGGGTGCCTTAAACAAGGATGGCGCCCCTATACGCAACCATGTACTTTCACTTATGACAGATTTTGCTGCCCCTGAGTCATACAGCATTTCTACTGCCGTTCCATTCAACTTGACTTTCACGTATGCCTCAGATCTGCCTTCTAAGTTGCGGATATTGCTTATCGTCTGATGGTCAGACTCACTACCCGATCCGATGTGGCTTTCCCTCTCTTTGGCTCTATTCACCTGCCTTGACCCTTTTGCCACTGACACTGATCCCGACTTTAAACAACATCGTGCCCAGTGATTCATTGATTTGCAAAAATTACAGATTGTACCAACTGCCGGGCACTCTTCCTTAGGTTTATGTAATTTGTTCCCGCATTTGAAGCAATAGGTTAGGTTTGTAACCAGATGGACGCCCCTGGTGGTTCGCTGATACAACATTGATTGTACTTGTCTTCCCAGATGAGTATTGTTGCATGCTGCATTGTTGCATCTGCGCATTCTCGAGAATTTTTATTAGCTGCTCGATATCATCAAAACTACTGGCAGCTGATGGGTAATTTCTTAACACTTCCTGTTGCCACGCTGCCGAACTGATCCCGAATACTAACTGATCTCTCATGCGTTCTTTCAGTGTCTCTCTGAACAGACATTTCGCTGCCTGTGACCTCAATCTTACCACGAAATCACATACACGTTCATTTTCGTAGGTACCTACATAGTTGGTTGAATTTGAGTCTTTCACTGAGAGAGTTATCTTGTCTTCCGTATTGCTGGGCAAGTGCTTTTATCAATTCATCTGTTATTACATCCTCTACTTCACGTGGGTAAAAATAATCAACCAAGAATTTGAAAGGATCGGAACTCACCTTCGCCAATAGGTGATGCCGTCTGATCTTATCATCCTTTATTTTGCACGCTCCCATTGATAAGGTGAACCTCTTGATCCAGTAGTCCCATTCCTCCGTTGTGGGATTGAAAGTGTCAATGTGGAAGTCCTTCAATGCCATGGCTTTTCCTTCAGAATTTACGTCCTCATTACCATCGTCACCGTTCCTCTCCTGATCGCTTTCCTCTCGTCTTCTGTACGTACGTACGTACGTACGTTTCGGCTTTCTCCTCGTCGCCATATTTGGTATTACAGAAACGTACCACGAAAGTTCCGTAAGAAAGAATTATATTATATTCCAAACACAGTATGAACATACTAACATTGCCTAGTTAAGGTATGGCATCATAATCATAATACCGAGATACCACACCCCTAAACCCCCAAATTTTTTCTTTAACGTTTCAAGGTGCGTAGATTCCAAAAATGCAATGTCCGTCCGCCGTACGCCGTATCATGCATACCGGTACAAAAATAGGTATTTTCTGTGTTTCAATAACACGAGCTTTTGAGGTATCGTTTTCCATGTGTTTTTATTTTTTTTTATTTTTAGACGATGAAGTCGATTTTGACCAAAGAGTGGAGAATTGAGGTTTTAACGAAGTTTCATCGTTAACACGTTGACTGCCAGGCCTGTCCCTCTCAAAACTCTCCCCCAGGCCAAAGTTATCAAACCTGATATTTTTCTTCAGAGCTGTTGAAACTATTGTTTTATGATCAAAACTGCTTAGTTTTAGCGATGTAAGTGAAAATAAAGGCAATTTTGGGTGAGACCCACGATGGATCTCACTGGCCCCAGGGGAGCAAATCGTCCTCTGGGACCATTGAGACCCACTGTGGGACTCAGCATATTTCCGTCATTTGGGTCATGAAAAATATGTTTAGAACAACCTGGATTGCAGTAAAACGTAATTTATTATGTACAACTGAGTGGGAAAGTTATTTTTCAAGATAAGATGAAAAAGCAAAATTGTCCAAAGAAATATTGACGCACTTTTCTCCACTTAAAGAGGCTTCGTCTCATTGTTTTGAAGTGTTTTTTTTCCAAACAATCTTCTCCAAAAGCAAAACAATGAAAAATCTTCTTCATCTATTTCGATTTTTTTTGTCCTGACCGCGGTCATGCCGGACATAGGTTGGAGGAAAAATCTTGAAGAAAAAACGATAGAGAAGTTGGGAATTGGAAGAATCCCGAAAATCGCCTTATCACTCACAGAATGCAAGGAAACACGATAAATGTGATGCTAAACAGAGCCAGCAGATGCTAACATGTCATAGAAAAGGTTTACTAAGTCATTAGTTAGAAAAAAACTGTATGAGCGCTAAAATCGCTGCTAAGTGTAGGTAACTTTTCAGACCCACTGTGGGTCTCATGGCCTGGGGGCAGGGGCGCCATTTAAGGGGGGCAGGGGGGGGCCTAGGCCCCCCCCCCCCCCAAGGAATTGATAAATAATGAAAATGACTACTGGAGTTATCTAGAATATCATAGCCTTCTTTTAAAAAGTTATTCTTTTAAAAAGGAATATTTTGAATGAATATTATTGGAATGTAGCAATGCTAATTTAATGAATTGAAAAAGGGTACTTTGATTTTGTTTGTATTTATTCTTTTATTTAAACTTTAAGTACCTATGTAAAAGGAAGCATGAAATTAGCCTACATCTAAATGTAATATTAATTTAAACAAATTTGCGGGGGAAAAAACCCTGGACCCCCTTTCCTTAGTAGATATATCATACCCCCCATACCCCCTGGTGTTTGCCTCCCCCCAACAGTTTGGTGAAATGGCGCCCCTGCCTGGGGGAGAGGACAGCTGAGACCCACAGTGGGTCTTAATGACAGTCAACGTGTCAAATATATGTTAAGTTTTGATCTAAAACCGCCGTTCTTTCGCACGCAGTTTGGGTCCCCATTTGGGAACACATTTGGGTCCTAGTTGTGCTCCAAAGCTCGGCAGCCCGATGGGCACACACCCAGTGGTTTTGTGGGAGAAAAATGGGTGTAAAAATAGGGGTTTTCGAGAGATCTTTGAGGTTTTAGTGAACATGTGCTTGTGAGATATCGTTTTGTCCATGTTTCCATCCATGTTTTTTATGGCGAGAAGACCGAATGGTAAATTGATTTTGACCGAAGGATGAAGATTATGAAGAATTGAGGTTGTAACGAAGGTTAAGCTCCGAAAATTAATTTTTTATAAGTCAAAAACCTGGGAAATTGTCTGAAATCACCATAAATTTGTATAGTAACACTAGTAGTGTACTATCAATCAATTCATCGAATTTCATTTCACACCTTATGTGGTAAGCCATCTTACAATGTGTAATAAACAAAAAATAAACCTTTAGCTTACTACCAATTTATTTAACACAAAGCTTTTCGTACAATTTTTGAGCATAACTCATGTGAACTGTGTTTGCTTGAGTACCTACTTGATGATGCTCAGAAGTTGAGTGAAAAGTGAAAACCTTTGTGTTAAATAAATTGGTGGTAAGCTAAAGGTATATTTTTTGTTTATTCCACGGTACTATGAATGATCAAAGATGATCTGTGAAAAAAATCCAGCCTAATTCGTGTTTTTGATGGCCAAAATTGATGGAAACCATCAAAAATAGCCATTTCAATTGTTGCACATGAAAGAAACAGTAGGTAAATGAACAACCAGCATTTCTGTAGGTATGTTCAGTAGAATAATTAACCCATGTGACAAGGACTTTGTAGCGTTTTGAAATAGAACTCAAGAGTTTCGGAGTAAGTAAAAGAATTTCTTGAACGTGTCCTTATTTTTGTTCTCATTTGAACTGATGCAACTTGTAACTGGACGGATTCATGCAAATATTATAAAAATAGTTAGGTACGTTCTTTCAGTTTATTGAGGTTTTAGAGCCCCATGAAATGTCCTTGTAATGTTTTTGGTGCGTACCCCCGAATGCAAAATTCGATTTTTGCCATAAGTGTGCAAAACGGGGGTAAGCGCCAAAATGCCTCAATCTCACCCAGTCCTCTCTCAAATACCAATAAAGTGTGTCTCTTACCTTCTATTTACGTTTCTCAGACTGCAGACAATTTTCAATCACGGGGTTACCACCAATAATGTGTCGCACCAATAACTCAGATTGAAGATTGGACAGATTCGTGTCACTTACCCTCTCATTGCAGAATTACTGTCTCTGACACCCTGAATGAGAAATTACCATTTTCATTTCGATGTTTGTCGCTAACCTTTTATTAGCTTTAGCTCCACTCCGCACTAGATGGCCCTAAAAATGGTGTAACCTGTTAGAGACTGATGAGACAATTCCAACCGATAACTCAGTTTTGGAGAAGTTGTCGGTTACCCCCTATTTGCATAACTCCGTCCAATTAATTATTAACTAAATTGAAATTATTCCCCCCCCCCCCCCCCATCCACTCGTCATTGTTTCCCAATCCGTTCCTTTCGTTATACTAACCCATGGTGGTTTCTACCATTCATGTTTAGTTCGAAACACAACTCTAGCAGTTCTTAATACTCGCAGAATAAGGTTGGCTCAACATCAATTTACTGGAATAAAGTTAATAAATATGAAGAAGATTTAAAAAAATGAAGTTAGCTAGCCTTAACAAGTAGGTAACGTATGTTGAGCAGCTTGGGATAATGTAGATTCTTGTCATACAAATGTTGTGGACGTCGATCAGCCACATCAAGAATCATAGATCTGTGCCACAATTTGAGCAGTAGGTACACGAAGGCAATACCTAACACCTCAGGTAATGTGACGCTAAATAAACAACTGTCATTCATGGGTGGATGGCTGATGATTTTACTAAGTAAATTAAAGAAAACAGCCATTGCAGGATGAGGTTTTTCGTCCGACTGCCCTGCCAGCTTCGCGTACGTCGTCAGCTGTCCTCCAATGAGAGGACCAGAATTCGCTCTTTACTTGGCTATTCATTGCCTCGCCCCCTTCAGTGGAGAGGGGTTCGCCTAAAAGCCACATTCGTCGTACTTGGACGTGTCACCACGTGATTTTACTAAGCAGTATTAGAGTTACATCACCAATTAACGTCGAAAAACTTGAAGCAGTTAAGTAATGAATTGACGCCTTATTTACTCACATAATGCTATTCATGTCTCATTATCCTTTGCCGCATTATCCTTTGCCTGAAGCAGATTAAAAATTCCATGGAAATTTCTACATTATTATAATATTAGCCCCGAAAATGGTTATTATATATTTATGTGGATGAGGTAAGTAAGATGTTGGCGACTTTTCAAACTATTTATTCCGCCGTCCAAAGCAAGAATGCCGTAGATCAAGGAAATCTAGTTTCGAGAAAAACGCAAGTAAAGTTTTTAAGCTGTAAAATGGGCATTCTTCAATATTTTTCAATTAATGTTTTGCAACTGATCCAAATTTAGTTTCTACGTCTGTAGCAAAGGCGCATCAATTTTAGAAGAATACACACAAATTTATGTAAGCAACCGATTTTCTCCGTTGTGGAAGATGAGGTAAATTTTGCTTCAAAAAACGGTAGAGGGTCTGCTACTGCTTTTCTTCGTTGGACGCTCATGCTACGGTTGTTTCCCACTGTAGGTACTTGCTGGAGTTTTTTTCCACCCTTTTTCCAAAGAGAAAAACAGTACCTTTATTTTTCCTTGCAAAATACGACTTGCCGCGATGTGGAAGCCACCTACGGTCGATCGCTCGAAGATTTTGGCGCTCATTCACAAAATTGAAAAAACGGTACCGCCTGACGAATTCAGACAACTATGAGAGGGACACAACAAAGAAAAACAGTACTGTCTTGATGAGCGTTAAATTAAATTCATTGTTCCAATGAATGAACACCGTAGGTCTGGGATCTACTGTTTTTATTTGTTGGAAGAACTTCTATTTCTGTCTGTGCTGTATCCACTATTATAGACAAAGGAGATAGCCCGAGCTGCGTATTAGAATCCATGAACAATCACTAAAGTATAATTTAACACTATAATATATAATATATAATTATAATTATAATTATAATTATAATTATAATTATAATATATAATATAATTATAGTGATGAATGGAATATACGTAAGTACATCTCAAATCGAAGTACTCTGGTGGTAGGAATATTTTAAAAATAACGCTCAAACTCTTATTCTCCCCAAAGATCTAACTATAAAAACGTATAACTTACACGAGATGACATTATTCGCATACATATTATTGGATATTCTCCTTTCTGTTAGAATGTTATTTACGGGAAAGACCAGAGAGGAGGAATCAATGGTCAATATTCCGATGTTTGAAGTTCAAAGGGATAGAAAGGCAATATTGCTTGACCCACGTCAACCTACAAATCCAATTTCGCAGCCCTACGCCAGATTGGCTAACAACTTCCTCTACGGTTTTACTTTTACTCCCGCTCCTCATCTATTGCTTCTGATCCTTTTTCCAGCCCCCCTTTTTCTTTGAAGTTTTTCTGGACACTTTCCCATACCCACGTACCCTTACATTTGCTGTAAGTATTATTTTTGGTTTTTCACCACCGACAGCAGGAAAAGCCTCGTGTTCACGCAACTTCGTGAGCCCCAAAATCAAAATTGCCATTGCATTATTTTGCTCAGTCGTCACGATACAAAAATAATGCGGTTCCGTGTCTGTTTGTCTGTATCCCACCCCTTCTTTTTTCCACATCATCGTACTGTTAGAACAGAACAATACATATTATTTAGTGAATATTTCAGTAACGGATTCACTGTGGATATGGATCTCAATTTTGGGTCCTGTTTGAATGAACTGCGTGTAAACCAAAGTAACCTAAAATTGGTGTATTGGTTGTGAGAACAGTGATTTCAATGTAGAGATGTTTCACAACACAAGGTTGGTGCCTAGAAGAGCAGTTGGAGATCGATAATTGAGGTAGGAGACTACTTGATACTGTGGCCTAAAACCAAATGGTTGTATTGAACGGCAGAACAGTGGGCGAATTCACCTTCCTGGCACCACAGGGCAAAAGTTGTATTGATTTGATTTGGGTTGATCACGACAGCTTTGGCTTGGTTCTTGATCTGATAACTGGGGAAGAATGTTATGGCGCGAGTACTGACCACTTCCCATGTTTTCTGACAATACGCTCCGTAGATTTGCTGCCAGTGTGAAACAAGGACGTTTTATTATTATTATTATTATTTTAGCGAATTTTCGAAGAAAAGGAAGCTATTGTTCTCGGTCCAAAATTTTTAAAACTCGAATTTCCGAAAGATTTTTATACCAAAATCCGTTTCAGACCATCCTGAATTCACTGCCGAAAGACACCAAAAATTATATGTATATATATATATATTTATATATATATTTATATATATATTTATATATTTATATATTTATATATTTATATATTTATATATGTATGTGTCATTCCAGACGATAACTCTCGAAAGAATTGAGATAAAAAGTTCAAATTTGCACGAAAAATCTGTCTTGGCAATCGACAGGCTAAGTTCGAAGATGGGCAGAATCGGGTCACTCTAGGGGGGAGTTTTGGGGAATTTTAGGGGGGGAAAATTACCCATAAATTCCCAAAATGAAAAAGTCTGACAAGTGACACCTCATTTTAAAGGTTTTTGTACGCTGAACACGATGGTGAAATCAGAATTGCGATATCTCATTCCATTCTCAAACTGGAGCACTTTGAAGATGAAGGAACGTGGTTATTTCTTGAGATGTTCTTCCTGGTTCGTCTGCTCTAATCTGATAACGGAATGGGATATCGCAATTCTGACTTCACCATCGTGTTCAGCGTTGGAAAATCTACAAACCGAGGTGTTACTCGGCAAAAAATGGAACAAAAAATTTGTTACGTATCCAATACCTACTCTTCTGCTATTCAAAACATTTTTGATTTCCCCCTCCCCCTCCTTCCACCCCAAATATTACTTTGCGTAAAACTACTCCTGTTTTAATTTTGTATGGTATCAAGTTGGGAAAACATTGGCCGAAAATTAATATTCAGAAAATTTTAGGCGGAGGAGGAAGATGCCGAAAACTTCGAAAATTCGCTCTTATAGCCATGCTGCATGACTGTGGTTTTTTTTTTTTTTTTAACGATCCACGGTCGGGCTCGTTTAGGTTTGATATATAGTTGCCTATATCAGACTAACTTATTGTCATCGCCGGGGTGGTCTTCGTTGAGTTTATTTAATTTAGCGCTAGGTATGTAAAAATCATTGTAGTATATACACAGCGTGCTACTGTTCCTTTATGAGAGGTATTTAATTTAATTCATCATATTAGTAGATACACATGTAAAAACATTGTAGTAGATACATAGGTAAAAATCATTTTAGTAGGTACACAGCGTGCTACTGTTCCTTTATGAGAGGTATTTAATTTAATTCATCATAGTAATAGATACACAGGTAAAAACATTGTAGTAGATACATAGGTAAAAACGCTGCAAATCCCTGCACAACGGTTTATTATTTTGTATAGAATACCCTTCCGTTACAGATCGCAGCTCTATGTATAGATAATCCGTCTATATAATTTATGATATATACTACTCTATACATATAATGTAGATCGCAGACCCTCCGTAGGTTAGTACCTAACCCCGTACACGTTACTAGGCACCTACCTAAATCACGAGTTAAATGTTGCTAAAATAATTCTGCCGATGACAAACAGTACCTAACAAAAAGAAACACACACAATGAAGTTCTGAAAAGAAATTGTTGATGAGGAGTGAAAAAAGTTGCAAAAGTACCTACCAACAAACTCCAGCCCCTTCTACGTAGATGGTATAATGAACCGTTGTGTAATAATTTACCGTTGAGTAATGATTTACCGTAGTAATAATTTACCCATCAATAATACTTCAACGTTTGTTCAAGTTTCACTACCTACCAACAAACTCCAACAGAGCCATCATTTTTCAAATGAAATAATATCACAGAACAACCAACTCGACTTCATACTCCGCCAATATAATCAGGTGATCCCTACCAATGATTGGCCGTATTCACAAATTCCTATTGTGGGCGCGTCTCTGGTTACGAGATTTGGTTTGAATTGTATACAATTTCATTCACACTGGAGTCGAAAATGCCTGTCGGTGCAAACTTCGGGGCCTTACTGTGAACGAACGGCTGGACGTACGACGCTCCGGATGGTCTTAAAAAACTCGCAAGTTCAAGAACTATTTAAAACCGTAAAAATATTTACGTAAAAAAATTGTATAGGCGTTTTGAAAATTTCAACCCCTATTTTGAACCCCTTAGAGATGACTCACAGTAACGTCGAGCTTCGAGGACCAACTAGACAGCGAACGGAACCTATAACCCGAATTTCATCAATTTTCTTTCATGGTAACTAAGAAAAGTGGCCCGTACGGCGTACGGCGTACGGCGGACAGACAGAAATATTTTTATTGCAGTTTTGGATTCTACATACCTTGAAACGTAAACCATCAAATTTTGAGGGGGGGTAAGAATTTTTTTTTTCATGCTCGATTCCAATGGTTCATTATTGAAAATAATAAACCAAAATCATTTTAGTATATACACAGCGTGCTACTGTTCCTTTATGAGAGGTATTTAATTTAATTCATCATAGTAATAGATACACAGGTAAAAACATTGTAGTAGATACATAGGTAAAAATCATTTTAGTATAAATATACACAGCGTGCTACTGTTCCTTTATGAAAGGTATTTAATTTAATTCATCATATTAGTAGATACACAGGTAAAAACATTGTAGTAGATACATAGGTAAAAATCATTCTAGTATATAAACAGCGTGCTACTGTTCCTTTATGAGAGGTATTTAATTTAATTCATCATAGTAATAGATACACAGGTAAAAACATTGTAGTAGATACATAGGTAAAAATCATTTTAGTATATACACAGCGTGCTACTGTTCCTTTATGAGAGGTATTTAATTTAATTCATCATATTAGTAGATACACAGGTAAAAACATTGTAGTAGATACAAAGGTAAAAATCACTGTAGTAGGTACGTTCATGAAAGTTAGGTACTTAATTTAATTTATCGTGTCGTTTTTTTGTGAGCAATGTTTTTTTTCATTTTTGGACTTATAATTAATGTAATTTGATAAGAAATGTAACTGGCCAACCTTGCAATGCTATATGGCTTTTAAAATAAACGATAATAAGAAGAAGAACAACAAGAACAATACAAGCGAGCTGAAGTGTTGAAGATATTTTTCTGGGGAGTACCCATCCCGCGAATTTAAATTATAAAATAGCCTGATGCCCATTCATGGCAGCGGCCTGAATCCTGGGACGACCCCGGCGAGCCATCTGTGGCATGTACCACTATCAAGGAGACAGAAGACCAGTATATGGGTTGAGCAAGTTGCTGGAGAGCCCACACATATGTTTCTCGGCAGGGGGATATGCAAACCAATATAATTATTTCATCTCACCACATTCACATCGCACTTTTCCAGTGGTGTGGGGGCCAATAATAGGAATAACTCTCACGCACTCTTACTCTTTTACGTGAGTTTATGCTGGTAAAAAATATATAAAAATCGATAGAAATTCAAAAAATCTCCAAAAATTTTATTGAATGGTACTTTGAAAATTAGCTCATGGGTTCATGCTGCATGCCTGGATGACCATAGTGTTTCACAGTAACAGCCCGCTTTTCAAGTGGTAGTTGTTGAAAAAAAACTACTATAGTTCATTATGATATGGAATGATTGTAAGCAATATAAAAACGTATGCCAATTCGAGTAGGCTTCCTCACTTGAATCACATGAACTTATAGAATATTTGGGTAGGTTCATTTTGATACGGGACCATCTGCGATCCAACCAGCGTGTACCCTCAAAATTTCAGCTCTCTACGACTATTTTTCGCGTAGTTAGAAGCGTTACAAGGAAATGGGCAACATTTCATGTTCGCGCATGCGCAGACGAATGAAATTCTTATGGAACTATCAAAGAATTATTCTTGATCGATCCTCCAAATCTGAGCTCATTTTAACGATATTTAAAGTAGTGGCGGGCGTTTCAAGTATTTAACGTTTGCGCATGCGCAGACTCAACGATTTCCATGATTTTAAAACGGGAACATTTGCAATCCAACCCACTTGTACCCTCAAAATTTCAGCTCTGTACGACTGTTTTTCGCGTACAAGTTAGAAGCGTTACAAGGAAAAATCAACATTTCATATTCGCTCATGCGCAGACGAAAGTTACAGTACAGTTCCGATTAAATTCATTTGGAACTATTAAAGCATTATTTCTGATCGAGCCGCTAAGCTTGAACTCAACACGATCGTGAATCAAGCGGTATAAATCCGGCCTGGATATTTTATCACTAAGGAGCACCTGGTAATAATCAAGGATGGCTGTACCTATGAAGTCGAGTCGGTTGTTGTGCGATATTATTTCATTTGATTGGACTATTGGATTTTGTTCGTAGGTACTTGTGAAACTTGAACAAACATTGAAGTATTATTGATAGGTAAATTATTACACAATGGTAAATTATTACACAACGGTAAATTATTACAGAACGGTAAATTATTACACAACGGTTCATCTACCAAGAAGGGGCTGGATTTTGTTGATCGGTACTTGTGCAACTTGACCAACCGTTGAAGTATTATTGATGGACAAGTTATTGCACAACGGTTCATTATACTCGACCACGAGGGTAGGAACTGATCACAGAAAACAGTGATCTACGCAGAAGGGGCATCTATTTCGCTCCACATCAACAATTTTCCTTCAGAACTTCATTATTTGCGTTTCTTTTTGCCATTTTAGTTACTGTTTGTCATCGAAAGAATTATTTTAGCAACATTCAACTCGTGATTTAGGTAGGTACTTAGTAACGAGTACGGGGTTTGGTACTAACCTACGGAGGGTCTGCGATCTACATAATATTATATAGCCGCATAGATCGCGTCTATAGCCATATAGACTAGTACATATTATTATAGACGGGTTATCTATACAGAGAGCTGTGATCTGTAACAGAAGGGTATTCTGTACAAAATAATAAACCGTTGTGCAGGGGTTTGCAGCGTTTTTTTACTCATTCACGAATCCAAGGCTACGCTCGGTAGTGAGGAAGCAAAACTGAATCACTACGAGATAAAAATAAAATTATATTGTGGAAATACCTCATTTGATAAGACTGTTTAGTTGAGCAGAAAAATTGAACTGAAAAGCTTGAGTACTATGTCATAACGGTGTACAAATAAGATATTTGTTCTGCTATTATTATGGTTGTTCTACTACGAAATTCCTTCAAAAAACAAAGTAGGAGGGCCGGGTTCATCAGGCTCAATGATAATAGCAGTATTCGGACGAAGGTTAGACGGCACGTTAGTGAAGTAAGGTTAAAAAACCTGGTTTTTGGTCAGTTGAAACCCTTGTGTATGATTTTTGAGTAAATACTAAGATTTTCGGACATCACCCAACGCTATTAACTACATCAGCGGCTTCTTAGAAGGTGTCTGAAGGTACCTAACCAAATGGAAAATTGATTGAACCTTCTCAGGTCCAATTCTATAGCCAGGTCATATCAGGTTATATCGTACACCTCCTCAAGTCTTGTAATATTTGCAGGGCACATGGAAGAAGAAATATCTTGGTACTGAGCTACCTGATAACAGGCTTTGTGCATCGTGTCTGTAGGTGGCTCAATTTGGAGGTTCTTAAGTGCAGAACAAGCCTGAAGTGGATCTGATTGATACAGTTACCACCTTAATATTTTATTCATCAGACACCCTCGGTCACATAACAGGTGGATGGATCACAACTACGGCGTCATTACGTGTATTATATGAAAGTACCTACCTACGTATTTTAAAAACGCTGCAAAGTCCTTGTCACATGGGTTTATTATTCTATTGGACATACCTACAGAAATGTTGGCTGTTTATTTATTGTTTCTTTCACGTAAAATAATTGAAATAGCTATTTCCGGTGGTTTCCACCAATTTTGGCCCCCAAAACTTGAATTAGGTACGCTCCTTTTTATTCAAATTATCTTTGATCACTGATCCACGTGTTGACACTTTTTCTAGTGCTATTCTACAAATTGATGGTGATTTCAGACGATTTCCCAGGTTTTTGACTCACAGAAAATCAATTTTAGGAGCTGAACATCTGGTACAACTTCAGTTTTCCACTCTTTGGCCAAAATCGACTTCATATTCGGTCTTCTCGTCCCCAAAAACATGGAAAACGATACCTCAAAAGCTCATGTTACTAAAACACATAAAGTACACCTATTTGTATACACATTTTCACTCATAACACCCCTGGGTATATTCCGATCGGGTTGAACAGTTTCGGGACACAACTAGGGCCCAAATGGAGCATGTGTGCGAAAGATCGAATTTTGTCGTCCAAAAATGAAGCCGGTACACGTGATATGGCGGACGGACATTGCATTTTGGTTTATTATTCTGTGAATTCGCTCAGCAAAAAATTTTATAACACCCCCTCAAAATTTTTTTCTTTTCCGTTTCAAGGTGCGTAGATTCCAAAAATGCAATGTCCGTTCGCCGTATCACGTGTACCGGCTTCATTTTCGGTCTAAGAAAGTCGTTCTTTCGCACACATGCTCCATTTGGGCCCTAGTTGTGTCCCGAAACGTTGGAGCCCGATCGGAATATACCCAGGGATGTTATGAGTGAAAATGTGTATAAAAATAGATACTTTTTGTGTTTTAGTAACATGATAGTAACATGAGCTTTTGAGATATCGTTTTCCATGTTTTTTGGGACGAGAAGACCGAATATGAAGTCGATTTTGACCAAATAGTGAAAAATCGAGTTCTACCAAATGTTCAGCTCCCAAAATTGATCTTTTATGAGTGAAAAACCTGGGAAATTTTCTGAAATCACCATCAATTTGTATAATAACACTGGAAGTAGTATCAACAGGTCTATCAAGACGATTAAATGGCACTACCAGTGATCAAAGATAGTTATTAAAAAAAAAAAAAAGGAGCGTACCTAATGTGTGTCTTGGGGGCCAGAATTGATGGAAACTATCAAAAATAGCTATTTCGATTATTACACATGAAAGAAACAGTAAATGAAAAGCCAATAGAATAATAAGCCCATGTGACAAGGAATGTGCAGCGTTTTGGAATCTACGCACCTTGAAACGAAAAGAAAAACGCTGCAAATCCCTGCACAACGGTTTATTATTTTGTATAGAATACCCTTCTGTTACAGATCACAGCTCTATGTATAGATAACCCGTCTATATAATATAATATGTACTATCTATGCATATTATGTAGATCGCAGACCCTCCGTAGGTTAGTACCTAACCCCGTACTCGTTACTAGGTACCTACCTATATCACGAGTTAAATGCTGCTAAAATAATTGTGCCGATGACAAACAGTACCTAACAAAAAGAAACACACATAATGAAGTTCTGAAAAGAAATTGTTGATGAGGAGTGAAAAAAGTGGCAAAAGTACCTACCAACAAACTCCAGCCCCTTCTACGTAGATGGTATAATGAACCGTTGTGTAATAATTTACCGTTGAGTAATGATTTACCGTAGTAATAATTTACCCATCAATAATACTTCAACGTTTGTTCAAGTTTCACTACCTACCAACAAACTCCAAAAGAGCCATCATTTTTCAAATTAAATAATATCACAGAACAACCAACTCGACTTCATACTCCGCCAATATAATCAGGTGATCCCTACCAATGATTGGCCGTATTCACAAATTCCTATTGTGGGTGCGTCTCTGGTTACGAGATTTGGTTTGAATTGTATACAATTTCATTCACACTGGAGTCGAAAATGCCTGTCGGTGCAAACTTTGGGGCCTTACTGTGAACGAACGGCTGGACGTACGATGCTCCGGATGGTCTTAAAAAACTCGCAAGTTCAAGAACTATTTAAAACCGTAAAAATATTTACGTAAAAAAATGGTATAGGCGTTTTGAAAATTTCAACCCCTATTTTGAACCCCTTAGAGATGACTCACAGTAACGTCGAGCTTCGAGGACCAACTAGACGCCGAACGGAACCTATAACCCGAATTTCATCAATTTTTTTTCATGGTAACTAAGAAAAGTGGCCCGTACGGCGTACGGCGGACAGACAGAAATATTTTTATTGCAGTTTTGGATTCTACATACCTTGAAACGTAAACCATCAAATTTTTAAGGGGGGGTAAGAATTTTTTTTTTCATGCTCGATTCCAATGGTTCATTATTGAAAATAATAAACCAAAATGTTGAGGTGGTGTTATAAAATTTTTTTGCTGAGCGAATAGGTACATAGGTGTATTAATTACAGAATAATAAACCAAAAGTTCTGTCTGTTTAGCTGATTGTGAGGGGCAGTAGTTTGTGGTTATTTATATGAACAGGTTAGTTCAACTCTCAATGAGAACTTCCCATTGAATAGTTTGTCGTATGAAATTTGCATAATACGGATGACTTGATTGGGTTCGAAGTGTATTTTCTCATAGTCCCAGAATCCCGTAGAAACCCCGACTTGAAAGAACATGGGGACCCTTTGATTATTGTAATACGCCTCCTCAAGATGGCTTCACTAAGTGACTGATTTGTATTCTCGGGGAACTTCTCTCCTCGTTAAGTGAGCCTTTCCCCAAGACTCGCTTGGTAGGAAGAAAGTGAGGATCCGGTGAGGGCGGGGTAACACGGGATGTTCAACGGAAAATGCAAATTTTTCCCTCACGACTCGGTGCTATGGGGAAGGAAAAACGCAAAAGGAGAAGGAAAAGTTTTTTATTCGTTTAAAAAGGCTCAAGTGCGCCTTTCCGCCCCTCTCCGCCTACCGACTCGGTTACAGAGGACCGTTTCCGCTTCGGTTAATGCATGCAAATTGCGCGAGAAAAGGGAGAAAGTCTGGTAATCGTTTGGAGATGGAGTCGGGTTCCCGCCAAGAAAATGCAACCTGTGCCCTCAGACTTCCGCAAGTCTACTGATTAAACCTTCTCTTTTGAAACGGCATTTTAAAGCCGAGGCCCTTGTCATGCACACCGCATTTTCTCTTAATAAACACGCCGACCTCCTAGCGTTACTTACCGCCAGGACTTCCCAGCGTTTCCCCGTCTGTTAACCACCTCCCTCGCTGTGAACTCATTACTCGCCTGCTAAATTTCCTTTAGGCCTCCCTTGCACTTCGCCTTTGGATGGAAATTGAAAGATGAAAATTGCTTCTGTCTGTGCATCCTTTGCCATGCAATCGTTTCGTAAACCTCTTTCATGGATGAATCGTCTGAAGAACTTGTAAGCTGAATGAAATTTTTCGTGGCTTTTGTTGTAAATTACAACAAATTGCGAGGATATTTTTTCCAGCTCCAAAAATTATGCACTATCAATCAGATGTTGACTTTTGAGGACGAAAGATGTGGGCCTGAAAAACAGTTGGAGGACGAAACCATCGGTACGATGCTTCAGGTTAAGCAACCTACAGGAGAACCTGTCGAGTTTTGAAAAAAAAAACCTGAGGACGAGAGCATCATACTGATGCTGAACAGAAAACCGGCGAATGGACGAAAGCATCGTAGTGATGCCGATTCATTTTTTCTCATTTTGGTTTATTATTCTGTGAATAATACACCTATGTATTCGCTCAGCAAAAAATTTGTATGACACCCCCTCAAAACTCTTTCTTTTCCGTATCAAGGTGCGTAGATTCCAAAAACGCTGCAAAGTCCTTGTCACATGGGGTTTATTATTCTACAGAAATGTTGGCTGTACATTTATTGTTTGTTTCATGTGAAATAATTGAAATAGCTATTTCTGATGGTTTCCAACAATTTTGGCCCCCAAAACACAAATTAGGTAGGTACGATCTTTTTTTTTTTTCAAATTAACTTTGATCATTGGTAGTGCCATTTAATCGTCTTGATCCACGTGTTGACACTTTTTCTAGTGTTATTCTACAAACTGATGGTGATTTCAGACGATTTCGCAGGTTTTTGACTCATACAAAATCAATTTTGGGAGCTGAACATCTGGTACAACCTCAATTTTCCACTCCTTGGCCAAAATCGACCTCATATTCGATCTTCTCGTCCCCAAAAACATGGAAAACGATACCTCAAAAGCTCATGTTACCAACATGTTGCTAAAACGCAAAAAGTACCTATTTTTACACACATTTTCACTCACAACACCCCTGGGAATATTCCGATCGGGCTGAAAAGTTTCGGGACACAACTAGGGCCCAAATGGAGCATGTGTGCGAAAGAACGACTTTTTTAGACCGAAAATGAAGCCTGTACACGTGATACGGCGTACGGCGGACGGCGGACGGACATTGCATTTTTGGAATCTACGCTCCTTGAAACGGAAAAGAAAAAAGTTTGAGGGGGGGTTATAAAAATTTTTTGCTGAGCGATTACATAGGTGTATTATTCAGAGAATAATAAACCAAAATGCAATGTCAGTCCGCCGTCCGCCGTACGCCGTACGCCGTATCACGTGTACAGGCTTCATTTTAGGTCTAAAAAATTCGTTCTTTCGCACACGTGCTCCACTTGGGCCCTAGTTGTGTCCCGAAACTTTTCAGCCCGATCGGAATATACCCAGGGGTGTTATGAGTGAAAATGTGTGTAAAAATAGGTACTTTTTGCGTTTTAGCAACATGTTGGTAACATGAGCTTCTGAGATATCGTTTTCCATGTTTTTGGGGACGAGAAGACCGAATATGAAGTCAATTTTGACCAAAGAGTGGAAAATTGAGTTCTACCAAATGTTCAGCTCCCAAAATTGATTTTTTATGAGTGAAAAACCTGGGAAATCTAATTCTATCTAATAGAATTGCAGAACGCATAGCCGTGCCGGACTGCCGTCCGGAATTGCATCTCCATGTGAACCTAGCTTAAGTTGCCGGATCTGCGCGGAGGTTACTGCGCACACCTCTCGCGTTTGGTTGTTCAGCCATATTGAAATTCGACATTATGTGGTTGATTTTGCGGTTTCGAGTTCAAGCAATAAATTGTTTTTTTTTGCGATTGCATTTTGTTATGACTCCGCTGCCATGTGAACGCCTCTGCGGCAAAAATTCCGGCAAATGCGTTGCCGTACCGGATTGCCGTCCGGAATTGCGTCTCCATGTGAACCTAGCTTTACTGTTAGGGATGGGCGCTTCTGTTCTTCTTGAGAAACGAAACGAAACAGTTCGTTAATTTTATGAAAGAGTTTCGAGAAAGCTGTTTCAAAATAACAGCTTCGGCAACAATAACACTTCAAGAAATTTCGGCTCGGCCAAAACAACAGAAACGCGGAACTGTTCCTCCATTTTTCCTGGTTCGAAGCTGTCTCTCGCAACGGAATTGGCAATTTCGGGCACCAATATTGGCTATAGTCCAATATTGGTAACCTTGGTACCCGAAATCGAACCAAGACCGTAAAAGTTCGTTTCGTCTTTGGCCGTTCTTTTAAAACAGTTGTTTCAGGTTTTGAGAAACTGTTCCGTCGTTTCTTTTCAAGAAACACTTTCTTCTTCTTTTTCCAATCCCTAGTTACAGTTCTATTGTCTGAGTTATTATTTGTTACTGACGATGGTTCGATCACCGAAAAACAGTGTTTTTCATGTTTTTTTGTGAGTTAGTGGAAATAGAATTTTTTTTCACTAACTCCGTTTTTCTTTGAAATGGGTTTCCACGATTTCGTCGCGAGTGAATTAGTTCGTACCCTGGTCTTGTTTTGAGAGGTTTCATTATATACCTACTCCAGAAGATTTACGAAATTTAAAAAAAATTGTTTTGCCATGTTCCTAAACTTTGAATAAATCATTTTAAATAGTTCATTCATCAAATCATTCGTAGTTTATCATTCTTATTACCAGAAAAGAAGACGGTGAAAATATTGCTTCTGAACAACGTCACTTTTATACAAAGAATAGTAATATTTCAAATTCAATATCAATATTTTAGACGTCGAAATAGAATTAAGTATGCTCATCAGTGAACGCTAGGAAGAAAAAGTAATAATTTATTGTCCCTTTTTTTCAATAAAAATTGATTATTTGTACTGGTGAATCAGAATCAATTGGGAACACCATTTTTCCCTCGTCTCAGAGAAGGTTGGCGCCAAGCTATTACTCGTCCAGTGGGGACTTTAGAATTCAGCATCAGACCGATGCTTTCGTCCACAACAGGAAAAAGAGGAAACAGATGATCGTCCCATGGGGGGGTTTGGTGGTTAGCATCGGTACGACGCTTTTGTCCTCAAAAGGTTAACCACCTCCCTCGCTGTGAACTCATTACTCGCCTGCTAAATTTCCTTTAGGCCTCCCTTGCACTTCGCCTTTGGATGGAAATTGAAAGATGAAAATTGCTTCTGTCTGTGCATCCTTTGCCAAGCAATCGTTTCGTAAACCTCTTTCATGGATGAATCGTCTGAAGAAGTTGTTAAACTGAATGAAATTTTTCGTGGCTTAACGTTGTAAATTACAACAAATTGAAGGATATTTTTTCCAGCTCCAGTAACAGTTGTTGTTAGATCAGATGTTCCAGTGAATCTAATGTGACCTTGTTCAACCCCCCAATATTTTTTTATTGGTAGATTTTATTCATCATAAGTAAATATAACATTATGTAGGAACATATTTACAGGACAGCGGAAATTTTACACACTAACTGTTATTACTTGTAATCGTTGACTGTAGTACGAATAGGCTGAGTACTTTGAAGATAAATGTCGAAGTATCCCAGGTTTCGTAAAGTGATAACCTTTTGGTTTATTATTTCAATAATAAACCTTTGGAATCGATCATAAAAAAATAATTGTTAACCCCCCTCCCCCTCAAAATTTGATGGTTGTTTCATTACTCAGTACAAATACCGAATAAGAAAAATGCCGTCCGTCCACCTTCCGCCGTCCGCGGCTTTTTCCATGAACTAAAATTCATGAAATTTCGTATATGGGTCCCGTTTGGGCTTTAGTTGGTCCTCGAAGCTCGGCGTTACTGTCACTCAACTCTAAGGAGTGAAAAATAGGGGTTGAAATGTCCAGAGTATCCCTATCTAGGAAAATTGCATTTTTAGGTGTAGGTTTTCTCGCATTTTTAAATAGGTTGATTTTTTTCTGAATTTTTGAGACCATCCGGATCATTCTACGATGTTGCCATAAAATGCTATACAATTTTACGCACATCACTGGTACTACTGGTAGTGATCTAACTGACGAACTGAAAAGCCGAAGTTCCCGAGATCGAAACCCTAAGGGGACTGAATATTTTTTCACTCCACATCAACAGTTTCCGTTCAGAACTTCATTATTTGTGTTTCTTTTTGCCATTTTTAGTTACTGTTTGTCATCGAAAGAATTATTTTAGCAAAATTTTTTTAACACGTGATTTAGGTGGTTACCCACAGTAACGAGTACGGGGTTAGCTACCGGAGGGTCTATACAATATATAACAGTACGTCTATTATACAGGGTGTCTAGGGTTTCGATGGGACAAACTCAGGGAATCGATTCTGCAGCTAATTTGCAACAAAAAGTGCCTCCTAGAGTTTTTTTTTGAGAGGCTTCATTTTGGAGTTATTTACGATTTAAGATTTTTTTCGTGTTTTCGACCCTAACTCAGTTAAACGGCCATAACTCCCTTAAATAACTATGTAAAGTAAAAGTTGAGGATACCGTTGGAAAGAGCATTAAATTTCCTATCTCCCTAATTATAAAATCAAATTGTTTTAATTAGTCCTCATTGGTGAAAAAAATGCCCAAAGTCCAAAGTGTGAGCATTTTTTAAGAATCACCGTTTTTCTTTCTTTTTTTGCGCTATTAGTACGAAAGTGTTTCGGCGGGCACTCCTCGGGAAAAACTTGCCCAAAACCTCAGCTTTCGAATGGTATAAGAAAAAAAATTTCACAGTGAAATTTGACGGAGAAAATGACGTTTGAGTCCTGACAAACGTGGGTTTTTAGGTGTTAATCAACGTTTCTCACCAAAAGCCGACGTGCATCATGAAAACGAGTTCGATATCGCTATTTATGCTTTTTTTGACGCTGAATCGAATGGTGACACTCTTTGCCTCCCCAATTAAGAAGAAACTCTTTTTTTTTTTCATCTTAATTTAATTTAGTAATTACAGTAGGTGCTCAAAATCCTTGCTGAACACAAAGGCGGCATCTCCGACGCACGCTCCTCGAGACATTCCGTAACTGGTGCGCATTTCGCATTAACCCGACACATTCCTGCACTCTGGAAGAAACAGATAGTATTAGTTTGAGTAATCACTTAGGTTGAAGCAGAGTTAGGTTATTGTATCCACAAAAATTTTGGTAGGTTTTTTGATGTTTGAACATAAGTCCACTCCTGTTTTCTGAGATATGATGGGACGGTGGTAACTGGTTTAAGAGTGTCACCATTCGATTCAGCGTCAAAAAAAGCATAAATAGCGATATCGAACTCGTTATCATGATGCACGTCGGCTTTTGGTGAGAAACGTTGATTAACACCTAAAAACCCACGTTTGTCAGGACTCAAACGTCATTTTCTCCGTCAAATTTCACTGTGAAATTTTTTTTCTTATACCATTCGAAAGCTGAGGTTTTGGGCAAGTTTTTACCGAGGAGTGCCCGCCGAAACACTTTCGTACTAATAGTGCAAAAAAAGAAAGAAAAACGGTGATTCTTAAAAAATGCTCACACTTTGGACTTTGGGCATTTTTTTCACCAATGTGGACTAATTAAAACAATTTGATTTTATAATTAGGGAGATAGGAAATTTAATGTTCTTTCCAACGGTATCCTCAACTTTTACTTTACATAGTTATTTAAGGGAGTTATGGCCGTTTAACTGAGTTAGGGTCGAAAACACGAAAAAAATCTTAAATCGTAAATAACTCCAAAATGAAGCCTCTCAAAAAAAAACTCTAGGAGGCACTTTTTGTTGCAAATTAGCTGCAGAATCGATTCCCTGAGTTTGTCCCATCGAAACCCTAGACACCCTGTATAGAAGAGTTATCTGTACAGACAGCTGTGTAACAGAGGGGTGTTCTGTACAAAATAATAAACCACTGCGTAAGGATTTGCAGCGTTTTTTAAAATAATTAATAAGGCTTTTAAATAACAATATGCGATCCTTCCTAGATTTGGCCGCTTACACCGCGGTGCAGATTCTTTCCATCTATTGGACGTGGCTCCTTGCACATACTTATGATGAATTACTTAATCGAAAATATATTTATGTATATAAGACCGTCGTTACCATTTGCCGTATTTATGTTGTCAATAAAATGCTTTTTAATCAAGCTGTTTTCAAACGATTCGAATGGAATTTTCGTGCGTTGTGGGGATTAGCCCATAGATGAACCCAAACGATCTTAGCTAGAACCGAAGTTTCAGTACCCTCTACACGCATATTTATGTGAAATTCTTCTCGAAACGCAATAACTTATTACATTCAGCCAATTTTTGGAATTTTTCGGAAGTTATAAGTAGGTAGGTGTATATTTTTTTGCCCTATCATAAAAATTGTATCACAATTGAGTTATAAATGCGAGGAAGCTGGTGCCTCACTAAGGCAATGAAGCTAATTTTGCACACAGTTCATTGGTGATAAACTTGCTTAAATTTTAGTGTATCAGAGTGGTTCTCCTTGGTGTTCAGTGTGTCAGAGTGTGTTTGGTGATTTTCACATATTATGATGATATATTATTATATCAAGTTGCTGGAGGCTTATCTTAGAAAATATAGGTATATCATAGATCAAATTGAGTTTTTGGCCACCAAAATGATGCTAACAAGATTTCTGCCGTGTGAAGGAAGAACGACTCAACTCAAAAATTGTCGAAAATGGGATTTTAACGTAACCCCTCTAATTTCAACCCCACCTTTTTGATGGACAAATCGAAATTCCAAAATTCGACCTAGAAGGGGTTGAAATTGTTAGGGATGAAATCTGGAAATTCCTTAATTTGGAGGGAAAACGTCTCAACTCCGTGTCTTTTTAGTAAAAACATCTCAACGCCTCGATTGAAACACCCTAACTTGAGAGTTTTGTTATTTATTTGTTGAGGAAAAACGGCTCAACTGGCTGAAAACGCCGTTGAGTCGTTTTCCCTCCAAACCGTTGGACTCAAAGGGGATTTGAGTTGCTTTTACTCCACAAACATTTCAAAAATCAACCATGAATAATCGATATTCGACTCAACTGCAATAAATCGATTGAAAAAACTCGATTGAAAAAACGTGAAGATGATTAGACATTTGAAAAAAAATGGGGTTACGGCCCTGTAGTGAACATATAGCGAGTTTTCGTTGGCAAACTTCGAAGCTGATTTCTGAAAACTCAATAATTTTGAGTTGAGTCGTTCTTCCTTCACACGGCAGATTTGGTCTCGGTATACCATAATGGACCTAGTCAAAAATTCCTCGATTCTCCTGCTGTTTTCATCTTATTAGGAAATTGTTTTCTCAATTAATTTCCTCGGCCAGTTGTTCGAAGGTTAAATCGAACAATAGTCTCTGGGGGCTAAATGGAAAGGCCGAGAGAGGCCATTGGTCGTCCAGCTCTATATCAGTCCACTGTCATAAGACTGGTGCCTGATATTGCATTCCTTACCCCAACTCTGCCCGTCCCCACGACTAGGAACGCCAGATATTGAGAAGCTCAAGGTTATATCAAGAATCCTCGGCTTCCGACAATCTCTGAGGGCCGATTCCCGGACAAATCCCAACTTTCTGAGGCTGCATATTTTTCCGGATTTCCCATAGTGACCCGCCCTTACATTCATAAATTTAATTTATTGGCGACGATTGCGACGTTCAATTTGCTTCCTCGCTACCGGAAGGTAGGGAACCCTTGGATTCGTGATTGAGTAAAAAAAATTGATGTCCTCCAAAATGAAAATGTCCACTTCCATTTTGCGTTTCAGACATCAAGGAACATATTTGGGTCTGTGTCTGTCTGTCTGTGGTAATTCTTTGTAACGCCCATAACTACCCGAAATAATGGTCGAAATCGGTTGAAATTTGGAGGGTAAGTGCGGGTTGGGTCACAGAAGGTCCCATACAAAAATCATTGAAAACGTACAGTAAATTTCGTCTGCGCATGCGCAAAAGTGAAATACTTGAAATACTACCTTAAATATCGTTGAAACGACTTCAAACTGGGAGGGTCGTTCAGGAACAACACTTTGATTTTCATTGGAATCGTGATGTAACTCTAGTCTGCGCATGCGCGAACATGATATGTTGACCATTTCCTTGTAACGCTTCTAACTAAACGAAAAATATTCGTAGAGAGCTGACATTTTTAGGGCACACGCGGGTTGGATCGCAGATGATTCCATTTCAAAATTATGGAAATCGTTCCATCTGCGCGTGGCAAACGTGAAATAATTGAAACGCCCATAACTACCTTAAATATCGTCGAAATGAGTTCAGATTTGGAGGGTCGATCAGGAGTACTGCTTTGATAGTACCAAATGGATTTCATTGGAATCGCAATGTATCGTCTGCGCATGCGCGAACATGAAATGTTGAGCGTTTTCTTGTAACGCGAAAAATAGTCGTACAGAGCTGAAATTTTGAGGATCACGAGGGCTGGATCGCAGATGGTTCCGTTTCAAAATTATGGAAATCGTTTCGTCTGCGCATGCGCAAACGTGAAATACTTGAAACGCCCTTAACTACCTTAGATATCGTTGGAATGAGTTCAGATTTGGAGGGTCGATCGGGAATAATAGTTTGGTAGTTCCAAATGGATTTAATTGGAATCGTACTGTAACATTCGTCTGCGCATGCGCGAACATGAAATGTTTACCGTTTCCTTGTAACGCTTCTAACTACGCGAAAAATAGTCGTAGAGAGCTGAAATGTTGAGGGTACACGCGGATTGGATCGCAGGTGGTCCCGTATCAAAACGAACCTACCCAACTATTCTATACGTTCATGTGATTCAAGTGAGGGAGCTATACTTCCTACTCGAATTGGCAGACGTTTTTCCTCAGCATCACTAAATAGACCTACCTACTTCAATCTCTGTAGACAAACGCTACTTCAATCTTAAATCAGTTGCCACCTACCACTTACACACGCTGAGTTCTGGTGGTTAGGGTAACGTTGGATTCTGAGTCAACGGCCATGGTGAATAGAGTTCACTCTTAACCAAATCAGTAAGTAAGTTAGAGGACGTCGGATGATATCAGAATATTATAATGTAAATTTGATCAAAGAAGCCACATGAATACTACAGCAGATTTATTTCAACAACCGATTCCTCAGTCTTATACTCGTCAATGAACGGGGTTTCAAACCGGTGCAACAAATGGAAGAACCCTTTTATAAGACCATGGATGGAAGATGTTGGAGCAGCATCAAGTGAACACAAGCAGTCTCATGTGATTTTGAAAGCTCTGGTAACCGGCGGAGTCACCGGTGCCATCGAATTACTATTTGCATATCCTCTGGAGTACATGAAAACGCAACTCCAGTTTGAAAAAACGTCGTCGATTGAGAAAATGAAAACTCACAAGTCCCTGAAAGAAGCAGCGAAACACACTTTCAACAAATACGGGATCCGCGGGTTCTACCGTGGGATATCTGTGATGCTTGTGGGTAACGTGCCAAAAGCCGGGGCCAGATTTGGGACGTTCGAGACCGTCAGGCAGTATTTTGGTGATGCCGAGGGCAGAATGACAGCAGGTGCAAAATTAGTTGGAGGCCTAGCAGCAGGCGTCGTAGAGTCTGTCGTCGCTGTTGCGCCAATGGAGACAATAAAAGTCAAAGTTATACATGATCTGAATAGAGAGCAGCCGAGGTTCAAGGGGTCTTTGCACAGTATAATCACGATATTCAGAGAGGAAGGCTTCAAAGGGACGTACCAAGGGCTGTTGCCTACGATTCTCAAACAATCTACCAACCAAGGCAGCCGGTTTCTCCTCATGGAAAGTTTCAAAGATCACTATCAGAAGGGCGACGTGTCCGTGATCGTGCCTGTTCACATCACAATGACCGCTGGCATCTTCACCAGTTTCTTCACCGTTTACTTGAACTCGCCGATAGACGTCGTCAAAACGAGGATGCAAGGGCTCGAGAGGAAAAGATACAAAAATTCCCTCGACTGTTTGCGGCAAGTTTTCAAATATGAAGGTATACGCGGGTTCTACAAAGGGTCTTTCACCAGAGGGCTGAGACTCTGCGTCGACACGATGGTATCATTCGCCTTCTTTGATCATGTTATGGCATATATGAGTAAACTGATGCCGTGACCACTGATTCTTTCCAAACATAGATAAGCCCATTACTAATAGTTAGTAATACGTAAACTATTATATTGTGTTAGAATAAGAAGTTTTACAGGATTTCTGTTTTGGTTTATTATTTTCAATAATGAACCTTTGGAATCGAGCATTAAAAAAAAAATTGAACCCCCTCTCAAAATTTGATGGTATACGTTTCAAGGTATGTAGAATCCGAAAATGCAATAAAAAAAATTCTGCCCGTCCGCTGTACGACGTACGCCGTACTTCTTAGTTACCACGAGCGAAAATTGACGAAATTCGGTTTATAGGTCTCATTTGGAGTCCAGTTGGTCCTCGAACCTCGGCGTTAATGTCAGTCATCTCTAAGGGGTGGAAAATAGGGGGTTGAAATCTCCACGACGCCGTTATCTCGAATTTTTTTACGGTTTTAAATAGTTCTCGAACTTGGGAGTTTTTTAAGACCACCCGCAGCATTGTACGCCCAGCCGTTAGTTCAGAGTAAGGCCCAGAAGTTGGCACCGACAGGCTTTTTCAACAGCAGGGTGAATGAAATTGTGTACATTCAGCCCAGATATCATCACTAGGGACGCGCTAACAGCCGGTAATTGGCCCGAGATCATCATTGCTAGGGATCACCTGATTATAATCACGGATGGCTTTATGAAGTCGAGTTGGTTGTTCTGTGGTATTATTTCATTTGAAAAATGATGGCTCTTTGGAGTTTGTTGGTAGGTAGTGAAACTTGAATAAACGTTGAAGTATTATTGATGGGTAAATTATTGCACAATAGTAAATTGTTACACAACGGTAAATTATTACACAACGGTTCATTATACAATCTACGTCGAAGGGGCTGGAGTTTGTTGGTAGGTATGTTTGCAGCTTTTTTCACTCCACATCAATAATTTCCATTCAGAACTTCATTATTTGCGTTTCTTTTTGCCATTTTAGTTATTGTTTGTCATCGACAGAATTATTTTAGCAACATTTAACTCGTGATTTAGGTAGGTACCTTGTAACGAGTACGGGGTTAGGTACTAACCTACGGAGGGTCTGCGATCTACATAATATGTATGGAATAGCATGTTATATAGACGGGTTATATATATGTATAGATAGCTGTGATCTGTAACCGAAGGGTATTCTGTACAAAATAATAAACCGTTGTGCAGGGATTTGCAGCGTTTTTGAGAATGCAGCTTTAGGCTTTCAAGCGATTGCATGTTAGCAAGGAAATTCTTAAAGTTAACGGAAAAGAGTACCTATAGTTATGGCTATAAATGAAAAAGAATTATGGGGTCAAAAAGAGTATCAAAGAGATACTCTTGTATACTCTTTTTGACCCCAGATGTGCGCGAACGTCAAACAGCGTGATTAACGAAAGAAAGGATATTTTACATGCCACAACCGACACAACATACAGCTAATTTTACATACCACAACAAACAATTTTAAATGTAAATAATGTTAAATAATATATCTGTAAATTATTTTACATAATAATTTTGTAGTAAATAATAATTTTACATAATAATTTTTAATGTAAATAATTTTACATGCCACAACATAGGTACATCTAGTCATCTATCCTCTTTCACAAATACAGATGGAAACAAACAGTGCAAGTCAGCCAACGGGGGGGTACCTTGTTGTGCACACTCGTAATAAGGTAAACGGCTCATTTTTACCCATTTTGTTTGTCGCATGCCTACAAACGTGTACCCAGTTGGACCGTAGTTTTTTACCCAGCTTGACTATCGTATCCCCTTTATTTACCCAGTGCGTCTATCTCCCCAAACGGATACGGTTTTTTACTCCAAGAGTAGCTGAAATTCCACCAGAGGTCACTTCATAACGGTTATTTTCTTGAATAAATCAGTTTTCCAGTCGTCCAAATGGAATCTCAATAATTGTATTAACGCGTTTTTTTTACCTGCTTGGAACTCATCAGGTGCTACGTCAACTATTCCTAGCTATGGGTGCATGCACGGACTTGAACATTACGTAGCGCGTGGAGGTTACTGGCTATGAATAACATAATTAGAGAAGCAGTGATAAAGCGAGAGGTGGGGGGTTGACGAGAAGAAGGGGAGAAGGAAGGAATGCTGGGTTCTGGTCGTTAGGTCGGAATGCGTAGCTTAATTCCGCATCCGACCTCCCTCCAAGTCTCATTCGCTTTTCTCAATATGCTCCAGTCATTGTCTGCAGTGATAGCCGTCAACATTCATCACTTTACTCAATTATTTGACCCATTATAAGGTTAGACGTGAAAATGAAATAAAACGGCCAGGGTCCCATCAATCATTCCACCGTCCCAGATCGCGCGTTCTTCCCAGACCTTTTCACAATCAAAGTCGAAGGAGATAGCCAAACATTGAATCTAGGTACGCTAAAACTGGCGCCCAAAAACAACATCCGACGCAAAACAACGACTACAGATTTACAACTAAAACTAACAACAAATAATAGGTAGGTGGGCACTAACTGTAACTACTACCAGTATCAACAAATATTAATTTTCTCAACAACAAAACAGTTCCAGTCATTCAGAATGACCATACGAGCGAATTTTCGAAGTAATATAACGCGTTGGCTGCGGCCGGAATAAACGGAGGGGCGTAAGAGACAGAGTGGGACCTCCCGACCCCCTCCACTGTGATCAATGTGGGCGATGTGGTAGTGGGGGGGGGGGGGGGGGGGTGAGCTTTCAGTGGGTGGAGTGGAGAGGTACCTGTCATTGTCTTCAGTCCATCTCCAGCTCAACTACTGCAATTGAGGCCAACTGATTTTGTGCAGCCTCCGCCTTCAAAACCAATACCTACATTTTTCGTGCAATTTTTGCAACCTATACATTTTTTGTGCATTACTTTTCTCAACAAAACAGTTCTAGTCATTCAGAATGACCACACGAGCGACTTTTTGAAGTAATGTAAAGGGGTGGCCTTGGCCTGAATAAACGGAGGGGCGTAAGAGACAGAGTGGGACCTCCCGACCCCCTCCACTGTGATCAATGTGGGCGGTGGGGTAGGCAGGGATAGCTGACAGTGGGAGGAGTAGAGAGGTACCTGTCGTTGTCTTCAGTCCGTCTCCAGCTCAACTGCTGCAATTGAGGCCAACTGATTTTTTGCGACCTCCGCCTTCAAAACCAATACATTTTTCGTGCAATTTTTGCAACCTATACATTTTTCGTGCAATACTTTTCTCAACAAAACAGTTCCAGTCATGCAGAATGACCATATGAGCGAATTTTTGAAGCACTAGCGTGTTAGCCTCGGCCTGAATAAACGGAGGGGCGTAAGAGACAGAGTGGGACCTCCCGACCCCCTCCACTGTGATCAATGTGGGTGATGGGGTAGGCAGGGTGGCAGGGCTAGCTGACTGTGGGTGGAGTGGAGAGGTACCTGTCATTGTCTTCAGTCCATCTCCAGCTCAACTACTGCAATTGAGGCCAACTGATTTTGTGCAGCCTCCGCCTTCAAAACCAATACCTACATTTTTTGTGCAATTTTTGCAACCTATACATTTTTTGTGCATTACTTTTCTCAACAAAACAGTTCTAGTCATTCAGAATCACCACACGAGCGACTTTTTGAAGTAATGTAAAGGGGTGGCCTTGGCCTGAATAAACGGAGGGGCGTAAGAGACAGAGTGGGACCTCCCGACCCCCTCCACTGTGTTCAATATGGGTGGTGGGGTAGGCAGGGATAGCTGACAGTGGGAGGAGTGGAGAGGTACCTATCGTTGTCTTCAGTCCGTCTCCAGCTCAACTGCTGCAATTGAGGCCAACTGATTTTTTGCGACCTCCGCCTTCAAAACCAATACATTTTTCGTGCAATTTTTGCAACCTATACATTTTTCATGCATTACTTTTCTCAACAAAACAGTTCCAGTCATTCAGAATGACCATATGAGCGAATGTTTGAAGCACTAGCGTGTTAGCCTCGGCCTGAATAAACGGAGGGGCGTAAGAGACAGAGTGGGACCTCCCGACCCCCTCCACTGTGATCAATGTGGGCGATGGGGTAGGGGAGGGGGGCAAGCTGACAGTGGGTGGAGTGGAGAGGTACCTGTCATTGTCTTCAGTCCGTCTCCAGCTCAACTACTGCAATTGAGGCCAACTTACTGATTTTGTGCCACCTCCGCCTTCAAAACCAATACATTTTTCGTGCAATTTTTGCAACCTATACATTTTTCGTGCATTACTTTTCTCAACAAAACAGTTCCAGTCATTCAGAATGACCATATGAGCGAATTTTTGAAGCACTGTAGCGTGTTAGCCTCGGCCTGAATAAACGGAGGGGCGTAAGAGACAGAGTGGGACCTCCCGACCCCCTCCACTGTGATCAATGTGGTCGATGGGGTGGGCGGGGCTAGCGGTCAATGGGAGGAGTGGAGAGGTACCTGTCGTTGTCTTCAGTCCCTCTCCAGCTCAACTACTGCAAATGAAGCATTGTGTGCGACCTCAACCTTCAAAATCTATAAATTTTTCGTGCAATTTTTCACCACCAAAAATCCAAATTTGATTTGATGTGATTTTTCTGACTCGGTTGAACTCATCCTTTCATTTGCATCTGAATTTCCCTCCGTACACTGTACCTAGCATTTTTCACAAAGTTCAACAGCCACTCGCCAGATTTCTCTGGCTATGGATATTCAGTACTCTAGTAGAGCATCAATGGTGGTTCCGTAATGTTAACTCCACAGACCAGGCATGTTATCGGAATAAAGCGACGGAATCTATGTCCTGCAATCGAAATCGAAACCTAGCCACCTGAAACTGGCAGGTAGGTTATGGGACCTGGTGTTCCCATGGCAACCGAGAAAAGTGGCTCTTCCCCGCCGGGTCGAGCAAGAATGTTGTTCGCCACGCCCACTTTGGGCCCCGTCCCCAGAATCTGATTTCAACCCCAAAATCGTTCATTTCACAATTGATTTGATCCTTTCGATTCAATTTGTCATCTCAATACGAGATGCTTCTTCTTCTGATTTGTTTTTGTTTTCTCACTTTCTCTGTTGAGTCTGTCAGTTTTCAATGTTTTTGCATCAAGTTGTGCACGTTTTGTGTTTGGTCCGGTTTCGATGGCAGATTTGTATTTGCGGTACCTACTTGCGTTTTGTCCTGTTTGCTGTTTGTGGTTTGTGGATTGATCAGCAACTTTGGCCAACGCCCCGGCTTATAGGCCTACATTATCCTTTGACAATAATTTACTGTAAGCAGATAAGTACATTATGAGTTTGGCACTTATCTTGATTTATTATGGTAATAGTCTTTAATTTCAATTTGTTTGCCAAATTACCATACTTATAGGCCTACAATAATATCCTTCGCCAATCATTTACTGTAAGCAGATAAGTTATGAGTTTGGCACTTAACCTGATTTATTATGTTAATAGCCTTTAGTGTATAAAGATATATTCCATTTCAATTTGTTTGCCCTGAGGGGTGAGGAGCCATCACAAATCTCATTTGAAACTCACAGTTTGAAATTCGATTCTTATTTTCGATAGTTCGTTAAGGACCTGTTGACAAATTTTCGAGGTAAACAAACATCTAAGGTTCGGCCATGTTCATTTTATGACACTTCCCACACTGACCCCCCAGACACCACCAGGAACGAAAGTGACGAGGCGATGGTTCTTGAAACTGAACTCATTACATTCACTCAAATGGCGGTAAATTAAGAACCAAAAAGTTTCAGAATTTCAACTTGTTCTCCCAAATTAGGATTCAGCCTTTTCCCAACCCTCTACCGGTTTCCTGGTCAAAATTTTGTATATCTTGACTAAGATACGGCTGAGAGGAGTATATACCTAAATGTGACATCATGCATGTTTTGGCGCAGAGCACAGACACATTTCTTTGAGTTGAATTATTGTGATTACCACCTCCTATTTTCCTTGAATTTGGTTATGCATTTGATTTCCGCTATATCTTAGGGCTTATCGAAATTTTTATCTGTTGTCAAGATCCGATTCCATCACGGTCTAATTATGGAGTTAAACCTCGAGGTGGGCAGCGAAGCTGTCAGCGCATGTGCGTCTTATCAAAATGTCAATTAAGTAATGGAGTTGTTTAATAAAGGCAAGGTCATATCTGCACGGCAGACGCCCCGCGGGTGATTTACGCTTTAATTAATTATAAGCCACAGGCTACTGGCGAGTCCGAAGAGTTGATAATCATGTAAGTACGCCATCCGCATTCGCACGCCGGTGATAGTCCTTCATTGCAATCCTATTCATGGGAAATGTTGGCATGGGTATCAACTGTCATTATCATGCAAACCAAGGAACAAGTTATTTTGTTCCATAATAATACGTTCCCAGGAGAACTGCATGTTTGGATCGCTAATACTCTACGGTATGTCTATGAGGCTCCTGAGTGAGATTGGAAAACAGGTTGATATCAGCAAAACCTGATGATTCAATATTTTAAACATCCAAACTAAACCGGTAATTATCCATCTAATCTGGTAACCTTTTTGGAAGTTGACCGTCCGAATCTAACAAATAAACAACTCCTTTATGCATAAAAACCGGTACCTAGGGGATTAATGATCATTTAAATTATTACCTACGACCTAGAGGCGATAAATAATTTAATTCCATTAATAAATCGAATTTTCGTTTATTATTTTCAATAATGAACCTTTGGAATCGAGCATGAAAGAAAAATTGTACCCCCCCCCCCCCCCCCTCAAAATTTGACGGTTTCCGTATCAAGGTATGCAGAATCCGAAAATGCAATTAAAAAAATTTCTGTCCGTCCGCCATACATCGTACTTCGCACTTTCCTTAGTTACCATGAACCAAAATTGACGAAATTCGGTTTATAGGTCCCATTTGGGGTCTAGTTGGTCCTCGAAGCTCGGCGTTAAAGTCAGTCATCCCTAAGGGGTGAAAAATAGGGGCTGAAATCTCCAGGACGCCGTTATCTCGAATTTTTTTACGGTTTTAAATAGTTCTCGAACTTGGGAGTTTTTTAAGACCACCCGGAGCACTGTACATCCCGCCTTTCGTTCACAGCAAGGCCCAGAAGTTTGACCGACAGGCTTTTTCAACAGGAGGGTGAATGAAATTGTATACATTCAGCCCAGACATCATCGCTAGGGACACGGCAACAATCGGGAACTGGCCCGAGATAATCATTGCTAGGGAGCACCTGGTTCTATTCACGGGGTATGAAGTCAAGATGGTTGTTCTGTGATATTATTTCATTTGAAAAACATGGAAAATGATACCTCAAAAGCTCATTTTACTACTATGTTACTAAAACACAAAAAGTACCTATTTTTATACACATTTTCACTCATAACTCCCCTGGGTATATTCCGATCGGGCTGAGAAGTTACGGGACACAACTAGGGCCCAAATGGAGCATGTGTGCGAAAGATCGATTTTTTGAGACCGAAAATGAGGCCTGTACACGTGATACGGCGTACGGCGTACGGCGGACGGCGGACGGACATTCCATTTTTGGAATCTGCGCACCTTGAAACGGAAAAGAAAAAATTTTGACACATAGGTGTATTATTCACGGAATAATAAACCAAAATGAAAACATGATGAAACTTGAACAAACGTTGAAGTGTTACTGATGGATAAATAATTATTGCACAACGGTAAATTATTACACAACGGTTCATTATACCATCTACGTTGAAGGGGCTGGAGTTTGTTGTTAGGTACTTTTGCAACAACCGTTGAAGTATTATTGATGGGCAAATTATTACACAACGGTAAATTATTACTCAAAGGTAAATGATTACACAACGGTTTATTATTTGCCTTATGCTTTATGAATAACTGCAAATAATTAATAATTGAATTATTGAATCCCGGGAAATTGTAGGAAACTCTAATTCCGGGGCCGGCTCCAGTACTCGATTTAGGGCTTTGCTGGGGGGAGCTGGAGGGTATTGACCACAGAAAACAGTGATCTACGCAGAAGGGGCATCTATACAGGTACCTAAATAATAAACTTTGTGTAATAATTCGCAGCGTTTTTCTAATATTGAGGAGCGGTTAACGGGGCGAGTAAAATTAAAAACGCTCTCCAACTATTTATAAAATTGTGGCTGCGATGCATTGAAGTGTTTTTATAGATTAATGATCAACTACTGTGGGATGAGGGGATACTGTGTGGTGTGTGTTCCTATTATAGTGGTCGAACTGCCTTCAATCAGTATTCCCTTGGTCATCTGAATCCAAGCCGCCGGAAACAATCTTGTTGGAACGATTCCCTCGACACGGGGTAGTTTTCTCGGTAAGCGTCTTTCCTCAAACCTCATCAAAACTGATCCGCATTTCCTGTTCTCTTCATCGGATTGTTCGAGTGCTCAGGATGGAATTTATTATGAACGGCTTGCTTCGGAATGGCATTGTTAACAGACATCGCATGGCAACGCCTATCGTCTAATTTTCAAGCGAATGATGGAAGGAAATTCTATAAGCTCAGAGAAAATACTAACTTTAATTTCACCCGATTGATTGTAGATTGTGTTTGGAGTATGAAAACTTTTTTCTGGGTTTTAGGCTTTAGGCTGTCCCCCTCTCCCAGAAATCGATAACAATAAGGGCACTCCGTATTTAACACTAATAACTACCTAGCTCTTTTTTTTCTATCAATAGAATGTATATTCTCAAATAAATTCAACTACAATCAGACCATCACTTAAGGTCAATGTGGAGTACAGCTGTTACAGTGATAGGGAAGAGGCGGCATACCTTCCGTTCTATCTCGGCGAGGGAATGAGGATTGAATAATGATGATTGAATATTCAGTTGAGTTTATTTTAATCAATAGAATACGGCTGTATGGAAATAATAATTTTTTTTTCGAAAAGTTTTTGGGTTTGATTAGGATTAGGATTAATTATTATTATCAGTTGAAACAGATTTTTTGGCGAAAACACGTACGTCTCACATTGTCCTGTCCCACATTGGGAAAGATGTGCACTAATGTTCAGAACCAGTTAAATAAAAATAGATATTGAAAATTACCGGCCGAAGACGAAATCCTGTTGTAACAGTATGGTGCTCTGAATTTGGAGTCGAGAGACAGTGGAAGGTGGACGTTCGGAAACGGTGGGATTGGTTGGGGAGAGGACCTTACTGGGATGACCTTTGTCCTTGCCTAACATACCACCTTCACATCGCCTAATACACCCCCCCCCCCCCCCCCCCCAGAAAACCATGGGTTCGTAAGCACTAGTCTTCTGTAGTTTTTGCATTCCGCAACGGCGATGGCGTTTTTTGGTTTATTATTCTGCGAATAACAATAAATAATACTGTAATGACATAAACCTTTGAAAACTTAAGGCTTTAATCGAATAAAACTTGTACTACATAGTGTAACACGGAATGCATGAAATGAATGAGTGAAATCCCTAGTTTCTATAAATTGTGAATAAACTATTTGAGGAGGCGTCCTTAGCAACAGGAGTTGATAATAATATCACCACATTCTCCCCCAGTTAGTTTGTGACGTAGTCTTGAAGATAGGCAGGGGGCTTATGCGATCGCTGGGATCTTCTGAGTTCCCCTGGATGAACAATCTGCCGATTGGTCTTGGCGGGTGAGGGATGCGGCAGATGAAACAACACATCATTATTTACATTTGATTTTTCCCCTACAGACGATGGCGAAGATTCGGGAACGCTTAAAGGACTCTTGCGTGGTGGATCTTGCTCTTGAGTGGAAGGGCTGTCCATCAGGGATTCCTGATGTCCAAAAATCGATTCATCACCTCTTGGAGCCAAGTGTTTGAGTGAAACTGTGGTTTCCTTTCCATCTGGTCTACGGATCAGTGCGTAATCAGGATTTGCTTCTATCAGCTCGACTTCTTCGACTATAGGGCTATACTTTGATGCCCTGGCGTGACTTTTCATGAGGACTTTTCCAGGTTTTGCGAGCCAAGATGGAATTGCAATACCATTAGTTGAACGTCGAGGATGGGAAAACATCCTTTCATGTGGCGTGGAGTTTGTGGATGTGCAAAGAAGTGATCTTATTGCATGGAGCGATTCAGGTAGCACTTCTTCCCAGTGGGAGGTATTCAGCCCCTTGTTCTTCATGGCTAGAGAAATGGTCTTCCATAATATGCCATTGTACCTTTCGACTAGCCCGTTCCCCTCGGGGTTGTATGGGGTCGTAGAGCTAGTGGCAATCCCTTGAGCATGCAAGAAGTCTGTAAGTTCTTTGGATAGGAAAGACGTGCCTCGGTCTGAATGGATGTAAGCAGGTGTTCCGAATATTGTGAAGAGGTTATAGAGTTGTTTCGTGACCGTGGAAGCTCTCATGTCTCGGCAAGGATAGGCAAAAGGGAATCGTGAAAATTCGTCCACAATTGTTAAAATATATTGATTACCGGTACTAGACGGGATGGGACCTTTAAAATCCACATTCAGCCTCTCAAACGGTTTTGTAGCGTTGATGAGATGATTGTCTTGAGGCTTATAGAAACGAGGCTTAAGTTCGGCGCACACAGGACAGGCGGCTGTCATTCGCTTTATTTCTTCCAGAGAAAAGGGCAAGTTCTTGGCTCGAATCCAGTGATGCATCCTTGCAATGCCAGGATGACACAGGGACCTATGCATATGGTACAAGTCATCACTGCCCATAGCCCCGCAAACCCTGGATAGAGCATCAGCTACTTTGTTCAGCTTGCCAGGTCGATATTCAACATCAAAACTGAAACAAGACATTTCCAGTCTCCACCGCTGAATTTTGTCGTTTTTAATTTTACTCGACTGTTTGAGGTTGAAAATGAATGATAAAACTTCTTGGTCCGTTATCAGTTTGAAATGGCGATTAGTTAGAAAATGCCTCCATTTCCTCAAGCATTCAATAATCGCAGTGGCTTCTTTCTCAATCGCAGGATATCCCTTCTCACTTCCACTCAATACTCTTGAGAAGAACGCCACTGGTTGACCATTCTGAGTTAGTGAGGCCGCAACAGCAATGTCTGAAGCATCAGTCTCAACGACAAGTGGAGATGCTGGGTCAATGCTGATGAGAAGAGAGTTGGCAATATCGTTCTTGAGGCCTTCAAACGCCATAAGTGCTTGAGGTGTTAGTGGAAATTTTTGATTATCGATCAGAGCACGGATTTTGTCAGAGAATCTAGGAACCCACTTTGCGTAATAGGCAAACATTCCTACGATTCTCTGTAGAGTAGATTTGTCAGCGGGTGGAGGGATGGCCAACAAGGGTTGCAAACGGTCAGGATCTGGTCTAATAGACCCATTACTTATAAGATACCCCAGTAATTTAATAGATGGCGAAGAAAATCTGCATTTCTTTTCATTCAGACGTAGATTATATTTTTTGCAACCTCTAAAAATCTGTTGAGGTTCTCATCGTGTTGAGCTTTTGTGCGCCCTCCAATGGTGATATCGTCGATATAACAGCGGACACCATTAAGTTTCTCTCTGTCAATAATTCTGTCAAGAAATTTTTGGAAAGCAGGAACGCCATTAGTGACCCCAAATGGAAGTCTGGTAAATTGATACAGCCTCCCCCCAGCCTCGAATGCTGTGAATGGGCGTTCCTCTGTACAAATGGGAACCTGGTGGTATGCACTCTCCAGATCAATTGTGCTGAAATGGCTATATTTCGCAACTTCAGCAACAACCTCTTCGACATTCGGGATAGGATAAGCGTCCAAATGGGTGAATTTATTAATGGTGTTAGAATAATCAATTACCATTCGTTTCTTGTGGGTGGAATTCTTCGTTACGAGGACCTGGGCCCTCCAAGGTGAGCAGCTTGGCTCAATTATACCTGCTTCTAGGAGTTTGCTAATTTCGTCATTAATAAATATTGAGTCTTCGGTTGAATGGCGACGTGATTTTGTGGCGATAGGTTTAATATTTTGAGCGATATTGGAGAAAATCTTGATTGGTTCAATGTTGGCATGAGGGAACATAGTGGAGCTTGAGACCGATAGTGGAGGATTAGTTCCCCCAAAACAAACATCAAGCCTAGAATGTAATTTCAAAATATCATGACCAATGATAACGTCAGCACACAGATTCGGGAGTACTGACAGTTTAGTATTAGGATACGAATGGTGATGAAGCTGGAGATGGACTCTGACGCAGCCCTTAAGACTTGAAGACAGGGATGTTGTAGCCATAGATACCCTTCCTTGTTCGGGGAGTAGTTTGAACCCATGGGCGGCTACGAACCCTTCGTTAACATAACTCCCAGAACTGCCAGTGTCAATCAAACACTGGGCAGCTTTCCCATCGATTTTTGCATGGGCTATGGCTTTAGACAGAGATGGGAATGAGCTAGCCACTATGCTAGCGACAAAATCAGAATCAGACGGTCCAGACGCTGCTGAGTCGAGTAATGTTGCTGTGGTTTTCGTCCGTGTAGAGTTTTTAGATCGACAAACTTTTTGGTAGTGCCCTATTTTATGACAGTAAGAACAGACAGAATCACGCGCTGGGCACGCTGAACGAAAGTGATAAGAATCCCCACAGAAATAGCATTTCTTAGAACTGCGAGAGGTGTCACACTTTGACGCGTTGCATTGATTATTAGACAAATCGCTTTGAGTTTGTCTAAAAGAAGTGTATGTTTCAGCATTTCTAATAGCAATTTCGATTGATCGAGCTTGTTCCTCTGCCTGAGCTAGTTCAAGCATGACATTTTCCAAAAGACGCTGGCGGATGTTGGGGGATAGCAAACCCGCAATGAATGTATCTCGTATATGGTCATTTCTGTTCTGATCTGCAGAGACAGCTTGGAAGCCACAGTCTTTCGCTAATGATTTGAGAGAAGTGATGTACTGATCTATTGATTCTGATGGTAGCTGTTTCCTAGTGGCTAGCAAATGCCTCGCGTAAATTACGTTTTTGGGCTTGACATACAGTCTTGCAAGAACGGCGACGGCATTGTCATAATTAGGACATTCATTGATATACTCGTATACGTTGGAAGATAAAAAGTTGGATAGTACCTTCAGACGATCTTCTCCCTTAACCTCGGCCTTTTCCATGAAATTCTCAAATATGCGACGCCAATGAAGCCATTCTCTCTGAGCTGTGGGACTGTCCGGTTCAGTGTTGAATTTATCGGGACGATACAGTTTATCCATTATTATTTTATTCGATTAAATTGTAATGACATAAACCTTTGAAAACTTAAGGCTTTAATCGAATAAAACTTGTACTACATAGTGTAACACGGAATGCATGAAATGAATGAGTGAAATCCCTAGTTTCTATAAATTGTGAATAAACTATTTGAGGAGGCGTCCTTAGCAACAGGAGTTGATAATAATATCACCACAAATACACTCATGTATTCGCTCAGCAAAAAAATTTTGAACACCCCTGCAAATTTTCCTTTTACATTTCAAGGACCCTAGATTCTAAAAATGCAATGTCCGTCCACCTTACTCGGACAGGCTCCATTTGGGTCCTAGTTATGCCCCGAAACATTGCAGCCCGATCGGAATATACCCAGGGGTGTTATGGTTGAAAAATTGGTGTAAAACAGAGTTTTTTGATGTTTTAGTAACGTGAGCTTCCGAGGTATCGTTTTCCATATTTTTTTTGGGCGAGAAGACCGAATATGAAGTTGATTTTGACCAACGAGCGAAGAATTGAGGTTCAAACAAAGTTTCAGCCTTACATTTACCTTATATTTTTGTCTAAAATCGCCGTTCTAATGACTAAAAGAAACTCAAATACATTTTCAGAATGAACATTGATTACTTTTCAACAGCTCTTGTTTTTGGGCTTCAGTATTACTCACTCGTTTACTGGGGGCCATTCTGAGCGATACTGATACGGAAACGGAGTAATCCTTATCTCCCGTAGTCTTACTAGACTAATCTATAGCCTAAAGTAGGCATCTAGGTAAAAACAAGCTTGAAGTACATGGCTGTTTTCATGAACAACTGGCCGTTACAACCGACGGAATGGCCGATATAACCGGCCGAAAACATACGTTAGAACGCAATTCGTTCCGTTCCTGGCGTTTTTGGCCGACATAACCGACATGCCGGTATATCCGGCACTGTATTTAGGAAAGGATGTTCTTTCGAGCGATCGCCGCGCCATCTCTTATCGTATAATCTCACTAGAGGCCCGTCCACATTGATTGTACATCCCTTAAAATCAACTCTTTTAATTCCCCCCTTCACCCCAATCCAACTACCTAGTTTTTATGACAAGTGTAGGAGAGGACAGGAATTCATGAAATCCAAACTTTTCTCTATCTCTGCTAATTGGACATGTAGAGTTTATCAAAACAGCAACAAAGTAGATTTTAAGTCTCAAGAGTGGTGGTGAGGGCAAGAGAGCAAGTTCTTATTGAAGCCGCATATGAGTGACTTTTCGCGGCTTTTCGGGACATCCAAATTTTAATGTCGTACGGACACATATGCACAGCCATAATTTTGCACATTTTCTTTGTCGTCAAAGTCAATCGGGGTGGTTGTAAAATTCTCATGGGGGTCCCTGAGTGCTGTGCTGAGCTCTGTAGCGGCTCTTCCGAAATCCCACAAGGGCTCTCGGCTTGTGCCAGTTCGAGCCTTTTTCCCAGTGGTGATTTAAACCGTTTAGTGAATGAGCAATAAAGCCCTGACCATTACTCTCTTCAGGGCGCAGACACTCGTTCAGAACGGGACGAGGCTGAGGGGGCGAAACCGCATGGACCCCTCTCTTCGCCGACAGGGTCTCCACGGCCCGGCAGAAAACCCCCCTCAGCGCCAACGCAAGCTCCAGAAAGACGTGAACGGGAAGGGGATGAGGCGAGTGATATACGGCCTCATAACGTCCTCCGGAAGGGTCCTCCAACTATGCCCAGAGCCTTTCCTATAGCCATCTCGGATTTAATTTGTAGAGAGATTTCAACACAGTTAATCACGGAGGCAAGCGGCGGCAGGGCATTAATCTACTCCACCTTATTGCTCCACAGCGCCTCGCTCGCCTCACCAAATAGTTTTCAGTCAACCTCTGTAACCCCCCTCCACCTACCTCTGGGTCACCCTGCAAAACTTGCTCCACATTCCCCAGCTACCGTTCCAAGCTTGGAATTACATCCGATGTCACGGACTCCCTTTTCTAGTGTGCGGGGGCACAACATCGATCACACGCGAGCTTCGTGCACGTGACTAATTTGACCGTACCGAAATTCCCCTGTTATTCACAAGGCGCATGTTCTTATAATATGCAAAGCATGATTTTAACCTCCATATGATATTGAAGAAAAAAATAGTTATTAGGGAAGTAAATAAATTACAACCAAATTCCATCCTTGTACGACCACAAATACATATAAAACAAAATAATTCACTATGAAATAAAAACTGTGGTTGTATGCATTCAAGTCCCGTTTTTTCTTTTTTTAAATAAGTCCAATCTGTTGTCATTATTGGCATTAAATTTCAAAAAAACAGGAAATATAGTAGACAAACTCCACCTCGAACTAAATCACTCGCGATTTGAACCCCTATTTTTAACGCCTTAAAGATGACTTACAGTAACGCCGAGCTTCGAGGACCAACTAGACCCCGAACGGAACCTATAACCCGAATTTCATCAATTTCTCATGGTAACTAAGAAAAGTGCCAAGTACGGCGTAGGGCGGACAGACAGAAATTTTTTTTGCATTTTTGGATTCTACATACCTTGAAGCGTAAACCATCAAATTTTGAGGGGGAGTTAGAACTTTTTTTCATGCTCAATTCCAAAGGTTCATTATTGAAAATAATAAACCAAAATTCTGTCGTCTGCCGCACGCCGTACTTAGCACTTTTCTTAGTTACCATGAGCCAAAATTGACGAAATTCGGTTCATAGATCCCATTTGGGGTCTAGTTGGTCCTCGAAGCTCGGTGTTACTGTCAGTCATCCCTAAGGGGTGAAAAATAGGGGGTTGAAATCTCCAGGACGCCGTTCTCTCGAATTTCTTTACGGTTTTAAATAGTTCTCGAACCTGGGGGTTTTGAAGACCATCCGGAGCATTGTACGTCCAGCCGTTTGTTCACAATAAGGCCCAGAAGTTTGCACCGACTTGGGACGCGCTAACAATCGGGAAATGGCCCGAGATCATCATTGGTAGGGATCACCTGATTATATTCACGGAGTATGAAGTCGAGTTGGTTGTTTGTGATATTATTTCATTTGATAAGTGATGGCTCTTTTGGAGTTTGTTGATAGGTAGTTAAATTTGAACAAACGTTGAAGTATTATTGATGGGTAAATTATTACACAACGGTTCATTATACCATCTAAGTAGAAGTGGCTGGAGTTTGTTGGTTGTTTCACTCCACATCAACAATTTCCCTTCGGAACTTCATTATTTGCGTTTCTTTTTGCCATTTTAGTTACTGTTTGTCATCGACAGAATTATTTTAGCAACATTTAACTCGTGATTTAGGTAGGTACCTAGTAACGAGTACGGGGTTAGGTACTAACCTACGGAGGGTCTGCGATCTACATAATATGTATGGAATAGTACATATATTATATAGACGGGTTATCTATACAGAGAGCTGTGATCTGTAACAGAAGTGTATTCTGTACAAAATAATAAACCGTTGTGCAGGGATTTGGGGCGTTTTGTATTTATAGACGTACTACTTACGTATCAATGCTAGGTGTATTGCATGATTCGCCCAAGTCACGAGGTAAGCGGCAGGGAATTTACATATTTGTCCGACCCACCCCCCACCCCCCACATACCTACTTTCCAACGTTAAAAAGTGTGTACATATAATATTATGGTAGCTTTTTTTTTTAAGTTAACCAACCGAAATTATCTACCAGGATGAAGAAGAAACGGGTCGAAAATTTAATTAGGGAGCACCAGGCGAATCCTCCCTCACCAAAGGAATCGCACCGATTCGTCCGGAGAATTTCCTGCAAACTGCGACCACACATTGAAGACTGACGAGATATCACGTTGATACTTTCTTACTGAAAACTAACATTTATTTTTTATATTTTAGAAAAAAAATTCTATTTTATTCTATTTATTCTACTTACGTTTTTTTCTATTTATATTTCATTACATCGTTGGGAGTCTTTCTCCAACAAGGGCTTCTTTCTATACTTTTCCTACGGGAGCCTTTCTACGAACTCCCATTTCAGTCGCTAACTCAGAAATCCTGATTTTCAAGTTTCAGCGTTATTCAAAGAAGAGGGGGAACATATATTTGGTAACGTGACACACCGTTATAAATAGAAAGAACACTTTACAAATCGATTTATCGAAAGTTTACCGAATCGAATCGTATAATATTTCAGAGGGTCCCTGCTGACCTCAAGGCGGCCAGAACATGCAGGAGGGGGAAGCAATATCCGAACGGTGTTGGATTTCAAATTGCGTTATCTTCGCATTGTAGGCTATGGATGAAGGTGAAGAGGAGGGGAGGCGCTCAAACCCTTGTTTGGGACTTGAGAAAAGGCCTTTCCACAGCCCTCGAGGGACTTTTGGGTTGAGCAAGGCGTGCCAGGAAAATCAACAACCTTTTTTTTCGGCGCACCTTTCTCTGAACTTGCCGGCAAATACCTACGTGAGAGTGTTGTGTTATTTCTATAGGCTCCAGCGTCCGCAAAATCTCGATACCCAAGTATTCGACTGACACGGAACCGTGAACTTGCCTTTCGGTCTTCCAGGCTATACGAGCAGTGAAATTTCAATGTTTCCGCGGGTTTGAGGCATACACAGATGGCTGCAGCTACTAAATATCTAAACATTTGATACTTAATAGTAATAATAATAACAATAAAATTTCCTACCTAAGTTTGCTGTGCGAAAAACACACATGGCTGTCAGTGTGCTGAATGGAACCGGCAGAGGAAGGGAAACGATTGGACTGACGAGGAAAGAGCATTCCAGGCTCTTCCACCAGCAGCCCTGGGAGATTTTCGGCCACGGATCATCTCGAGTGGCGCAGAACACTGAGATCGAGGTGAAGATGCTCAACTAGAATTGAAAATCATCAAAAAGTGGTATTGTTTGATACATGGTCAATCATTAAAAACATAAAAATTCAAAAAACGCAATTAATGAAACAGTATTTTTGGTTTATTATTTTCAATAATGAACCTTTCATCAGAATCAATCATGGGGAAAAAAATCTACCCCCCCCCTCCCCACCCCACTCAAAATTTGATGGTTTCCGTTTCAAGGTACGTGGAATCCGAAAATGCAATAAAAAAATGTCTGCCCGTCCGCCATACTATGTACACCGTACTTCGCACTTTCCTTAGTCACCATGAACCGAAATTGATGAAATTTGGTTTGTAGATCCCATTTGTCTAGTTGGTCCGCGAAGCTCGGCGTTAATGTCAGCCATCTCTAAGGGGTGAAAAATAGGGGTTGAAATCTCCACGACGCCCTTACCTCGAATTTTTTTACGATTTTAAATAGTTCTTGAACTTGGGGGGTTTTTTGAGCCCGCTCGGAGCACTGTACGTCGAGCCGTTCGCTCACAGTAACGCCCCGAATTTTGCACCGATAGGCTTCATCAACAGGAGGGTGAATCAAATTATATACATTCAGCCCAGATATCATCGTTAGGGAGCACCTGATTATAATCACGGATGGCTCTATGAAGTCGAGTTGGTTGTTCTGTGATATTATTCCATTTGAAAAATGATGGCTGTTTTGGATTTCGTTGATAGTTACTCGTACTTTTGCAACTTGAGAAACGTTGAAGTATTATTGGGGAAATTAATACGCAACGGTTTATTATTTACCTTATGCTTTATGAATAACTACAAATAGTTAATTATTTAAATATTGAATCCCGCGCGTTTGTATGAAACTTTAACTCCCGGGCCGTCTCCAGTATTCCATTTAGGGCTTCCCTGGAGGAAGCTTGAGGGTATTGACCACAGAAAACAGTGATCTACGCAGAAGGGGCATCTATACACAGGTAAATAATAAACCGTTGTGTAAAAATTTGCAGCGTTTTATCCCAGGAAACCACTCTCCACGAGCCGAACTTTGCAACTATTTTGTACCGATAGGTAGCTGTTTTTGACACCGACAAAAACTGAGGTTTTATCCTATTTTTGTTTTCGGAAACCTTTCATTTACCATTACGAAAATTTCGGCGAAATTCGGGATTTTTATTTCGTAGCCAAGGTCCTCCTATCCTATATAAGCGGTTGTTTTTGATTTGGTTTCCAGCCCATGAACATGAAGGAATACACGGCCGAAAAGTAGGGTTTAAAATGAAATCGGTTTGTAACGCTTAGGGGTCGCTAAAACGTTAAAAATTGTTGGAATGGACGTGTTTCTTGTGGTAGTGGAAGGAGGGGAGAGTTTGACGTCCATTCAGCGACTCCCCATGTTATGTGGTACCTATATCTAGAATAATTATTTTCTACAAGGTGTGGCAACATATTTATCCTATACCTGCGATGTAATCCATGGATTACTCCAGACCGCATATTTTTCCTGTAGATTAAGGGGAGCGGAGAAAAGCCTCGAACTGAAATGTCTAAATCAAGGGGGGGTCTCACGTTTCAGGGGCTGCCAGAGCAGGATCTATATTTCACGAGACGTTTTTTGAAATTCATGAAAAGTCTCCATCGGAATGAGATGTGGAGGTGGAGGGAGGGGCGGCCCTGGTTACCCTGGCTGTCCTCACCCTTGATCCAAGCCCAGATGGAAAACCGCCCGCCCTCGAATCCCTCAATTTCACCGAATAGACTCCTCTTCAAATATTCATGGAGGTCCCACATGAAGGGAGTGAGGCAAAAAAAAAAACCTCCATGTAGATTTATGTACGACGTGTACTCCCCAAATACAGTTTCCTCGTATTCCCCCCGAAGAAACCCTTCCCCAAGTGACCTTTTTTTTGGGGGCATTTTCCCGCCCTCAAACAGGGAAATTTGATTATAAATGCATTCGCCTTCTAATCAATTACCTTGATGGAGTCTTCTGTGGACACGTTTTGCGGCAATGGTCGTCGGGTTACTCAGAGATATGAATAGCTACGTGCAGCTCTTCCAATTGGACGGAAAAGAGTTCTTCGCTCCCTCTTGAGCACTTGAGCGGTTTTATGGAGATGGGACGCAAACCATGATCTCGAGAATAATTGAAAAGATCGAGTTTTGCCCAGCGGCAGGCAGTAGAGCAATCCCCTGGATAACCAGGCGTTTAAAACTCAGGAGGGATCGGTGAACCATTTGGAACACCTTTTTTGAACGACTTCAACAAAGGTTACATAACCTTTGTAGATTTTGTTCAAAAAAGGTGCTCCAAATGGTTCACCGATCGCTCCTGAGTTTTAAACGCCTGGTTATCCAGGTGTTTATGAGACAAATTTATTGTTTCGATAAACATTACAGTAGTTGCGCTAGATGTTGACAAACGCCATAGCCCGGCTTTCGATTGAGAAATGTTTTGCTATTCAGTAGAGAAGATTTTTAGGATTTTCGAAACCTACAGTGAGAAAATCTTTTTAATTACCGATCTCCCAAGTATAAATCAAAATTCTGTTTCCATCACCTTTTTGCGGAGGATTTCCGAATTTATTTGCAAAGCGAACCAGGTGAGCCACTCATTTCTGCCATTCATACAATCAACACCGAATTAGTCGATATCTCTAAGTGGGCGTCTGATAATGGTGTCCTTGTTAATCGACTAAAATCCCAAGCGATAATGATCTGCAGAGTTGACATCCCCACTGACCCATTACCACCAATTTCGGTGGATGGATTTGTAGTGCAGTATTCAGCGCATGTAAGGAACTTGGGGTTTTTTCTTGTTGTTGACAAAAAACGTCTTGGGACAATCATATTACCAGGCTTTGCTCGGGTATGCTCACTTAATTCTCTCAGGCGACTGTCAAATTTTACACCGTTTTTCTAGAAACTAAATTGGCTCAAGCTTTAGTCCTTCCCCGTTTCTTATACTGTTCATCCCTCTTCTCATCTTCAACTTCTTCATCCCTCTCAAGTCGATCGCTAGTTGCCTACAGCTCTACTGTTCGCTACGCACGCAACATCAAACCTCGACATTGCATCAGTGATTTTAAATTATTTCCTTTACCTCTCAGACAATAAATTGAAGACTCGTTTCTATAGATCACTGAAGATATCTGCAATTTCTGCATTCGAATCGATCTTCCATTCGATCTGCATCCGAATTCGAATCGATCTTCCTTCGAGCTGCTTCAGAGAGATCCAATGCCCTTTTCATACCCAGGCATTACAGCCGAACGATGGCCAGCTCCTTTTATTTGGTGTATCGGGTGCCCGATCTTGGAGCTCCCTACCAGTCGCTATTAGGTCGCTCCCTACCATTGGGCGATTCTTGGCCGCAGTGGACAGGCATTTTCGACCGGATAAGTAATATTATATCCCTGGTAATTCCTAATCGATAGCCCGAACCCCCACCGAAATATTTCAGTTTTGTTTGTACAGCTACGTGGTTCGCTTGTGCTTTTTATGGACAGAAATATATCCATTGCGCAATAAAAGTTATCATTATTATTAAGTTCACTAACACCTCGAAAATATTTACCTAATTTTGCACCTATTTTTCACCCATAACACCCCTGGGTGAAGTTTCTGGACCGAATAAATATGTGTATTATTCAGAGAATAATAAACCAAAATGGACCGCCTATGAGTCAATATCAATGTCACGGCTCCGCGACAATCTAGACGTGCCTGCTGAAGTCGTTTTGGATTTTGCAACAGGAGACCAACTTATTTGGCCGTTCGAACAGTTTTCCCCGACGCTAGGATGATTTGCTGCAGTTTTCATTTAGGCCGTGAAAGAATTTGCAGCGTTTTGGTTAATTATTCCGTGAATAATACACCTATGCGTTCGGTTGGGATTTTTTTTAAACACGCCCTCAGAATTGTTTCTTCTACGTTTCAAGGTGTGTGATTCAAAATGCAATATCTCTCCGCCGTACGCCGCCGTATCATGCTTATCTGCTTCATTTTCGGTCTAAAATTCGTTCTTTCGCACACAGGCTCCATTTGGGCCCTAGTTGTGTACCGAAACTTTTCAGCCCGATCGGAATATACCCAGGGGTGTTATGGGTGAAAAATGGGTGCAAAATTAGGTATACATATTTTTGAGGTAGGTATTAGTGAATTTTCGGTTCTGGGGTAGGTACCAATCATTTTCTACGTTTTTTAGGGCGAGGAGACCAAATATGAAGTTTATTTTGACCACTGAGTCGAAGTTTTAACGCTCAAATTTTAAATTATGGGTCAAAAACCTGTGAAAATGGCTGTCATCACTAGAAATGTGCATGACAACACAGGAGGTAGTAATAACAGGTGAATCAAGACCATCCAACGACAATTTTACTTATAGAAAATAGTTTGTCAGAAATAGCAACCTAATATGCGAGATTAAAACCGTCAAATGTAGCTTTGTGGTTCTCTTCACTGATCGTGCCGTAATCAGTCGGGAATAATAAAAGGCGTGTACTTTGCAGCGTTTTTTCTCTGGTTTCAGCAGCCCATCAGAAATTTGCTGTATATTTTTTCGTAGTCAGTGTCCACAAAACATACAATGTAGGTACACAAAAGCACCATTCTCTTATGCAACCCTTCTTGTAAAAACACGGTTGAGTCACAACGAAAATCCTCGTAGAGTAGCCTTTGGATGTTTTACTTGGTACAGAGTACACTGTGGTTGTCACCTCACAAGGGACTCACCCGCCCCCTGTTTACTCAAATGTTTGCTCTTCTTGAAGTCCCCAAGCCCTGGGGGATCGGTAGGGTGATAGAGTATTGTGCCGAGGCGGTCAACTGGATAACGAACGTATAATAGTGACATCTTGTTAGCTTTGTATTAGAACACGTGTTTTGTGGTGCATTGAGGGCTAAAAGCTGGTTGATAATAATTTTTCCGACCCATTGTGGTTGTTTTGGTGTCCTGCGTATTCACATAGCGTATTGATGGAGCGTATACATGACGTACCGGTGAGTAGTTGATGGTTCGAAAACCAGTAAAGTACTTCAGAGAAGAAATTTGACTGGCATTGCGGCCTCTTCAATAAATAATAATCGTCAGACATTGTCTTCATGCGACAGTCCACTTTTGGCGGAGCAGCACAGAAAAAAAGTTGAGAACCAGTAGCGGTGCCTGGGGTCTGAATACGGTGAGGCACCGGACCAGAACACAAAACCAACAGATATCTGTACAAAATACCCCAAGGCAACAACAAACTTCCCTTATTTACTGACAGAGTGATATTCAGCAAACCTTATCTCTTTTAATCAACACTCTATCGTCGTACGACAACGTCAACAATTTCTACTGCAAATTAGCCACCGAATTCATGTGTTACAAAATAAATATAGTAAACTAAAATACAGCAAAACAATGACCCGTCCGCCGGTACCTACTTCAATGGAGCAGCTATTGACTGGAAGCTAGGTAGTTATCTGTGTGTTGACGCCGATCAATCCACAAACAGCAAACAGGACAAAACGCACGTAGCACAAATACAAATCTGTCATCGGAATAGGACCGAACGCAAAACGCGCAAAATTTGACGCAAAAAAAAAGGAAAACTGACAGAAGAGAAAGCGAATGTGATTCAGTGGAGTGTAGTGAAGTTCTCAGCTTAGCTGTCATCTGTAGATGTCGGACATAAACCGATGTCGGACGTGTGATTCAGGACAGCAAAAAACACATCAGAAGAAGAAGCATCTCGTATCGAGATGACAGATTGAATCGATTGTGAAATGAACGATTTTTGGGGTTGAAATCAGATTATGGGGACGGGGCCCAAGGTGGGCGTGGCGATCAACATTTTTACTCGACTGAGCATGCGCAGATGGGCCACTTTTCTCGGTTGCCATGGCGACATTAGGTCCCAGGACCCAAAACCTACTTTCCAGTTTCAGGAGCCTAGGTTTCGATTTCGATTGCAGGACATCGATTACTGTCGCTTTATTCTGGTTACATGCTTGGTCTGTGGAGTTAACATTGAGCAACCACCATGGATGCTCTACTAGAATACTGAATATCCATAGCCAGAGAACTCTGGCGTGTGGCTGTTGGACTTGTGAAAAATGCTAGGTAGGTACAGTGTACGGAGGGAAATTCAGATGCCAACTGAACAGTGGTTGGTCTTTTATACTCTTAGTGTTTTTGGGTGCCGGGGCAGTGGCCGTATGGTCGCAACGCCCCTGAACTACAACTGCTCTAGTAATGGAATTCTTGTTGCCATCAGGCACTCGGCATTCTGGGAGCATCTTCAATGAGTTTGACTTCATGGAATGATAAATAATGGTTCAAAGAATAGTGGGAATGGATTATGGAATGTTCATCCACAGCTGAAAGTTACCACGATGGTTTTCCTTCCGTGCATACCACGTGACGTTGGTAATTCGCCACCAAATGATTCGCTCCTTGATGAAGATCTGTTCCCAGATTACAACCCGTTCTCCAAAGCGTACAGTAAATATATTTTAATCAATTCATCGAATTTAATAAGACACCTCTTGCAGTGAGCCATCTTACAATGGAATAAAAAAATAATAAACCTTCAGCTTACTACCAATTTTACTTACCAAAATTTGTAGTAAGCTGAAGGTTTATTTTTTGTTTGGTTATTCCACATTGAATTACATTTTAAGCTCAAATCGGACTGATAACAATTTTGTACTCCCTTTACAGCCTTGTGGTTCAACGCTGTTCGTTTGCTGTCTGAGGGAAATAAAATCTTGTGAAAAATCTTTTAGGTATATGCATACATGATTTACTTTTCACGTGGCGATGTTTTCTGAAGAAAAAAAACGCTGCAAATCCCTGCACAACGGTTTATTATTTTGTATAGAATACCCTTCTGTTACAGATCACAGCTCTATGTATAGATAACCCGTCTATATAATATGATATGTACTATTCTATTATATACATATTATGTAGATCGCAGACCCTCCGTAGGTTAGTACCTAACCCCGTACTCGTTACTAGGTACCTACCTAAATCACGAGTTAAATGTTGCTAAAATAATTCTGCCGATGACAAACAGTAGGTACCTAACAAAAAGAAACACACATAATGAAGTTCTGAAAAGAAATTGTTGATGAGGAGTGAAAAAAGTTGCAAAAGTACCTACCTACAAACTCCAGCCCCTTCTACGTAGATGGTATAATGAACCGTTGTGTAATAATTTACCGTTGAGTAATGATTTACCGTAGTAATAATTTACCCATCAATAATACTTCAACGTTTGTTCAAGTTTCACTACCTACCAACAAACTCCAAAAGAGCCATCATTTTTCAAATTAAATAATATCACAGAACAACCAACTCGACTTCATACTCCGCCAATATAATCAGGTGATCCCTACCAATGATTGGCCGTATTCACAAATTCCTATTGTGGGCGCGTCTCTGGTTACGAGATTTGGTTTGAATTGTATACAATTTCATTCCACCGGAGTCGAAAATGCCTGTCGGTGCAAACTTCGGGGCCTTACTGTGAACGAACGGCTGGACGTACGATGCTCCGGATGGTCTTAAAAAACTCGCAAGTTCAAGAACTATTTAAAACCGTAAAAATATTTACGTAAAAAAATGGTATAGGCGTTTTGAAAATTTCAACCCCTATTTTGAACCCCTTAGAGATGACTCACAGTAACGTCGAGCTTCGAGGACCAACTAGACGCCGAACGGAACCTATAACCCGAATTTCATCAATTTTCTTTCATGGTAACTAAGAAAAGTGGCCCGTACGGCGTACGGCGTACGGCGGACAGACAGAAATATTTTGGTTTATTATTTTCAATAATGAACCATTGGAATCGAGCACGAAAAAAAAAATTCTTACCCCCCCTCAAAATTTGATGGTTTACGTTTCAAGGTATGTAGAATCCAAAACTGCAATAAAAATATTTCTGTCTGTCCGCCGTACGCCGTACGCCGTACGCCGTACGGGCCACTTTTCTTAGTTACCATGAAAAAAAATTGATGAAATTTGGGTTATAGGTTCCGTTCGGCGTCTAGTTGGTCCTCGAAGCTCGACGTTACTGTGAGTCATCTCTAAGGGGTTCAAAATAGGGGTTGAAATTTTCAAAACGCCTATACCATTTTTTTTACGTAAATATTTTTACGGTTTTAAATAGTTCTTGAACTTGCGAGTTTTTTAAGACCATCCGGAGCATCGTACGTCCAGCCGTTCGTTCACAGTAAGGCCCCGAAGTTTGCACCGACAGGCATTTTCGACTCCAGTGTGAATGAAATTGTATACAATTCAAACCAAATCTCGTAACCAGAGACGCGCCCACAATAGCAATTTGTGAATACGGCCAATCATTGGTAGGGATCACCTGATTATATTGGCGGATTATGAAGTCGAGTTGGTTGTTCTGTGATATTATTTAATTTGAAAAACGATGGCTCTATTGGAGTTTGTTGGTAGGTAGTGAAACTTGAACAAACGTTGAAGTATTATTGATGGGTAAATTATTACTACGGTAAATCATTACTCAACGGTAAATTATTACACAACGGTTCATTATACCATCTATGTAGAAGGGGCTGGAGTTTGTTGGTAGGTACTTTTGCAACTTTTTTCACTCCTCATCAACAATTTCTTTTCAGAACTTCATTATGTGTGTTTCTTTTTGTTAGGTACTGTTTGTCATCGGCAGAATTATTTTAGCAACATTTAACTCGTGATTTAGGTAGGTACCTAGTAACGAGTACGGGGTTAGGTACTAACCTACGGAGGGTCTGCGATCTACATAATATGTGTAGAATAGTACATATCATATTATATAGACGGGTTATCTATACATAGAGCTGTGATCTGTAACAGAAGGGTATTCTATACAAAATAATAAACCGTTGTGCAGGGATTTGCAGCGTTTTTATTGTAGTTTTGGATTCTACATACCTTGAAACGTAAACCATCAAATTTTGAGGGGGGGTAAGAATTTTTTTTTTCATGCTCGATTCCAATGGTTCATTATTGAAAATAATAAACCAAAACTGATGACTCCAGGAATTTTCGATAAGGTGCCTCTGATGTTGATATTTTCAGATTTAAACCCAAAAGTCTGGAGCTGGAATAGTGAAGAAGGTCGACGTTCTGTTTAAATCCATATAAATTAGGCCTCCGTATAACCTGCTGGGTTGCTATTAATTGAGAGGATTTTTATTTCTATACGAACACTGCTTTTATTTCGACGGACAGAGTTACGTACCTGACTATCAGAGAGTGGAATAATCCAATTTACTAGCTAATATACATTGTGGCTGTATTTTTCTAGTTCTATCTCGAGGAAGGTTGATTTTGTATTGCGTAGGTAGTTCACATCTAACTTGGTTCCTCGAGATTGAAAGGAGCAAAGATTGCTTTTACACAGGCTGGAAGATGTCGGGAAATAAGGAGCAGAAGGCAAGACGAAACATATTAAAGCTTCGCCATGCATGCGTAACAAGTGCACGCTGCACCTGCACAGTTTATTACAGTATTAATCTGCCGAGAGAGCCATCACCCGTCCCGGAGAGATTATATTTTCAATAGGGGAAGAATTTACGAGCCCGTCGGGGTGATTGCTATTAGGGAGAACATGTGAATATTTATTCATCACTTTCGGGGGTTCCGTTCCCTCTGTAACGGGCTCCAGCTCAGCCTACCCGTTTTAACTCTCAAAGCTCTCTCGGCCAATATAACTGATTGTTTCTTGCTCTGACAGTGAATGGACTCATTGGGAATACCAATAGCCCCCCCCCCCCCCTCCAACCCTGATACATCATCACTCTTCTCATCATTTCGATAACCTCTTCCCTCGCTACTGTTCGATGTGAAATGAATGGGTTTTTTTTTTTGGGGGGGGGGGGGGGGGGGGTGAACGGTAGGTACGGAATCAAGTCAGGAAACTGACAGCGCTTTTTGGATTCGACCCCTCAGATTCGGCCTCAATTTTTCGACTTGGCATTTTTTAGGAAAACGTGTCTAACGAAGTCCGATCCATGAACCACGAAGTCCCTCATTTTTGACCAACTTTAAAACGATTCTGGGGATTGAACCCCGAATTTTCAACTCATTTAGATATCCGAATTTCAAAGTAGATTACATCTTAAACAATGCTAAGGTTTGACAGTGTTAAGCTTTAAAAAACGGTTAGACGTTATGCTTAAAAAATTTTTAGACAATGTTAAGCTTAAAACGCTGCAAATCCCTGCACAACGGTTCATTATTTTGTACAGAATACCATTCTGTTACAGATCACAGCTCTCAGTATAGATAATCCGTCTATATAATATAATAATATGTACTATTCAATACATATTATGTAGAACACCCTCGTGGTCAAGTATAATGAACCGGTGCGTAATAACTTGCCCATCAATAATACTTCAACGTTTGCTCAAGTTTCAGAAGTACCTACCAACAAACCAAAAAACATAGGTTAGACAATGTTAAGCTTAAGAAAAAGGTTAGACAATGTTAAGCTTAAGAAAAAGGTTAGACAATGTTAAGCTTTAAAAAAAATTTAGACAATGTTAAGCTTTAAAGAAAGCCTGCATCGTGAGTGGGTGGAATTGCATTACATTCCTTGATTCATACGTATCCTAAACGTATAAAAGATACTAATCTTTTATACGTACCCAGAACCTTTTATACGTAAACAGAAGCTAACTTCCTCCAAAGGCTTCGAGGGCAAGTTAAATCCAAAATGTATTGTTGTAATTCTTCTGTAATAGTCCTTCCAACCAGTCTGAAGGTTTTTCTCCTTTTCTGAGAATGTTGCAAATTTTGTGTCATCTTCAGTGAAGACGATTTCCCATAAATATTGGTCTTCTAATTCTAATCGCAGATTGGATAACCAAGTTTTATAATTTTTTCGGTTCAACTTCACAAGTCCACTTATCTTTACGTTGCTTTTAGCGAATTTTCGAAGAAAAGGAAGCTATTGTTCTCGGTCCAAAATTTTTAAAACTCGAATTTCCGAAAGATTTTTATACCAAAATCCGTTTCAGACCATCCTGAATTCCCTGCCGAAAGACACCAAAAATTATATGTATATATATATATATATTTATATATTTATATATTTATATATTTATATATTTATATATATATTTATATATTTATATATATATTTATATATTTATATATGTATGTGTCATTCCAGACGATAACTCTCGAAAGAATTGAGATAAAAAGTTCAAATTTGCACGAAAAATCTGTCTTGGCAATCGACAGGCTAAGTTCGAAGATGGGCAGAATCGGGTCACCCTAAGGGGGAGTTTTGGGGAGTTTTAGGGGGGGGAAATTACCCATAAATTCCCAAAATGAAAAAGTCTGACAAGTGACACCTCATTTTAAAGGTTTTTGTACGCTGAACACGATGGTGAAATCAGAATTGCGATATCTCATTCCATTCTCAAACTGGAGCACTTTGAAGATGAAGGAACGTGGTTATTTCTTGAGATGTTCTTCCTGGTTCGTCTGCTCTAATCTGATAACGGAATGGGATATCGCAATTATGACTTCACCATCGTGTTCAGCGTTGGAAAATCTACAAACCGAGGTGTTACTAGGCAAAAAATGGAACAAAAAATTTGTTACGTACCCAATACCTACTCTTCTGGTATTCAAAACATTTTTGATTTTCCCATCCCCCTCCTTCCACCCCAAATTTTACTTTGCGTAAAACTACTCCTGTTTTAATTTTGTATGGTATCAAGTTGGGAAAACATTGGCCGAAAATTAATTTTCAGAAAATTTTAGGCGGAGGAGGAAGATGCCGAAAACTTCGAAAATTCGCTCTTATAGCCATGCTGCATGACTGTGGTTTTTTTCTTCTTCTTTCATTGTTAGCAGAGTAATCCTGGGTTCCATAACCTTTGTTATAAATTTTACTTGAGCATCAGCACAATTCATCGATATCACAAGTTATAATGAACATTTGACACAAACAACAATACGATCCATCCGTGGACACAACCTCATCATGATCTTCATGTGGAGTGTATCAAACCCTTTAGATTTAATAAAATTGAACATAAAACATCAAGTTTGCACACTGCAGTGATTAGACCTATAATATCTGTATGGATCACCGTGAAACAACATGCGAACTTCAAATTCCATAGAACCAACCAGATCAACTCGGGACATTGTCATCAACTAAGGCCATTCCGCTACCGGGGTGATGAGTGCCAAACGTCCCCTATATGAATTCCATAGCAGACAGAGAAATATTAATTAGTAACATCAGTCTCCCGTTCAGGCCGTTTCACTTGGTTTCTCTGATAGGTAGGGGTAGTGTGGCAGCCACAAAAATATTGGTGTTTTCACTCGAACGAAAATTGCGTACCATCAAAATATGGGCACCAATTGCCACAAGAGCCGAAATAAGTGAAATATCGTTTCATGCCCATGAATAACACTATAACACCCACAAAATCTACACAGACTGCATAGCTAAATGAAGCCGCCAGTCTACAGAATTAGCTTTCAAACAGCTGGTAGGTGCCTAGCTGACAGTTATTGCTCATCGTGGAGCGTGGACAAACGTTGACGCAAATGTTTCACAAAAGCCTCACTCGACGCTAGACAAAGGTTTTTTTCTTTTAATCTTCAGCGGACAGCCCATTACCCAGAAAGCTGAATAATAGAGAGTGTTCTACAACAGCGTAGTTACAGGTGGCCAGGGCTGACGAGTGGATTCCGTGCTGATCACGCGATCCGATGAGCTGGCGGAGATAAAATGGACAACAGCTCCATAACGACTGCACTTTCCTTCACCTACCAACTTACCTTTTCCCCCTCCTTTCATGATACCAGTTGTTAAAACCCAATTTGTCTCTATCACACGTCCTTAAATGTAATTGCGTTGTCGGAGGCCTAATGAAACCGCACTTAGTCTCAAAGTGATTAACCTTTCGACTCAAGGGACGAACAGGGAAAGGCAATTTTCGGGCTCTCGATGGCGTATCTTTTCGTTGAAGGATGATGCTATACAATTATTGAGGTTTTTCAGGGATCGCATGACTCTACCGCATGTACCGTTGCGAGGATACCATTTAACGTTTGCTTTTTGCCAAGATAATAAGGTTTGTGAGATCCTCATTTGTTGAGAGCATTTTTACAGGCTTTCGCTCTGTCTGCGGCGGTCAAATCTTTTGACTGGATGCGTCTTACCGCTGGGGGTCAGCCAAATTTTGCGTGACGCATTGTTAAGAGGGAAAAACGTAACGCTGTTTTACTAGGCTTTTCACTTACAACCAACCCGTTGCTAAGGGTGTAGTAACTCTGTTAGTTTTCATCGCATGGAAATCGTTCTCCTTTCGCTGGAAAGCTCTTGATTTATCTTGTAGTTATCTTGTAGTTATATATTAATTTATTTAAAATTCATCGAAATCTAAGCAAACATATAAACAGTAGGTATGGTATAAGTATAAACAGTAGGTCATGGATTTCTGTTCGAAAACGCTGAAAATTATTACAAAAAGGTTTTCTGTGAAAGGAATCGAGGAAAGCAAAGAGGAACTGGAAAGCAATCGAGTACTGGAGCCGGCCCCGGAATTAAAGTTTCCTACAAATGCCCAGGATTCAATAATTCAATCGCTAATTATTTTGTAGTTATTCATGAAGCATAAGGCAAATAATGAACCGTTATGTAATAATTTACCTGTATAGGTGCCCTTCTACGTAGATAGTATAATGAACCGTTGTGTAATAATTTACCTTTGTGTAATAATTTGCCCATCAATAATACTTCAACGGTTGTTCAAGTTGCAAAAGTACCTATCAAACGAATCCAGCCCCTTCTACGTAGATGGTATAATAAACGGGCATGTAATAATTTACCGCTGTGTTATAATTTACCGATCAATAATACTTCAGGGTTTGTTCAAGTTTCACTACCTATCAACAAACTCCAAAAGAGCCATAATTTTTCAAATGAAATTATATCACAGAACAACCAACTCGACTTCATACTCCGTGAACATAATCAGGTGATCCCTAGCAATGATGATCTCGGGCCAATTCCCGATTGTTACCGAGTCCCTAGTGATGATATTTGGGCTGACTGTATACCCTGCTTTGTGAAATGCCTGTCGGTGCTAACTTCTGGGCCTTGCTGTGAACTAACAGCTGGACGTAAAATGCTCCGGTGGTCTTAAAAAACTCCCAAGTTCGAGAACTATTTAAAACCGTAAAGAAATCGATATAACGGCGTCCTGGAGAATTCAACCCCTATTTTTCACCCCGTAGGGATGAATGACAGTAACGCCGACCTTCGAGGACCAACTAGACCCCGAACGGAACCTATAAACCAAATTTCGTTAATGTTGGTTCATGGTAACTAAGAAAAGTGCGAAGTACGGCGTACGGAGGATGGACAGACATTTTTGTATTGCATTTTTGGATTCTACATACCTTGAAACGGAAACCATCAAATTTGGTGGGGGGGGGGGGGGGGGGGGGTTGGAATTTTTTCATGCTCGATTCCAAACGTTCATTATTGAAAATAATAAACCAAAAATTGAAGGAAACATAGCAACCATAGGAACTAAATAATCGTAACAAGTGGCTTTTATCTGCCTCTTTATTGTTTATACGTTGCTGCTCACGAGAAGAAACATGTGTCCCTTTCACCATAGCTATGTAATAACCACTGAGTATCGATTCGTTACCAGGAGCTAAACCAAATTATGTAAATACGGTCTCTGAATCTGTACAGTAAATAAATAAAGTGACCTATTTAATTTTTGAACGTGTTTTTTCTTACACTGGACACTTTACATGGCGAAAAATAGACATATCCATGTACCATTGTATATGCATTTCTACATACCATCACCCATATCAACGAAAAAAATGTTAAGTTTGCTGCGGGGTGCTCTTCTTGAAAGATGCTTGAATTACATGAATTTGCATGATCAAAAAATATAAGTACAGTACAAGACGCAAAACTTCTCTTAATCTTATATCTTACGACTCCCAGTCAAAACCTCTCTAATCAGAAATAATTATAGTTACTCAAAATCAGAACCAGCCATTCTCTTTCAGATTCTTATAGAACGCGTGAAACGAAAAAAATTTTCAGGTCGGAAACTCCATTTCATATATATCTTCAACGGAAGTTCGTAATGTGTAGTGTATGTGTTGCATAATGTTGTGCATTTGTTGTAAGCGTTGAGCTATCTGTAGGGACAAGATGTTTACAGATAGTTCTACCAGTGCCGCATAAGTTTCTGAAACAGTCCTCGAATCCATTTGTATCACGGCCCAGCCGTTCCAAACTGCTCCATCCGAAAATGTCGCAGTGGCGCAGGCCATGCGGGCGTCTTAGAGAAAACGGCTGGAGGGACTTTGAATTGTTAAAGGGAAGCTATAAAGGTGGGTTGCTCGGAGGAAGTCTGTGCCGACAATCAAGCTGAATCAAGACTGTCGAGGTGAGCAAGTGTAATCTGCATGAGCCATCAGGGCATACAGTATTCATGGGCACTCGAGGAGCCACCTGGAGCCCCAGCCCGGCATCTCTAATGTACTCTGCTGCTCTCACTTTACCGACCTCCACACTGCCTAGAGCTTTACCCTTCTTGTAACTCCATCCTCAATCACTAGAAAGCTTTGCTGGACTCTGTAGAAACAGAGATCCACAGACCGAATTTGCCCAAGAAAGGGTAAAACTCAAATTCGATTTTGGAGGACAAAAATTTGTTTCCTCCCAATAGTGATCTCGAGGCTTTTTCGCTATCTTGGTATATTTGGAAGCAACAGGGAGAAAACTAGTTAGATACGACAAAAGTCCCTTCAAGAAAAGCGAATTGAACTATAACTCCTAGTTACGAACCCGGATAAATTAAGTACCTCTACCTCAACCTTTCGTTTTACTTCAGTTATCACTTGGGACTGGAATTATATGCACAAAATTTGGCCAAAATATGCACTCGAAATGGGCAAAATATGCACCCCAAGCTAAATTACGTTTAAAATTTTTTTAAATATTTCTGAAATGAACTAAATTTTGCTGTGAAACATACAGGTAGTCTATACATTATGCTCCAGTTATTATCGCGTCGCTAAAAAATTAGAGAAAAGTATCAAGGAACAAAATGGAATGAAAATGTACACACCTTTTTTTCTCGACTATACAATACTAGCCTGACCGCTCGCTTCGCTCGCTATCCGAGATTCGCTGTACGCAGTATCGTGGAACCAACAAAAACGGAAAAATCCCATACCCTACCGGGTATTTGTGCCCAATTTTATCAAAATCCGTCAAGCCATTCAGGAGTTGACCATGGTCGACCATAGTTCCGCTATGGTCAGGGAATTAAAAATGCGACGTTGCACAACTTGGGAGCCTACTGGATATTCGTGCCAAATTTGGTCGATATCCATCAAGCCATTCAGGAGTTGACCATGGTCGACCATAGTTCCGCTATGGTCAGGGAATTAAAAATGCGACGTTGCACAACTTGGGAGCCTACTGGATATTCGTGCCAAATTTGGTCGATATCCGTCGAGCCGTTAGGCCGTGGGAAGACGGACAGACAGACAGACTCACTCACTCACAGAGATTCGTTTTTATAATATATAGAGATTTACATTTATACAAAAAAAAAGACACTCGCTATCACAATTATAGCACTGGATCACAATGGATTTCTCCAAATTGCCACATCACAGGACACGACGGGTGACAATTTCAATGCTGAGAGTTCGCGTGGGGTAAGGCCAGATGAGAGTTCAGAGTGCACCCATCTCAAAATTTTTGATACTTCCAGTAAAAAAGGCCATCCGGGATTTCGCTGTAGGACAGAATCCAGCTTCTTCCTTAACGCCTCGCCTGCTTCCCCTGTCCAGTTACCACTTTACTCTTGTACCTTCTGAACTGAACCCACGGCTGTGCAAAGGTCCAATCCTTGGGTCTCCAGGCTAGTGATCAGTGCCGGAATAAACGGTGAATGGCCTAAGAATATCCGTGACCCCTTTTCAGAAACACTTATCTCGGAGGATTTGGCGATTGGATTGTCGAAAAATAGGGAAATTCCCAAATTTCGATTAAAAAGCCAGAAATATGCACAAAACGGCCAAAATATGCAAAAATCTCCGAAATCGAACAAAATATGCTATTTTAATTTCAATTTAACACACGCTAAACGCTTTAGATACCCTCAAAACGGAAAAGTAGAACGATATACACGATAAAAAACACATATGCAAAGTATGCAAATTCCAGTCCCTAGTATCACATTGTATTCGTCTCGGTAATGATTCCTACCTTGGTTGTCCATAGTATTAAATATAACTCATTAAATTTTTCATTGTGAGAATTTCACGAGTGAGAAAGCAATGGCAACTACCAGTCCTGCAAACTTCAAATTAATCTACAACACTCATAATTGTCTGAGAAGATACACTGCTCCAGAGCCTCTGATCCAAATCAGTGACTATCGTATTCGTCCTGGCTTTTATGAGCGACAGGTTTCGTCACCAATACGCCCAGCTAGGCTCACAGTTTTGTGAACTTTTTCAGATTCCTGAACATTTTGCGACACATGGAGTTTCCAAAAATTCGATCGATCGATGGAAACAAGAATAGGATGATGAGGTCTTCCAAAAGGATATTGGAATTGGACTCATCGAGCCTGCTGACTCCTCAGATTGGGCTGAACATGTCACACTGTATCGGAGGTAAGAAAAAACAAATTTCTATGTGCTTCACTCTCTCAAATTTCGATTTTTTGATTTAATCACACCGAGGGACACCAGTCTTGAATTCTTAGAACGCTGAGTGGTCTGATGACCCGTTAGGCCCAAGGAAACCACATCACGAACGTAATGACTCATATTAAGACCTATATACAATAGATATAATAATATATTGGACATAATACACTAATTATTACTGATTTTAGGTAAATTAAATGATGGGTATCAACCAAAAAACAATTCTGGCGCAGCCGACCTTTGAACATCCGCACCAGCATTACTTATTTCGTTATATACTGCCGTGAAAAGATGAAACGCCTCAAAATCACAACTTTTCAGGAGAGCGATTCAATGTTTTTGCTCTGTTCCCTCTACCTAACGTCCCTCCAGTTGTTGATAAATTCAAAATTCCTTCGAAATTCGATCAAGAGATGTTTGCTGTCAACAACCAAATAAGAGATAACATAATCGCCAAAATAATCGATTCTAACAGGCCGAACATGTTCATTAAGGCGTTTTATTTTATTTCCATCGAGTTTTCCTTTCAAAAATTAAAGGTAGAACGCCTTGAGGTGTTTTTCCTTTGAACAAATCCAAAAATCGCTGCAAGTCCTTGGGTATATTATTCTATTGGACATACCTACAGAAATGCTGGCTGTTCATTTATTGTTGCTTTCATGTGAATTAATTGAAATAGCTATTTCTGATGGTTTCCACCAATTTTGGCCCCCAAAACACAAATTAGGTACGCTCGTTTTTTTTTTTTTTTTTTTTTCAAATTATCTTTGGTCATTGGTAGTGCCATTTTTTAATCGTCTTGATCCACGTGTTGACACTTTATCTAGTGTTATTATACGAATTGATGGTGATTTCAGCCGATTTTCCAGGTTTTTGCCTCATAAAAAATCAATTTTGGCAGCTGAACCTTTGGTAGAACCTCAATTTTCCACTCTTTGGCCAAAATTCATATTCGGTCTTCTCGTCCCCAAAAAGATGGAAAGAGATACCTCAAACGCTCATGTTACTAACATGTTACTAAAACACAGAAAGTACCTATTTTTATCCACATTTTCACTCATAACACCCCTGGGTATGTTCCGCTCGTGTTGCAAAGTTTCGGGACACATCGTCGATATAACAGCGGACACCATTAAGTTTCTCTCTGTCAATAATTCTGTCAAGAAATTTTTGGAAAGCAGGAACGCCATTAGTGACCCCAAATGGAAGTCTGGTAAATTGATACAGCCTCCCCCCAGCCTCGAATGCTGTGAATGGGCGTTCCTCTGTACAAATGGGAACCTGGTGGTATGCACTCTCCAGATCAATTGTGCTGAAATGGCTATATTTCGCAACTTCAGCAACAACCTCTTCGACATTCGGGATAGGATAAGCGTCCAAATGGGTGAATTTATTAATGGTGTTAGAATAATCAATTACCATTCGTTTCTTGTGGGTGGAATTCTTCGTTACGAGGACCTGGGCCCTCCTAGGTGAGCAGCTTGGCTCAATTATACCTGCTTCTAGGAGTTTGCTAATTTCGTCATTAATAAATATTGAGTCTTCGGTTGAATGGCGACGTGATTTTGTGGCGATAGGTTTAATATTTTGAGCGATATTGGAGAAAATCTTGATTGGTTCAATGTTGGCATGAGGGAACATAGTGGAGCTTGAGACCGATAGTGGAGGATTAGTTCCCCCAAAACAAACATCAAGCCTAGAATGTAATTTCAAAATATCATGACCAATGATAACGTCAGCACACAGATTCGGGAGTACTGACAGTTTAGTATTAGGATACGAATGGTGATGAAGCTGGAGATGGACTCTGACGCAGCCCTTAAGACTTGAAGACAGGGATGTTGTAGCCATAGATACCCTTCCTTGTTCGGGGAGTAGTTTGAACCCATGGGCGGCTACGAACCCTTCGTTAACATAACTCCCAGAACTGCCAGTGTCAATCAAACACTGGGCAGCTTTCCCATCGATTTTTGCATGGGCTATGGCTTTAGACAGAGATGGGAATGAGCTAGCCACTATGCTAGCGACAAAATCAGAATCAGACGGTCCAGACGCTGCTGAGTCGAGTAATGTTGCTGTGGTTTTCGTCCGTGTAGAGTTTTTAGATCGACAAACTTTTTGGTAGTGCCCTATTTTATGACAGTAAGAACAGACAGAATCACGCGCTGGGCACGCTGAACGAAAGTGATAAGAATCCCCACAGAAATAGCATTTCTTAGAACTGCGAGAGGTGTCACACTTTGACGCGTTGCATTGATTATTAGACAAATCGCTTTGAGTTTGTCTAAAAGAAGTGTATGTTTCAGCATTTCTAATAGCAATTTCGATTGATCGAGCTTGTTCCTCTGCCTGAGCTAGTTCAAGCATGACATTTTCCAAAAGACGCTGGCGGATGTTGGGGGATAGCAAACCCGCAATGAATGCATCTCGTATATGGTCATTTCTGTTCTGATCTGCAGAGACAGCTTGGAAGCCACAGTCTTTCGCTAATGATTTGAGAGAAGTGATGTACTGATCTATTGATTCTGATGGTAGCTGTTTCCTAGTGGCTAGCAAATGCCTCGCGTAAATTACGTTTTTGGGCTTGACATACAGTCTTGCAAGAACGGCGACGGCATTGTCATAATTAGGACATTCATTGATATACTCGTATACGTTGGAAGATAAAAAGTTGGATAGTACCTTCAGACGATCTTCTCCCTTAACCTCGGCCTTTTCCATGAAATTCTCAAATATGCGACGCCAATGAAGCCATTCTCTCTGAGCTGTGGGACTGTCCGGTTCAGTGTTGAATTTATCGGGACGATACAGTTTATCCATTATTATTTTATTCGATTAAATTGTAATGACATAAACCTTTGAAAACTTAAGGCTTTAATCGAATAAAACTTGTACTACATAGTGTAACACGGAATGCATGAAATGAATGAGTGAAATCCCTAGTTTCTATAAATTGTGAATAAACTATTTGAGGAGGCGTCCTTAGCAACAGGAGTTGATAATAATATCACCACAAATACACTCATGTATTCGCTCAGCAAAAAAATTTTGAACACCCCTGCAAATTTTCCTTTTACATTTCAAGGACCCTAGATTCTAAAAATGCAATGTCCGTCCACCTTACTCGGACAGGCTCCATTTGGGTCCTAGTTATGCCCCGAAACATTGCAGCCCGATCGGAATATACCCAGGGGTGTTATGGTTGAAAAATTGGTGTAAAACAGAGTTTTTTGATGTTTTAGTAACGTGAGCTTCCGAGGTATCGTTTTCCATATTTTTTTTGGGCGAGAAGACCGAATATGAAGTTGATTTTGACCAACGAGCGAAGAATTGAGGTTCAAACAAAGTTTCAGCCTTACATTTACCTTATATTTTTGTCTAAAATCGCCGTTCTAATGACTAAAAGAAACTCAAATACATTTTCAGAATGAACATTGATTACTTTTCAACAGCTCTTGTTTTTGGGCTTCAGTATTACTCACTCGTTTACTGGGGGCCATTCTGAGCGATACTGATACGGAAACGGAGTAATCCTTATCTCCCGTAGTCTTACTAGACTAATCTATAGCCTAAAGTAGGCATCTAGGTAAAAACAAGCTTGAAGTACATGGCTGTTTTCATGAACAACTGGCCGTTACAACCGACGGAATGGCCGATATAACCGGCCGAAAACATACGTTAGAACGCAATTCGTTCCGTTCCTGGCGTTTTTGGCCGACATAACCGACATGCCGGTATATCCGGCACTGTATTTAGGAAAGGATGTTCTTTCGAGCGATCGCCGCGCCATCTCTTATCGTATAATCTCACTAGAGGCCCGTCCACATTGATTGTACATCCCTTAAAATCAACTCTTTTAATTCCCCCCTTCACCCCAATCCAACTACCTAGTTTTTATGACAAGTGTAGGAGAGGACAGGAATTCATGAAATCCAAACTTTTCTCTATCTCTGCTAATTGGACATGTAGAGTTTATCAAAACAGCAACAAAGTAGATTTTAAGTCTCAAGAGTGGTGGTGAGGGCAAGAGAGCAAGTTCTTATTGAAGCCGCATATGAGTGACTTTTCGCGGCTTTTCGGGACATCCAAATTTTAATGTCGTACGGACACATATGCACAGCCATAATTTTGCACATTTTCTTTGTCGTCAAAGTCAATCGGGGTGGTTGTAAAATTCTCATGGGGGTCCCTGAGTGCTGTGCTGAGCTCTGTAGCGGCTCTTCCGAAATCCCACAAGGGCTCTCGGCTTGTGCCAGTTCGAGCCTTTTTCCCAGTGGTGATTTAAACCGTTTAGTGAATGAGCAATAAAGCCCTGACCATTACTCTCTTCAGGGCGCAGACACTCGTTCAGAACGGGACGAGGCTGAGGGGGCGAAACCGCATGGACCCCTCTCTTCGCCGACAGGGTCTCCACGGCCCGGCAGAAAACCCCCCTCAGCGCCAACGCAAGCTCCAGAAAGACGTGAACGGGAAGGGGATGAGGCGAGTGATATACGGCCTCATAACGTCCTCCGGAAGGGTCCTCCAACTATGCCCAGAGCCTTTCCTATAGCCATCTCGGATTTAATTTGTAGAGAGATTTCAACACAGTTAATCACGGAGGCAAGCGGCGGCAGGGCATTAATCTACTCCACCTTATTGCTCCACAGCGCCTCGCTCGCCTCACCAAATAGTTTTCAGTCAACCTCTGTAACCCCCCTCCACCTACCTCTGGGTCACCCTGCAAAACTTGCTCCACATTCCCCAGCTACCGTTCCAAGCTTGGAATTACATCCGATGTCACGGACTCCCTTTTCTAGTGTGCGGGGGCACAACATCGATCACACGCGAGCTTCGTGCACGTGACTAATTTGACCGTACCGAAATTCCCCTGTTATTCACAAGGCGCATGTTCTTATAATATGCAAAGCATGATTTTAACCTCCATATGATATTGAAGAAAAAAATAGTTATTAGGGAAGTAAATAAATTACAACCAAATTCCATCCTTGTACGACCACAAATACATATAAAACAAAATAATTCACTATGAAATAAAAACTCTGGTTGTATGCATTCAAGTCCCTTTTTTCTTTTTTTAAATAAGTCCAATCTGTTGTCATTATTGGCATTAAATTTCAAAAAAACAGGAAATATAGTAGACAAACTCCACCTCGAACTAAATCACTCGCGATTTGAACCCCTATTTTTAACGCCTTAAAGATGACTTACAGTAACGCCGAGCTTCGAGGACCAACTAGACCCCGAACGGAACCTATAACCCGGATTTCATCAATTTCTCATGGTAACTAAGAAAAGTGCTAAGTACGGCGTAGGGCGGACAGACAGAAATTTTTTTTTGCATTTTTGGATTCTACATACCTTGAAACGTAAACCATCAAATTTTGAGGGGGAGTTAGAACTTTTTTCATGCTCAATTCCAAAGGTTCATTATTGAAAATAATAAACCAAAATTCTGTCGTCTGCCGCACGCCGTACTTAGCACTTTTCTTAGTTACAACCATGAGCCAAAATTGACGAAATTCGGTTCATAGATCCCATTTGGGGTCTAGTTGGTCCTCGAAGCTCAGCGTTAATGTCAGTCATCGCTAAGGGGTGAAAAATAGGGGGTTGAAATCTCCAGGACGCCGTTCTCTCGAATTTCTTTACGGTTTTAAATAGTTCTCGAACCTGGGGGTTTTGAAGACCATCCGGAGCATTGTACGTCCAGCCGTTTGTTCACAATAAGGCCCAGAAGTTTGCACCGACTTGGGACGCGCTAACAATCGGGAAATGGCCCGAGATCATCATTGCTAGGGATCACCTGATTATATTCACGGAGTATGAAGTCGAGTTGGTTGTTTGTGACATTATTTCATTTGATAAGTGATGGCTCTTTTGGAGTTTGTTGATAGGTAGTTTAACTTGAACAAACGTTGAAGTATTATTGATGGGTAAATTATTACACAACGGTTCATTATACCATATACGTAGAAGTGGCTGGAGTTTGTTGGTTGTTTCACTCCACATCAACAATTTCCCTTCGGAACTTCATTATTTGCGTTTCTTTTTGCCATTTTAGTTACTGTTTGTCATCGACAGAATTATTTTAGCAACATTTAACTCGTGATTTAGGTAGGTACCTAGTAACGAGTACGGGGTTAGGTACTAACCTACGGAGGGTCTGCGATCTACATAATATGTATGGAATAGCATGTTATATAGACGGGTTATCTATACAGAGAGCTGTGATCTGTAACAGAAGTGTATTCTGTACAAAATAATAAACCGTTTTGCAGGGATTTGGGGCGTTTTGTATTTATAGACGTACTACTTACGTATCAATGCTAGGTGTATTGCATGATTCGCCCAAGTCACGAGGTAAGCGCCAGGGAATTTACATATTTGTCCGACCCACCCCCCACATACCTACTTTCCAACGTTAAAAAGTGTGTACATATAATATTATGGTAGCTTCTTTTTTTAAGTTAACCAACCGAAATTATCTACCAGGATGAAGAAGAAACGGGTCGAAAATTTAATTAGGGAGCACCAGGCGAATCCTCCCTCACCAAAGGAATCGTACCGATTCGTCCGGAGAATTTCCTGCAAACTGCGACCACACATTGAAGACTGATGAGATATCACGTTGATACTTTCTTACTGAAAACTAACATTTATTTTTTATATTTTAGAAAAAAAATTCTATTTTATTCTATTTATTCTACTTACGTTTTTTTCTATTTATATTTCATTACATCGTTGGGAGTCTTTCTCCAACAAGGGCTTCTTTCTATACTTTTCCTACGGGAGCCTTTCTACGAACTCCCATTTCAGTCGCTAACTCAGAAATCCTGATTTTCAAGTTTCAGCGTTATTCAAAGAAGAGGGGGAACATATTTTTGGTAACGTGACACACCGTTATAAGTAGAAAGAACACTTTACAAATCGATTTATCGAAAGTTTACCGAATCGAATCGTATAATATTTCAGAGGTTCCCTGCTGACCTCAAGGCGGCCAGAACATGCAGGAGGGGGAAGCAATATCCGAACGGTGTTGGATTTCAAATTGCGTTATCTTCGCATTGTAGGCTATGGATGAAGGTGAAGAGGAGGGGAGGCGCTCAAACCCTTGTTTGGGACTTGAGAAAAGGCCTTTCCACAGCCCTCGAGGGACTTTTGGGTTGAGCAAGGCGTGCCAGGAAAATCAACAACCTTTTTTTTCGGCGCACCTTTCTCTGAACTTGCCGGCAAATACCTACGTGAGAGTGTTGTGTTATTTCTATAGGCTCCAGCGTCCGCAAAATCTCGAAACCCAAGTATTCGACTGACACGGAACCGTGAACTTGCCTTTCGGTCTTCCAGGCTATACGAGCAGTGAAATTGCAATGTTTCCGCGGGTTTGAGGCATACACAGATGGCTGCAGCTACTAAATATCTAAACATTTGATACTTAATAGTAATAATAATAACAATAAAATTGCCTACCCAAGTTTGCTGTGCGAAAAACACACATGCCTGCCAGTGTGCTGAATGGAACCGGCAGAGGAAGGGAAACGATTGGACTGACGAGGAAAGAGCATTTCAGGCTCTTCCACCAGCAGCCCTGGGAGATTTTCGGCCACGGATCATCTCGAGTGGCGCAGAACACTGAGATCGAGGTGAAGATGCTCAACTAGAATTGAAAATCATCAAAAAGTGGTATTGATTGATACATGGTCAATCATTAAAAACATAAAAATTCAAAAAACGCAATTAATGAAACAGTATTTTTGGTTTATTATTTTCAATAATGAACCTTTCATCAGAATCAATCATGGGGAAAAAAATCTACCCCCCCCCCCCTCCCCACCCCATTCAAAATTTGATGGTTTCCGTTTCAAGGTACGTGGAATCCGAAAATGCAATAAAAAAATGTCTGCCCGTCCGCCATACGATGTACGCCGTACTTCGCACTTTCCTTAGTCACCATGAACCGAAATTGATGAAATTTGGTTTGTAGGTCCCATTTGTCTAGTTGGTCCGCGAAGCTCGGCGTTAATGTCAGCCATCTCTAAGGGGTGAAAAATAGGGGTTGAAATCTCCACGACGCCCTTACCTCGAATTTTTTTACGATTTTAAATAGTTCTTGAACTTGGGGGGTTTTTTGAGCCCGCTCGGAGCACTGTACGTCGAGCCGTTCGCTCACAGTAAGGCCCCGAATTTTGCACCGATAGGCTTCATCAACAGGCGGGTGAATCAAATGATATACATTCAGCCCAGATATCATCGTTAGGGAGCACCTGATTATAATCACGGATGGCTCTATGAAGTCGAGTTGGTTGTTCTGTGATATTATTCCATTTGAAAAATGATGGCTGTTTTGGATTTTGTTGATAGGTACTTGTACTTTTGCAACTTGAAGAAACGTTGAAGTATTATTGGGGAAATTAATACGCAACGGTTTATTATTTACCTTATGCTTTATGAATAAGTACAAATAGTTAATTATTTAATTATTTAATCCCGCGCGTTTGTATGAAACTTTAACTCCCGGGCCGTCTCCAGTACTCCATTTAGGGCTTCCCTGGAGGAAGCTTGAGGGTATTGACCACTGAAAACAGTGATCTACGCAGAAGGGGCATCTACACAGGTAAATAATAAACCGTTGTGTAAAAATTTGCAGCGTTTTATCCCAGGAAACCACTCTCCACGAGCCAAACTTTGCAACTATTTTGCACCGATAGGTAGCTGTTTTTGACACCGACAAAAACTGAGGTTTTATCCTATTTTTGTTTTCGGAAAATCGATCATCCTTTCGTTTACCATTACGAAAATTTCGGCGAAATTCGGGATTTTTATTTCGTAGCCAAGGTCCTCCTATATAAGTGGATGTTTTTCGATTTGGTTTCCAGCCCATGAACATGAAGGACTACACGGCCGAAAAGTAGGGTTTAAAATGAAATCGGTTTGTAACGCTTAGGGGTCGCTAAAACGTTAAAAATTGTTGGAATGGATGTGTTTCTTGTGGTAGTGGAAGGAGGGGAGAGTTTGACGTCCATTCAGCGACTCCCCATGTTATGTGGTACCTATATCGAGAATAATTATTGTCTACAAGGTGTGGCAACATATTTATCCTATACCCGCGATGTAATCCATGGATTACTCCAGACCGCATATTTTTCCTGTAGATTAAGGGGAGCGGAGAAAAGCCTCGAACTGAAATGTCTAAATCAAGGGGGGGTCTCACGTTTCAGGGGCTGCCAGAGCAGGATCTATATTTCACGAGACGTTTTTTGAAATTCATGAAAAGTCTCCATTGGAATGAGATGTGGAGGTGGAGGGAGGGGCGGCCCTGGTTACCCTGGCTGTCCTCACCCTTGATCCAAGCCCAGATGGAAAACCGCCCGCCCTCGAATCCCTCAATTTCACCGAATAGACTCCTCTTCAAATATTCATGGAGGTCCCACATGAAGGGAGTGAGGCAAAAAAAAAAACCTCCATGTAGATTTATGTACGACGTGTACTCCCCAAATACAGTTTCCTCGTATCCCCCCGAAGAAACCCTTCCCCAAGTGACCTTTTTTTTGGGGGCATTTTCCCGCCCTCAAACAGGGAAATTTGATTATAAATGCATTCGCCTTCTAATCAATTACCTTGATGGAGTCTTCTGTGGACACGTTTTGCGGCAATGGTCGTCGGGTTACTCAGAGATATGAATAGCTACGTGCAGCTCTTCCAATTGGACGGAAAAGAGTTCTTCGCTCCCTCTTGAGCACTTGAGCGGTTTTATGGAGATGGGACGCAAACCATGATCTCGAGAATAATTGAAAAGATCGAGTTTTGCCCAGCGGCAGGCAGTAGAGCAATCCCCTGGATAACCAGGCGTTTAAAACTCAGGAGGGATCGGTGAACCATTTGGAACACCTTTTTTGAACGACTTCAACAAAGGTTACATAACCTTTGTAGATTTTGTTCAAAAAAGGTGCTCCAAATGGTTCACCGATCGCTCCTGAGTTTTAAACGCCTGGTTATCCAGGTGTTTATGAGACAAATTTATTGTTTCGATAAACATTACAGTAGTTGCGCTAGATGTTGACAAACGCCATAGCCCGGCTTTCGATTGAGAAATGTTTTGCTATTCAGTAGAGAAGATTTTTAGGATTTTCGAAACCTACAGTGAGAAAATCTTTTTAATTACCGATCTCCCAAGTATAAATCAAAATTCTGTTTCCATCACCTTTTTGCGGAGGATTTCCGAATTTATTTGCAAAGCGAACCAGGTGAGCCACTCATTTCTGCCATTCATACAATCAACACCGAATTAGTCGATATCTCTAAGTGGGCGTCTGATAATGGTGTCCTTGTTAATCGACTCAAATCCCAAGCGATAATGATCTGCAGAGTTGACATGCCCACTGACCCATTACCACCAATTTCGGTGGATGGATTTTTAGTGTAGTATTCAGCGCATGTAAGGAACTTGGGGTTTTTTCTTGTTGTTGACAAAAAACGTCTTGGGACAATCGTATTACCAGGCTTTGCTCGGGTATGCTCACTTAATTCTCTCAGGCGACTGTCAAATTTTACATCGTTTTTCTAGAAACTAAATTGGCTCAAGCTTTAGTCCTTCCCCGTTTCTTATACTGTTCATCCCTCTTCTCATCTTCAACTTCTTCATCCCTCTCAAGTCGATCGCTAGTTGCCTACAGCTCTACTGTTCGCTACGCACGCAACATCAAACCTCGACATTGCATCGGTGATTTTAAATTATTTCCTTTACCTCTCAGACAATAAATTGAAGACTCGTTTCTATAGATCACTGAAGATATCTGCAATTTCTGCATTCGAATCGATCTTCCATTCGATCTGCATCCGAATTCGAATCGATCTTCCTTCGAGCTGCTTCAGAGAGATCCAATGCCCTTTTCATACCCAGGCATTACATCCGAACGATGGCCAGCTCCTTTTATTTAGTGTATCGGGTGCCCGATCTTGGAGCTCCCTACCAGTCGCTATTAGGTCGCTCCCTACCATTGGGCGATTCTTGGCCGCAGTGGACAGGCATTTTCGACCGGATAAGTAATATTATATCCCTGGTAATTCCTAATCGATAGCCCGAACCCCCACCGAAATATTTCAGTTTTGTTTGTACAGCTACGTGGTTCGCTTGTGCTTTTTATGGACAGAAATATATCCATTGCGCAATAAAAGTTATCATTATTATTAAGTTCACTAACACCTCGAAAATATTTACCTAATTTTGCACCTATTTTTCACCCATAACACCCCTGGGTGAAGTTTCTGGACCGAATAAATATGTGTATTATTCAGAGAATAATAAACCAAAATGGACCGCCTATGAGTCAATATCAATGTCACGGCTCCGCGACAATCTAGACGTGCCTGCTGAAGTCGTTTTGGATTTTGCAACAGGAGACCAACTTATTTGGCCGTTCGAACAGTTTTCCCCGACGCTAGGATGATTTGCTGCAGTTTTCATTTAGGCCGTGAAAGAATTTGCAGCGTTTTGGTTAATTATTCCGTGAATAATACACCTATGCGTTCGGTTGGGATTTTTTTAAACACGCCCTCAGAATTGTTTCTTCTACGTTTCAAGGTGTGTGATTCAAAATGCAATATCTCTCCGCCGTACGCCGCCGTATCATGCTTATCTGCTTCATTTTCGGTCTAAAATTCGTTCTTTCGCACACAGGCTCCATTTGGGCCCTAGTTGTGTACCGAAACTTTTCAGCCCGATCGGAATATACCCAGGGGTGTTATGGGTGAAAAATGGGTGCAAAATTAGTTATACATATTTTTGAGGTAGGTATTAGTGAATTTTCGGTTCTGGGGTAGGTACCTATCATTTTCTACGTTTTTTAGGGCGAGGAGACCAAATATGAAGTTTATTTTGACCACTGAGTCGAAGTTTTAACGCTCAAATTTTAAATTATGGGTCAAAAACCTGTGAAAATGGCTGTCATCACTAGAAATGTGCATGACAACACAGGAGGTAGTAATAACAGGTGAATCAAGACCATCCAACGACAATTTTACTTATAGAAAATAGTTTGTCAGAAATAGCAACCTAATATGCGAGATTAAAACCGTCAAATGTAGCTTTGTGGTTCTCTTCACTGATCGTGCCGTAATCAGTCGGGAATAATAAAAGGCGTGTACTTTGCAGCGTTTTTTCTCTGGTTTCAGCAGCCTATCAGAAATTTGCTGTATATTTTTTCGTAGTCAGTGTCCACAAAACATACAATGTAGGTACACAAAAGCACCATTCTCTTATGCAACCCTTCTTGTAAAAACACGGTTGAGTCACAACGAAAATCCTCGTAGAGTAGCCTTTGGATGTTTTACTTGGTACAGAGTACACTGTGGTTGTCACCTCACAAGGGACTCACCCGCCCCCTGTTTACTCAAATGTTTGCTCTTCTTGAAGTCCCCAAGCCCTGGGGGATCGGTAGGGTGATAGAGTATTGTGCCGAGGCGGTCAACTGGATAACGAACGTATAATAGTGACATCTTGTTAGCTTTGTATTAGAACACGTGTTTTGTGGTGCATTGAGGGCTAAAAGCTGGTTGATAATAATTTTTCCGACCCATTGTGGTTGTTTTGGTGTCCTGCGTATTCACATAGCGTATTGATGGAGCGTATACATGACGTACCGGTGAGTAGTTGATGGTTCGAAAACCAGTAAAGTACTTCAGAGAAGAAATTTGACTGGCATTGCGGCCTCTTCAATAAATAATAATCGTCTGACATTGTCTTCATGCGACAGTCCACTTTTGGCGGAGCAGCACAGAAAAAAAGTGGAGAACCAGTAGCGGTGCCTGGGGTCTGAATACGGTGAGGCACCGGACCAGAACACAAAACCAACAGATATCTCTACAAAATACCCCAAGGCAACAACAAACTTCCCTTATTTACTGACAGAGTGATATTCAGCAAACCTTATCTCTTTTAATCAACACTCTATCGTCGTACGACAACGTCAACAATTTCTACTGCAAATTAGCCACCGAATTCATGTGTTACAAAATAAATATAGTAAACTAAAATACAGCAAAACAATGACCCGTCCGCCGGTACCTACTACAATGGAGAATCTATTGACTGGAAGCTAGGTAGTTATTCTGCGTGTTGACGCCGATCAATCCACAAACAGCAAACAGGACAAAACGCACGTAGCACAAATACGAATCTGTCATCGGAATAGGACCGAACGCAAAACGCGCAAAATTTGACGCAAAAAAAAAGGAAAACTGACAGAAGAGAAAGCGAATGTGATTCAGTGGAGTGTAGTGAAGTTCTCAGCTTAGCTGTCATCTGTAGATGTCGGACATAAGCCGATGTCGGACGTGTGATTCAGGACAGCAAAAAACACATCAGAAGAAGAAGCATCTCGTATCGAGATGACAAATTGAATCGATTGTGAAATGAACGATTTTTGGGGTTGAAATCAGATTATGGGGACGGGGCCCAAGGTGGGGGTGGCGATCAACATTTTTACTCGACTGAGCATGCGCAGATGGGCCACTTTTCTCGGTTGCCATGGCGACATTAGGTCCCAGGACCCAGTACCTACTTTCCAGTTTCAGGAGCCTAGGTTTCGAGTTCGATTGCAGGACATCGATTACTGTCGCTTTATTCTGGTTACATGCTTGGTCTGTGGAGTTAACATTGAGCAACCACCATGGATGCTCTACTAGAATACTGAATATCCATAGCCAGAGAACTCTGGCGTGTGGCTGTTGGACTTGTGAAAAATGCTAGGTAGGTACAGTGTACGGAGGGAAATTCAGATGCCAACTGAACAGTGGTTGGTCTTTTATACTCTTAAGCTTCGTTCTCAGTGTGCGTTCTGCCAGTTCCGAACGGTTCTGGGCAAGCGCAGTCGAGTTTTGTCGTTCGCAGTGCCAGAACGCCCAGTTCCGGAACGCCGAGTTCTGCGTTCGCAGTGTTTTGCGAATCCAGTTCCGAACGGTTCTGACAGTCCCCGATTTTTTTCGGAACTGTCAGAACTGGAGCTCAAGAACGTAGGTGACGCATGCGCATTTATTTCATGCGCGGTTATTCCACTTCCAGTTCTGAAATCGTTCGCAGTGCAGAACGCGGTTCCTCAAGTTCCGGAACGCCCCGGGATTTTCCGTCCCAGTTCTTATGAGTTCGAGAACTGTCAGAACGCCCACTAAGAACGAAGCTTTAGTGTTTTTGGGTGCCGGGGCAGTGGCCGTATGGTCGCAACGCCCCTGAACTACACCTGCTCTAGTAATGGAATTCTTGTTACCATCAGGCACTCGGCATTCTGGGAGCATCTTCAATGAGTTTGACTTCATGGAATGATAAATAATGGTTCAAAGAATAGTGGGAATGGATTATGGAATGTTTCATCCACAGCTGAAAGTTACCACGATGGTTTTCCTTCCGTGCATACCACGTGACGTTGGTAATTCGCCACCAAATGATTCGCTCCTTGATGAAGATCTGTTCCCAGATTACAACCCGTTCTCCAAAGCGTACAGTAAATATATTTTAATCAATTCATCGAATTTAATAAGACACCTCTTGCAGTGAGCCATCTTACAATGGAATAAAAAAAAAATAAACCTTCAGCTTACTACCAATTTTACTTACCAAAATTTGTAGTAAGCTGAAGGTTTATTTTTTGTTTGGTTATTCCACATTGAATTACATTTGAAGCTCAAATCGGACTGATAACAATTTTGTACTCCCTTTACAGCCTTGTGGTTCAACGCTGTTCGTTTGCTGTCTGAGGGAAATAAAATCTTGTAAAAAATCTTTTAGGTATATGCATACATGATTTACTTTTCACGTGGCGATGTTTTCTGAAGAAAAACGACGCTGCAAATCCCTGCACAACGGTTTATTATTTTGTATAGAATACCCTTCTGTTACAGATCACAGCTCTATGTATAGATAACCCGTCTATATAATATGATATGTACTATTCTATTATATACATATTATGTAGATCGCAGACCCTCCGTAGGTTAGTACCTAACCCCGTACTCGTTACTAGGTACCTACCTAAATCACGAGTTAAATGTTGCTAAAATAATTCTGCCGATGACAAACAGTAGGTACCTAACAAAAAGAAACACACATAATGAAGTTCTGAAAAGAAATTGTTGATGAGGAGTGAAAAAAGTTGCAAAAGTACCTACCTACAAACTCCAGCCCCTTCTACGTAGATGGTATAATGAACCGTTGTGTAATAATTTACCGTTGAGTAATGATTTACCGTAGTAATAATTTACCCATCAATAATACTTCAACGTTTGTTCAAGTTTCACTACCTACCACCAAACTCCAAAAGAGCCATCATTTTTCAAATTAAATAATATCACAGAACAACCAACTCGACTTCATACTCCGCCAATATAATCAGGTGATCCCTACCAATGATTGGCCGTATTCACAAATTCCTATTGTGGGCGCGTCTCTGGTTACGAGATTTGGTTTGAATTGTATACAATTTCATTCACACTGGAGTCGAAAATGCCTGTCGGTGCAAACTTCGGGGCCTTACTGTGAACGAACGGCTGGACGTACGATGCTCCGGATGGTCTTAAAAAACTCGCAAGTTCAAGAACTATTTAAAACCGTAATAATATTTACGTAAAAAAATGGTATAGGCGTTTTGAAAATTTCAACCCCTATTTTGAGCCCCTTAGAGATGACTCACAGTAACGTCGAGCTTCGAGGACCAACTAGACGCCGAACGGAACCTATAACCCGAATTTCATCAATTTTCTTTCATGGTAACTAAGAAAAGTGGCCCGTACGGCGTACGGCGTACGGCGGACAGACAGAAATATTTTTATTGCAGTTTTGGATTCTACATACCTTGAAACGTAAACCATCAAATTTTGAGGGGGGGTAAGAATTTTTTTTTCATGCTCGATTCCAATGGTTCATTATTGAAAATAATAAACCAAAACTGATGACTCCAGGAATTTTCGATAAGGTGCCTCTGATGTTGATATTTTCAGATTTAAACCCAAAAGTCTGGAGCTGGAATAGTGAAGAAGGTCGACGTTCTGTTTAAATCCATATAAATTAGGCCTCCGTATAACCTGCTGGGTTGCTATTAATTGAGAGGATTTTTATTTCTATACGAACACTGCTTTTATTTCGACGGACAGAGTTACGTACCTGACTATCAGAGAGTGGAATAATCCAATTTACTAGCTAATATAAATTGTGGCTGTATTATTCTAGTTCTATCTCGAGGAAGGTTGATTTTGTATTGCGTAGGTAGTTCACATCTAACTTGGTTCCTCGAGATTGAAAGGAGCAAAGATTGCTTTTACACAGGCTGGAAGATGTCGGGAAATAAGGAGCAGAAGGCAAGACGAAACATTTTTAAGCTTCGCCATGCATGCGTAACAAGTGCACGCTGCACCTGCACAGTTTATTACAGTATTAATCTGCCGAGAGAGCCATCACCCGTCCCGGAGAGATTATATTTTCAATAGGGGAAGAATTTACGAGCCCGTCGGGGTGATTGCTATTAGGGAGAACATGTGAATATTTATTCATCACTTTCGGGGGTTCCGTTCCCTCTGTAACGGCCTCCAGCTCAGCCTACCCGTTTTAACTCTCAAAGCTCTCTCGGCCAATATAACTGATTGTTTCTTGCTCTGACAGTGAATGGACTCATTGGGAATACCAATAGCCCCCCCCCCCCCCCCCCAACACTGGTACATCATCACTCTTCTCATCATTTCGATAACCTCTTCCCTCGCTACTGTTCGATGTGAAATGAATGGGTTTTTTTGTGGGGGGGGGGGGGGGGGGGGTGAACGGTAGGTACGGAATCAAGTCAGGAAACTGACAGCGCTTTTTGGATTCGACCCCTCAGATTCGGCCTCAATTTTTCGACTTGGCATTTTTTAGGAAAACGTGTCTAACGAAGTCCGATCCATGAACCACGAAGTCCCTCATTTTTGACCAACATTAAAACGATTCTGGGGATTGAACCCCGAATTTTCAACTCATTTAGATATCCGAATTTCAAAGTAGATTACATCTTAAACAATGCTAAGGTTTGACAGTGTTAAGCTTTAAAAAACGGTTAGACAATGTTATGCTTAAAAAATTGTTAGACAATGTTAAGCTTAAAACGCTGCAAATCCCTGCACAACGGTTCATTATTTTGTACAGAATACCAAGCTGTTACAGATCACAGCTCTCAGTATAGATAACCCGTCTATATATAATATAATATGTACTATTCTATACATATTATGTAGAACACATTTAACTCGTGATCTAGGTACCTACCTAGATCACGAGTTAAATGTTCCTAAAATAATTCTGTCGATGACAAACAGTAACTAAAATGGCAAAAAGAAACGCAAGTAATGAAAATCTGAAGGAAAATTGTTGATGTGGAGTGAAATAGATGCCCCTTCTGCGTAGATCACTGTTTTCTGTGGTCAGTACCTACCCTCGTGGTCAAGTATAAAGAACCGGTGCGTAATAACATGCCCATCAATAATACTTCAACGTTTGCTCAAGTTTCAGAAGTACCTACCAACAAACCAAAAAACATAGGTTAGACAATGTTAAGCTTAAGAAAAAGGTTAGACAATGTTAAGCTTAAGAAAAAGGTTAGACAATGTTAAGCTTTAAAAAAAATTTAGACAATGTTAAACTTTAAAGAAAGCCTGCATCGTGAGTGGGTGGAATTGCATTACATTCCTTGATTCATACGTATCCTAAACGTATAAAAGATACTAATCTTTTATACGTACCCAGAACCTTTTATACGTAAACAGAAGCTAACTTCCACCAAAGGCTTCGAGGGCAAGTTAAATCCAAAATGTATTGTTGTAATTCTTCTGTAATAGTCCTTCCAACCAGTCTGAAGGTTTTTCTCCTTTTCTGAGAATGTTGCAAATTTTGTGTCATCTTCAGTGAAGACGATTTCCCATAAATATTGGTCTTCTAATTCTAATCGCAGATTGGATAACCAAGTTTTATAATTTTTTCGGTTCAACTTCACAAGTCCACTTATCTTTACGTTGCTTTTTTCTTCTTCTTTCATTGTTAGCAGAGTAATCCTGGGTTCCATAACCTTTGTTATAAATTTTACTTGAGCATCAGCACAATTCATCGATATCACAAGTTATAATGAACATTTGACACAAACAACAATACGATCCATCCGTGGACACAACCTCATCATGATCTTCATGTGGAGTGTATCAAACCCTTTAGATTTAATAAAATTGAACATAAAACATCGAGTTTGCACACTGCAGTGATTAGACCTATAATATCTGTATGGATCACCGTGAAACAACATGCGAACTTCAAATTCCATAGAACCAACCAGATCAACTCGGGACATTGTCATCAACTAAGGCCATTCCGCTACCGGGGTGATGAGTGCCAAACGTCCCCTATATGAATTCCATAGCAGACAGAGAAATATTAATTAGTAACATCAGTCTCCCGTTCAGGCCGTTTCACTTGGTTTCTCTGATAGGTAGGGGTAGTGTGGCAGCCACAAAAATATTGGTGTTTTCACTCGAACGAAAATTGCGTACCATCAAAATATGGGCACCAATTGCCACAAGAGCCGAAATAAGTGAAATATCGTTTCATGCCCATGAATAACACTATAACACCCACAAAATCCACACAGACTGCATAGCTAAATGAAGCCGCCAGTCTACAGAATTAGCTTTCAAACAGCTGGTAGGTGACTAGCTGACAGTTATTGCTCATCGTGGAGCGTGGACAAACGTTGACGCAAATGTTTCACAAAAGCCTCACTCGACGCTAGACAAAGGTTTTTTTCTTTTAATCTTCAGCGGACAGCCCATTACCCAGAAAGCTGAATAATAGAGAGTGTTCTACAACAGCGTAGTTACAGGTGGCCAGGGCTGACGAGTGGATTCCGTGCTGATCACGCGATCCGATGAGCTGGCGGAGATAAAATGGACAACAGCTCCATAACGACTGCACTTTCCTTCACCTACCAACTTACCTTTTCCCCCTCCTTTCATGATACCAGTTGTTAAAACCCAATTTGTCTCTATCACACGTCCTTAAATGTAATTGCGTTGTCGGAGGCCTAATGAAACCGCACTTAGTCTCAAAGTGATTAACCTTTCGACTCAAGGGACGAACAGGGAAAGGCAATTTTCGGGCTCTCGATGGCGTATCTTTTCGTTGAAGGATGATGCTATACAATTATTGAGGTTTTTCAGGGATCGCATGACTCTACCGCATGTACCGTTGCGAGGATACCATTTAACGTTTGCTTTTTGCTAAGATAATAAGGTTTGTGAGATCCTCATTTGTTGAGAGCATTTTTACAGGCTTTCGCTCTGTCTGCGGCGGTCAAATCTTTTGACATGGATATGTCTTACCACTGGGGGTCAGCCAAATTTTGCGTGACGCATTGTTAAGAGGGAAAAACGTAACGCTGTTTTACTAGGCTTTTCACTTACAACCAACCCGTTGCTACGGGTGTAGTAACTCTGTTAGTTTTCATCGCATGAAAATCGTTCTCCATTCGCTGGAAAGCTCTTGATTTATCTTGTAGTTATCTTGTAGTTATATATTAATTTATTTAAAATTCATCGAAATCTAAGCAAAGATATAAACAGTAGGTATGGTATAAGTATAAACAGTAGGTCATGGATTTCTGTTCGAAAACGCTGAAAATTATTACAAAAAGGTTTTCTGTGAAAGGAATCGAGGAAAGCAAAGAGGAACTGGAAAGCAATCGAGTACTGGAGCCGGCCCCTGAATTAAAGTTTCCTACAAATGCCCAGGATTCAATAATTCAATCGCGAATTATTTTGTAGTTATTCATGAAGCATAAGGCAAATAATGAACCGTTATGTAATAATTTACCTGTATAGGTGCCCTTCTACGTAGATAGTATAATGAACCGTTGTGTAATAATTTACCTTTGTGTAATAATTTGCCCATCAATAATACTTCAACGGTTGTTCAAGTTGCAAAAGTACCTATCAAACGAATCCAGCCCCTTCTACGTAGATGGTGTAATAAACGGGCATGTAATAATTTACCGCTGTGTTATAATTTACCGATTAATAATACTTCAGGGTTTGTTCAAGTTTCACTACCTATCAACAAACTCCAAAAGAGCCATCATTTTTCAAATGAAATAATATCACAGAACAACCAACTCGACTTCATACTCCGTGAACATAATCAGGTGATACCTAGCAATGATGATCTCGGGCCAATTCCCGATTGTTACCGAGTCCCTAGTGATGATATTTGGGCTGACTGTATACCCTGCTTTGTGAAATGCCTGTCGGTGCTAACTTCTGGGCCTTGCTGTGAACGAACAGCTGGACGTAAAATGCTCCGGTGGTCTTAAAAAACTCCCAAGTTCGAGAACTATTTAAAACCGTAAAAAATCGATATAACGGCGTCCTGGAGAATTTAACCCCTATTTTTCACCCCATAGGGATGAATGACAGTAACGCCGACCTTCGAGGACCAACTAGACCCCGAACGGAACCTATAAACCAAATTTCGTTAATGTTGGTTCATGGTAACTAAGAAAAGTACGAAGTATGGCGTACGGAGGATGGACAGACATTTTTGTATTGCATTTTTGGATTCTACATACCTTGAAACGGAAACCATCAAATTTGGTGGGGGGGGGGGGGGGGGGTTGGAATTTTTTCATGCTCGATTCCAAACGTGCATTATTGAAAATATTAGAGAGTTCCTAAAGACTAAAGTCGGAAAGATGTGTTCGGATTTATCTCAACTGCGCATGCGCGTCGCCCAAGTTCAAACTTATTTCCTTAAGTTCGACTTATTCGGCCTTATACATAAGGCGCGTTATCTCCCAGGGCACAAACTTCAGGAATCGTCTTTAACCTTACTCAGGGGTAACAGTGCACAGCTTTTTGCCGCGGTTTGTCGTGTTTTTTTTAACGCGTCATGTGTCGTCGGTCCTCGCCATCGCCAGCGTCTTTCAAAGTTACTCCAAACCTAGGGAAAATGGACCCTGTAGCTCCAGTCGAAGCATCGCACGAGGATTTTGATGTTCAAAATACACCTCAAAAGCACTTATAATATCGTCATCCGACAACAGTCCTTGTCCGTTGAGGTAGAGGCGAAAAATATTTTCAAGCTCTTCCATGATGAACTTGAAATAAAATAGAATAAACTAAAAATGAAATGGAAACGGAACGACCAGGAAAGAAACGCAGCTGAAGCTGAATGGATTTCGCGTTGTGCTAAGTTAAGTGACGTTACTTTTTAATTCACTCCTACCCCCACCACTTCTGTCAAACTGGACTTATTGGTTAGCATCCAAAGGCTGCTCGCCTTAGATGTGCCCAAATATATGGCCGTTCCCTAATGAACTTATCTCTTAGGAACTCTCTAATAAACCAAAAATTGAAGGAAACATAGCAACCATAGCAACTACATAATCATAACAAGTGGCTTTTATCTGCCTTTTTATTGTTTATACGTTGCTGCTCACGAGAAGAAACATGTGTCCCTTTCACCATAGCTATGTAATAACCACTGAGTATCGATTCGTTACCAGGAGAGTGAAGGTCTCCTGGAATTGAAATTGGCATTTCGGTGCTACACCAAATTATGTAAATACGGTCTCTGAATCTGTACAGTAAATAAATAAAGTGACCTATTTAATTTTTGAACGTTTTTTTTCTTACACTGGACACTTTACATGGGGAAAAATAGACATATCCATGTACCAATGTATATGCATTTCTACATACAATCACCCATATCAACAACAAAATGTCAAGTTTGCTGCGGGGTGCTCTTCTTGAAAGATGCTTGAATTACATGAATTTGCATGATCAAAAAATATAAGTACAGTACAAGACGCAAAACTTCTCTTAATCTTATATCTTACGACTCCCAGTCAAAACCTCTCTAATCAGAAATAATTATAGTTACTCAAAATCAGAACCAGCCATTCTCTTTCAGATTCTTATAGAACGCGTGAAACGAAAAAAATTTTCAGGTCGGAAACTCCATTTCATATATCTTCAACGGAAGTTCGTAATGTGTAGTGTATGTGTTTCATAATGTTGTGCATTTGTTGTAAGCGTTGAGCTATCGGTAGGGACATGATGTTTACAGATAATTCTACCAGTGCCGCATAAGTTTCTGAAACAGTCCTCGAATCCATTTGTATCACGGCCCAGCCGTTCCAAACTGCTCCATCCGAAAATGTCGCAGTGGCGCAGGCCATGCGGGCGTCTTAGAGAAAACGGCTGGAGGGACTTTGAATTGTTAAAGGGAAGCTATAAAGGTGGGTTGCTCGGAGGAAGTCTGTGCCGACAATCAAGCTGAATCAAGACTGTCGAGGTGAGCAAGTGTAATCTGCATGAGCCATCAGGGCATACAGTATTCATGGGCACTCGAGGAGCCACCTGGAGCCCCAGCCCGGCATCTCTAATGTACTCTGCTGCTCTCACTTTACCGACCTCCACACTCTGCCTAGAGCTTTACCCTTCTTGTAACTCCATCCTCAATCACTAGAAAGCTTCGCTGGACTCTGTAGAAACAGAGATCCACAGACCGAATTTGCCCAAGAAAGGGTAAAACTCAAATTCGATTTTGGAGGACAAAAATTTGTTTCCTCCCAATAGTGATCTCGAGGCTTTTTCGCTATCTTGGTATATTTGGAAGCAACAGGGAGAAAACTAGTTAGATACGACAAAAGTCCCTTCAAGAAAAGCGAATTGAACTATAACTCCTAGTTACGAACCCGGATAAATTAAGTACCTCTACCTCAACCTTTCGTTTTACTTCAGTTATCACTTGGGACTGGAATTATATGCACAAAATTTGGCCAAAATATGCACTCGAAATGGGCAAAATATGCACCCCAAGCTAAATTACGTTTAAAATTTTTTTAAATATTTCTGAAATGAACTAAATTTTGCTGTGAAACATACAGGTAGTCTATACATTATGCTCCAGTTATTATCGCGTCGCTAAAAAATTAGAGAAAAGTATCAAGGAACAAAATGGAATGAAAATGTACACACCTTTTTTTCTCGACTATACAATATTTACATTTATACAAAAAAAAAGACACTCGCTATCACAATTATAGCACTGGATCACAATGGATTTCTCCAAATTGCCACATCACAGGACACGACGGGTGACAATTTCAATGCTGAGAGTCGCGTGGGGTAAGGCCAGATGAGAGTTCAGAGTGCACCCATCTCAAAATTTTTGATACTTCCAGTAGAAAAGGCCATCCGGGATTTCGCTGTAGGACAGAATCCAGCTTCTTCCTTAACGCCTCGCCTGCTTCCCCTGTCCAGTTACCACTTTCCTCTTGTACCTTCTGAACTGAACCCACGGCTGTGCAAAGGTCCAATCCTTGGGTCTCCAGGCTAGTGATCAGTGCCGGAATAAACGGTGAATGGCCTAAGAATATCCGTGACCCCTTTTCAGAAACACTTATCTCGGAGGATTTGGCGATTGGAATGTCGAAAAATAGGGAACTCCCCAATTTCGATTAAAAAGCCAGAAATATGCACAAAACGGCCAAAATATGCAAAAATCTCGGAAATCGAACAAAATATGCAAAATATGCTATTTCAATTTCAATTTAACACACGCTAAACGCTTTAGATACCCTCAAAACGGAAAAGTAGAACGATATACACACTAAAAAACACATATGCAAAGTATGCAAATTCAAGTGCCTAGTTATCACATTGTATTCGTTTCGGTAATGATTACTACCTTGGTTGTCCATAGTATTAGATATAGGTAACTCATTAAAATTTTCATTGTGAGAATTTCAAGAGTGAGAAAGCAGGAGATGGCAACAACCAGTGCTGCAAACTTCAAATCAATCTACAACACTCATAATTGTCTGAGAAGATACACTGCTCCAGAGCCTCTGATCCAAATCAGTGACAATCGTATTCGTCCTGGCTTTTATGAGCGACAGGTTTCGTCACCAATACGCCCAGCTAGGCTCACAGTTTTGTGAACTTTTTCAGATTCCTGAACATTTTGCGACACATGGAGTTTCCAAAAATTCGATCGATCGATGGAAACAAGAATAGGATGATGAGGTCTTCCAAAAGAATATTGGAATTGGACTCATCGAGCCTGCTGACTCCTCAGATTGGGCTGAACATGTCACACTGTATCGGAGGTAAGAAAAAACAAATTTCTATGTGCTTCACTCTCTCAAATTTCGATTTTTTGATTTAATCACATCGAGGGACACCAGTCTTGAATTCTTAGAACGCTGAGTGGTCTGATGACCCGTTAGGCCCAAGGAAACCACATCACGAACGTAATGACTCATATTAAGACCTATATACAATAGATATAATAATATATTGGACATAATACACTAATTATTACTGATTTTAGGTAAATTAAATGATGGGTATCAACCAAAAAACAATTCTGGCGCAGCCGACCTTTGAACATCCGCACCAGCATTACTTATTTCGTTATACAATACTGCCGTGAAAAGATGAAACGCCTCAAAATCACAACTTTTCAGGAGAGCGATTCAATGTTTTTGCTCTGTTCCCTCTACCTAACGTCCCTCCAGTTATTGATAAATTCAAAACTCCTTCGAAATTCGATCAAGAGATGTTTGCTGTTAACAACGAGATAAGAGATAACATAATCGCCAAAATAATCGATTCTAACAGGCCGAACATGTTCATTAAGGCGTTTTATTTTATTTCCATCGAGTTTTCCTTTCAAAAATTAAAGGTAGAACGCCTTGAGGTATTTTTCCTTTGAACAAATCCAAAAATCGCTGCAAAGTCCTTGTCACATGGGTTTATTATTCTATTGGACATACCTACAGAAATGTTGACTGTTCGTTTAGTGTTTCTTTCATGTGAATTAATTGAAATACCTAGCTATTTCTGATGGTTTCCACCAATTTTGGCCCCCAAAACACAAATTAGGTAAGTACGCTCGTTTTTTTTTTCAAATTATCTTTGGTCATTGGTAGTGCCATTTTTTAATCGTCTTGATCCACGTGTTGACACTTTTTCTAGTGTTATTATACAAATTGATGGTGATTTCAGACGATTTTCCAGGTTTTTGCCTAATAAAAAATCAATGTTGGCAGCTGAACCTTTGGTAGAACCTCAATTTTCCACTCTTTGGTCAAAATCTACTTCATATTCGGTCTTCTCGTCCCCAAAAACATGGAAAACGATACCTCAAAAGCTCATGTTACTATCATGTTACTAAAACATAAAAAGTAGGTACCTATTTTTATACAAATTTTCACTCATAACACCCCTGGGTATGTTCCGCTCGTGTTGCAAAGTTTCGGGACACAACTAGGGCCCAAATGGAGCATGTGTGCGAAAGAACGAATTTTTTAGACCGAAAATGAAGCCGGTACACTTGATACGGCGGACGGACATTGCATTTTGGTTTATTATTCTGTGAATAATACACCTATGTATTCGCTCAGCGAAAAAATTTTATAACACCCCCTCAAACTTTTTTTTCCGTTTCAAGGTGCGTAGATTCCAAAAATGCCATGTCCGTCCGCCGTACGCCGTCCGCCGTATCACGTGTACCGGCTTCATTTTCGGTCTAAAAAGTTCGTTCTTTCGGATTAAAGGAGGTATGTGAAAACCCCATTTTCGACAATTTTCGAGATGAGGCGCTTCCTTTTCACGGCAGTTTACCTTATCTGCGTTCGAAATCTGCGTCACGGAACCACGGCAATCCTATCAAAATAATCTTGCAAGCCGCGGAAAGTAACCGCATATTGTTGTTGCAAGACTTGAACGCTACGAAAAGATGACAGAGAACCAAAGAAGGAAAAAACTTCGAGAGAAAAGTGGAGTTTGACAATCCCCCAAGAAGGCTCTTTATGAATGTGCTCCGCTTCCGGGACCCTTAACAGTATCACAGGAAAGTGTAATTTCACAAATGGAAGGGACTTTACATATGCATACCATCCTCCTCTCTAAACTTCAAGCTATTGTAAGTACTTGCGAGGTTTTCCTCTCTTTTTTTCCACCATAGATCTGAATTATCCACACACTTTTAGGATTTACTGGAATAACTTTCTTCCCACTTCCAATCCCTTTACAATCAATCTGGTGAATGATAAAACTCGGAGTTTTTTCCCCCGCAGTAAGTATCTTCACTAAACTTCGAGTTTTTCCATCTTGTAAATCACGTACACTCTAAAAGTACAGATGTATCATGGATTTCCCCATAGTAGTTAGAATAATAAAAATTATTACAGATTAATTTTGGATTATGACTAGGTAATGAAAATATGCTGCATACAAGTGCAAAGTTGATGTAATTATTAGCTCAATCAAGTACGTAAATTAATGTACACGGCACTTAACAATCACGCGTGAAGTTTTTAGCAGTGATACCAGCTCTTTTTACGCTAAGATGATGAGTAAAATAAAGACGACAGTGAGATGAATAATTCATAACGAACTGAAGTACCTAGAGAAAATGGAATATTAGGTACCTACGTTTTGTCTACTCGACGATTAACTGTAGATAATTTCGTGTAATGGCCGAACTAAATCATTCGCGATGAAATCGTGGAAAGTCATTTCAAATTAACCACCATTATTACATGTTGATATAATATGAGTGATGCTATATGAAAATCATTGGGCAAGCTGATGATAAACAGCGCAACGATAGGCAATCAATTAGATAAGGGAGTAGGTATGTTTTCTATGATCTCAATTCCCATCATGATTTATATCATAATAACGAGCACATGTGATCAAGAGTTTGCCCAAGGGAAGATTTCTTCTAGCTACATCTGCACGATGATCATACATGTAAATCATACACCTACATTATTAGTGAATTGTACGTATGAATGACTACCGTCCAATAAAACCGTTCGGGGAATGCAAAAGAACCGAACGGCGGGCAGAGGAAAAATATATAAACATAAACCATCGGCAACCCATGCGTGAGCCTCGAACCTAAAACAGATTGGTGATAAATCATATTGGAAACACGGAAAGAACAATTTTCCTAATATAAAGCTGGGACCTTCGCTCCACTGGTTGGGCTCAGGTGGATGTAGCTGAATTTCATACCAGTAACTGAATATCGACTTCTTCCAACCCACGAATGTATTCGCGTCCTTCGGGTTTCGAATAAGATTCATGTAATCAGATGCTCTACATCGTTTCGCTTCCAGAGCGTGACGATAATAAATTGAGCTGGTTGTAAGCTATCACGAGTATTGAATTTATTCTGTGCCACCATTACTATGTACCTGAACTCCCCCTCATCCTTGTAATGTAATAACAATAATAATAATAAATTGAAATAAAAATTGTCATGGTACCGTTACAATATACCAATCCTGTAAATAGCTAAGATTGATACCAATAAAAACACGGAGAAGTTGAGCTGCGCCGTGCGAGGGACGAAGGACAGGTAGTTCTCCCTCCAATGGCTCCCAACGTTCGTCGATGGAACGGGGGAGGGTGGAGGCGCCTTTATAAGGTGCTCGGCTGGCCCAGCTCGACATTCATCCGACTCCTCTCAAACCAGAGCCTTCTCTCTCTTACCTTATCTCCTCTTCATCAATTCACCCTTCTCCTCAACGTGGTGAAAACGGGACAAGAACTTCCTTCCAAATACTCAACGTGGTGAAAACTGAACAAGTGTTTTTCTGATATCCAACGTGGTGAAAACCGGACGGATATTCTCCCTTCCTCTCTTTCCAATATCCGACGAGGTGAAAACCGGGCGGATATTCTCCCTTCCTCTCTTTCCAATATCCAACGAGGTGAAAACCGGGCGGATATTTTCCTATCACAATATCCAACGAGGTGAAAACCGGACGGATATACTCTCTTTCCAATATCCAAAGAGGTGAAAACCGTGCGGATATTTTCCTATCACAATATCCAACGAGGTGAAAACCGGGCAGATATTTTCCTATCGCAATATCCAACGAGGTGAAAACCGGGCGGATATTTTCCTATCCTAGAGACGCATCCAAAGAGGTGAAAACCATGCAGATGCGCTCTCCCACTCCTCTCACCTCCTCATTCAACCTCACCTTCTCTCTTCCCAAACTCCTACCTACCTCAAATCGCGCATCACCACAATAATATAAATAATAAAGAATATAAATAATAAATAACATAAATATAGATGATAAATAAAAAGAATAATAAATAACGAATAATAATAATAAATTGAACAGGTTGTAAGCTATCACGGACATTAAAAATGTATTCTGTGTCACCATTACTATACCTCAACTCTCCCACATGCTTGTAATATAATACATAATAGTTACGGATAACAATAAGAACAAAACGTGATACATATTATAGGTACAGCTTTCTGGCTACAGACCATTGCAGCCAGAATGTTGTTCATCTGTTCCTTGCCAATTAGAAACTACAGAAACTCATCACTTGCTACCGATTCTCCGTATTACTACTGACTTCAATATCTTGGGTCCGAATAACTTGAACTCCTCAGGATTCGGGCGTGTAGGGCAAAATTGTTACGTGTATACCTATCGGAAGGAGTTGATTCCAAAACAGTAGAAATTAATACCTTGTAGGCATAATGGCACAACATTTTATTTGAGTTTCCTCTTGACTATGGGCAATCCTCCTATACCAGCTAACTTAGTGGTGCCAACCCATTTTTGGTTGGGTTCCCTCTATCTAAACCGTAGGTATGCAATGGCTCTGCCAACCCCCCCCCCCCCCCCCCCCCACACCTTTATACTTAGAGTAGTTTTTACGTGGTGTAGCTTCTAGATGGTCTCCCATGAATTTCAAAACGCTAGGATCATGTATATGACCACTGCGCATGCGCAAACGCCAAATCCGTAGTAATCAATTTCTTACGAACCAATGTCCAGATTTGCTCAAATTTGGTTGGTACTTGGTTTGTAGCTTCTAGATGGTCCCCTATGAATCACATAACGATTAGATCAGGGGTACGGCCACGTATGCTCAAACGTGAATCCGAGAGATAGGTACTTAATTCCTCACGAACAAATGGCCTGATTATGCTGAAACAGAAATAGTGATCTACGCAGAAGGATCTATATAAGAAAATAAGAAACCATGATGTAATTAATATGCAGCGTTTTCAATAAAACTGTAATATTTACTAACACGCCTAATATTGACTCAACTAAAAATCGCCTACAAATTGAACAACGAGGATTTTGGAACTCAGCGCTCCAAGGTCGCAGGAAAATGTCGAAGAATATTTAGGCCCGGTTTTTCAAACCTCTACAGATCACGACGTTAGCTAACCAGCGTCAACTCCATCTTGACGGCTGTCAATTGACTGGTTTTTAGAATCAATGCTCCAAAACAAAACAACAACACAGCACTAACAACAACAACAACATCAATTTATTAACAAAAATTTAACACAAACACAACAAAAATAACACCGATTACAACAACATAACTACAATAACATCAATTTATTAACATAACAAAATCTCTATCCCTACTATATTATAAAAACGGATCTCTGTCTGTCTGTCTGTGTGTCTTTCTATCCACGGCCAAACGGCTCGACGGAAATCGACCAAATTTGGCACGAATATCCAGTAGGCTCCCAAGTTGTGCAACGTCGCATTTTTAATTCCCTGACCATAGCGGAACTATGGTCGACCATGGTCAACTTCGTTAATTGAAATGGTAACCCCTATTTTTTATCGCGTATTCGTAATCTACGTGAAATTCTACCTACGATCGACCCTTCGGGCTACCCCCGCGGTCGACCATAGCGCATCCATGGGCCCCTCCATGGTCGAATCCCGAATTGCTCAACGGATATCGACCAAATTTGGCACGAATATCCAGTAGGCTCCCAAGTTGTGCAACGTCGCATTTTTAATTCCCTGACCATAGCGGAACTATGGTCGACCATGGTCAACTTCGTTAATTGAAATGGTAACCCCTATTTTTTATCGCGTATTCGTAATCTACGTGAAATTCTACCTACGATCGACCCTTCGGACTACCCCCGCGGTCGACCATAGCGCATCCATGGGCCCCTCCATGGTCGAATCCCGAATTGCTCAACGGATATCGACCAAATTTGGCACGAATATCCAGTAGGCTCCCAAGTTGTGCAACGTCGCATTTTTAATTCCCTGACCATAGCGGAACTATGGTCGACCATGGTCAACTTCGTTAATTGAAATGGTAACCCCTATTTTTTATCGCGTATTCGTAATCTACGTGAAATTCTATCTACGATCGACCCTTCGGACTACCCCCGCGGTCGACCATAGCGCATCCATAGGCCCCTCCATGGTCGAATCCCGAATTGCTCAACGGATATCGACCAAATTTGGCACCAATATCCGGTAGCCTCCGAAGTTGAACGTAGGCGCATTTTTAATTCCCTGACCATACCGGAAATATGGTCGACCATGGTCAACTCCTGAATGGCTTGACGGATTTTGATAAAATTGGGCACAAATACCCAGTAGGCTATGGGATTTTTCCGTCGTTTGTTGGTTCCACGATACTGCGTACAGCGAATCTCGGATAGCGAGCGAAGCGAGCGGTCAGGCTAGTAACTAATATCTCGTAAGAATGTTTACCTATGTCTGTATCTCACTGTCACTGACCTGTAATGTAATTGGGCTTGCCCGTAATAAAGTAATAAATAAATAAATATCATCAATTTATTATTAACTTTCAGTTGTTTCAATTCAATGGCTTGACATAGCCGTCAACTCAGATTCTTACCATCCAGCAGATGTTTGTTGCCCCCTGATGACGTTTCGATGAGCATTGCCCTCCGCTCCTTCATTGGCCTTTTCCGCTTTAATTCTGTACTGTTCGTCACTAGAAAAGTTGCTTGTTTCATTGTTTGTGTCGTGGTACCCCTCAGCCACGATACCACTCACTTATGTAAATAGATTTAACCAATAAATACGGAGAGTGGCGAGCTGTGCGACGCCTCGGGAAAAGGACCAGAAGGGTCCCCTCCTTCGAACTCCCCAACGACTCTCAACGGTCGTAACGGCCACTGACAGATGGGGGACGAGGTGGAGGCAACATTATAAACTACCCGGCTCACCCAGCTCTTCATTCGACTGACCGCTGTCTTACCTACGACTTCTCTCTCGCTCACCTTACACCCTCTCACTCACTCTCTCTCTCTCTCTCTCTCCTACCCTTCCTCGCATTTGCTGTGATGGTAACCGCGGGATGCTCCCTCCTCTAATACTCACTGTGGTGATAACCGCGGGGTGCTAGACTCCTTCTTCCTGGCATCCGCTGTGGTGATAGTGATAACCGTGGGGCGTTAGTCCTCCTAAAGGCCGGGACACACATAACCGCACCGAGCCCGCACCATGTCCTCCCCGTGCCGAGCTCGCGACACGGACGACTGTCGGTGACGGTGGTGGGAGAACACACTTGCCCGACACCCCTCCGTGCCACGGCCGTCAGTAATCTCCAAGTCTTAGCAAAATAGCATAAATAGCATAAATTCTGTGTAAATTCAGTTGACAAACACTTCAACAATGCACTATACAACAAAATTAAAAAATATAAAAATGTAACATACCTGGTACTTTCAGTGTCTCGGAAATGATTTTCCACACCCTTTCCTTATATTCGGCATTCCGATATTTTTCATCGGTCTGATCATAAAGAACAGGGAATTTCCGCACTTCTTCTATCAGTTTTTCGACCTCCATGTTGCACGAGCCCGCACCGTCACCGTCAAAAAGTAAACTGAACTAGTCGGTGACGGTGCGGGCACGGCTCGGTCTCCGAGCGCCACGACGGTGCTGGCACGGTGCGGTGATGTGTGTCCTTACACGTTAAAATGCCTTGTTTTTCTACTCGCCGTAGCACGGACAACACACGGCCGTGTGTTGGCACGGGCACGGTGCGGTTATGTGTGTCCCGGCCTTTAAAATGCCTTGTTTTTCTACTCGCCGTAGCACGGACAACACACGGCCGTGTGTTGGCACGGGCACGGTGCGGTTATGTGTGTCCCGGCCTTAAACCTCACCCTCAACTCCCGCTCATCACAGTTTGGTTACTTTTCCCCCCCTTCTGTCCCTGTGCTGTGGTCGATTCGATTAGTTAATAGTTTAGTGCCTATTGGAATTTCGTTCATGGTGAATAGTGAGTTCAATTAGCTAATAATAGTAGAATACATTTAATTACTGTTTATTACATAATTTATTCGGGATATAATAAATTCAGCGCCGGGTCTCTAACGGACCAGACAAATATTTCACGGTAGGTAATACCTACCAGATTTTCAAAGTTTCCGAAAACTATCAAATACTCAAAACACTTGACCACTTTTTGGGAGCACAACTTTGAATTTATTCTTTCGTATGTGATTTTTGAGCTGATTCGGTAAATTTTTGACAAACTTTAACCATGGTTTGCAATCGTGGAACATCTTTCTGAAAGTCGATAAATTTCTTGTGCACCGAAATTTGTGTCCTACCAAGTTACGAGCTCTTGTTCATTCTTCAAAGTGTATCAAGCTCTCTAAGTTATACGGATCGTTGGTTGCATAATTACTTTACAACGAGACTACATCTCAGTTTTATTGCAGCAAACAGTTGGTTCAATCTATCAGTCATGTTCGTTGTTAGAACAGATGGAATGTTGGTCATTCTCCAGCAGGAAAGAATAGAAAGAGCGGGAGCTGGAGATGTTAGAAGAGCTCTTCATAAAGCCAAAATTCCAGAGATCCTCTGATTCAATTTTTTTTTTTTTTAATTACACTATTCGGACCCAAACTTCCCAAACTTTTCAGGAGAATGAGCCTATTATAAATTTCGTCAATACTCAATTTTGCGTAAGACGCCAAAAAATAGCTCGTCTTCCTTGTCCGTAAAATGAAAATCATCTGCCACTTTCCCGTGGATTTTTGTATTCTACGTTCATTTGTGTTGTGTTCATTTTTTGTACTTATTTTTCAAGGAAAATGGGGCTATTCTTGAGCCACACTTTGGGCACAGGCTAATAAGAGCACAGAGAAAGTAGCATTGCTAAGCATGATAGAATGAACCAAGAGGGATTAACATTACCACCACGTTCAGGGTGTAGAAATCTACCTGTTTAGAAGACGTTTAAACTACTCAAATGAGGATAAGCGCCGAATTAAAACAAACAATTTTATTTGAATCAATCTTGAAAGCATTGAAGAAAGGGTGTGAAAATGAGCAACTCCTCATCGTCAGTCATTTATGATCAATGACTACCGGTAGGAGATCCGTCTTCTGATTACGAAAACAACAAGGTACATTTGACATAAGACATTAAGCACAAGCGGAATCTGATATGATCCTGAAGAGGAAACCAGTGATCTTTTCATATCAACATCAAATTTATTATTAACTTTCACAAGTTGTTATCGTATTATGCAGATATGCAGCGGACTTCAAGTTGCTGGGGGAAAAAGTGCGAGGGTTTTTAAAGAGAAGGAACACAAATTGAATCAGAATTTCCCTGATTTCCCGATTGCTTATATAAAAGACGTTGCCAGTGCCAAGGTACTCCCTTGACGGCGTGGTTAACCGCGGATTTTCCTGTTGTTATGGTTAGGTCAAGTTGACGGAGCGTCAGTTTGTAACCAAGGTTCGAAAAACACTCGTCAAAATTAACTAAGGTTTGAAAAATCGGGCCTAGGTTTTAATTCTTGAATAACTGTCTGGTGAAATCGCATAGATACATATTTCTTGGACAAGGAGTCGGATAGTTACAGCAGTTACATCTGATTGATCATCTATATTATTATATCTAGTTACATAGCTATAATTCATATTCACCCCGACTGAGAAAGTGATAAGAAATGGTAAGAGAATTCATGTTGGTGTTGTCGATGCGATGAAAAGTTTAAATAAATCGAGGTAAATAACATCCAAGTTCGAAATTTCTGGCACTTTGGGTCCGTTTTCTGGCACCTGCTCCCCCTCCTTCCTTCCAACACTCACTCATGAGTCACCGTCTGTCCGGAAAAAATTTCGTTACAACACATAAAACGCTGCAAATTATTACACAATCGTTTATTATTTACCTGTATAGATGCCCCTTCTGCGTAGATCACTGTTTTCTGTGGTCAGCACCTTCGAGCTCCCCCCAGGAAAGCCCTAAATGGAGTACCGGAGCCGGTCTGGGAATTAAAGTTTCATACAAATGCGCGGGATTCAATAATTCAATCATTAATTATTTGTAGTTATTCATGAAGTATAAGGTAAACAATAAGCCGTTGTGTAATAACTTACCTGTATAGATAGCATAATAAACAGTTGTGTAATAATTTACCGTTGTGTAATAATTTACCCAATAATACTTCAACGTTTGTTCAAGTTACAAAAGTACCTACCAACAAAATCCAAAAGAGCCATCATTTTTTCAAAAGGCACAATACCACTGAATAACCAACTCGACTTCATACAGCCATCGGTTATTATAATCAGGTGCTCCAAAGCAATGATATCCGGGCCGGATTTATACCGTTTGATTCACGATCGCGTTGACGAAGCTTTTCGGTGCAAACGAACGGCTGGACGTACAATGCTCCGAGCGGTCTCAAAAAATTCTTTAGTTCAAGATCAATTAAAAACGTAATAAACCATACCCTTCTATTGAAAGTTTTCAAGCTACGGCGTTCCGGAAATTTCAACCCCTACTTTTCACCCTTTAGAGATGACTAAACAGTAACGCCGAGCTTCGAAGACCAACTGGACTCCAAACGGGACCTACAAACGAAATTTCATTAATTTTGATGCATGGTAACTAAGAAAAGTGCAATGTGAAATTTTTTATTGCATTTTTGGATTCTACATTATATTATAATATGTAAATCGAAACCATCAAATTTTGATGGGGGGGGGGGGGGGTTAGTTTTCATTTTTTTCACGCGCGATCCCAAAGGTTCATTATTGAAAATAATAAACCAAAAATATCAGTAGAACAGGGGATTACTCGAGTTTCGCATCTCCAAAAGTAAAAACCCCTCCTAAAGAAGTCCACGTAGCTGCACATTCTGTATGCTGAGGATTCTCCGAGGTACATTTATACAAGAGTGAATCCATTAGACACCCAAGGAGCGTGCCTCGGGGGATGTCACTTGCAAATCTACTTCGCGACGGCTCCGTGTCTCCCAAGCTAAAACGAGCCCCTACACCCCTTTTTCCTGCCTTATATAAATTCTACATACGCTGGAACAGAGGACAAAAAAGTATGGGTCCAATTCCTCAATTGGATTCCGTCTTTTTTTGTCGACGGCTTCCTCTCTTCTTAAAAGAGCCAATTGCCGCTGCCGTCAAGGAAGCGAGAGCCCGGTCCGAAGATCCCAAGCTAAGAGGAGCAACGAAGGGTGAAGGATGAACTTTGGAGACAAAGTGTATTGTTATTGAGATACCTTTTTTCACTCTATGCTTTTCTGGGGACCCTCGGCTATGACACTTGGAAAACACTTCCCTTCTGAATTCTCTTTTATGCATGGGACTCGCCTCTCAATCACTTAGCGACCTTCTTCTTCTCCGCCAACTGGCTTCCACCGGCTGTCGAATGGAAATTGGAAGCGATTCGCGTGGGAAACTGAGTTATTCATAAAAATCGAGCTGAATCTCTGACGCAGAAGGACTGTATTCATCCAGGTAGGTAGGTGTATTTAGAGTTCTCGAGCAGTCCGCCTGCTCTACTACCAACGGTTTTAATTTTATTTTGCTCATGATAAATCAGAGAAGAAACATGGAGTGGAGAGACTTCGTTGAGTGAACACATTCGAATATTCAGAGAAAAAAAAACGCCGCAAATTACAACACAAAGGTTTATTATTTACCTGTATAGATGCCCCTTCTGCGTAGATCACTGTTTTCTATGGTCAGCACCCTTGAGCTCCCCCCAGGAAAGCCCTAAATCGAGTACTTGAGCCGACCCGTTAAAGTTTCCTACAAATGCGCGGGATTCAATAATTCAATACCTAATTAATTATTAGTAGGTAGTAGTTATTCATGAGGCATAAGGCAAATAATAAACCGTTGTGTAATAATTTACCTATATAGGTGCCCCTTTTACGTAGATAGTATAATTAACGGTTGTGTAATAATTTGCCGTTGTGTAATGATTTGCCCATCAATAATACTTCAACGGTTCTTCAACTTGCAAAAGTACCTATCAACAAAATCCAGCCCCTTCTACGTTGATGGTACAATGAACCGTTGTGTAATAATTTACCATTGTTTAGTTATTTACCACCAATAATACTTCAGCGTTTCTTCCAGTTTCAGAAGTACCTATCAACGAAATCCAGAAGAGCCATCATTTTGGTTTATTATTTTCAATAACGAACCATTGGAATCGAGCATGAAAACAAAATGCTAACCCCCCCCCCCCCCCCCCTAAAATTTGATGGTTTCCGTTTTAAGGTATGTAGAATCCGAAAATGCAATAAAACCGCTGCAAATCCCTACACAACGGTTTATTATTTTGTACAGAATACCCTTCTTTAGTACCTAACCCCGTACTTGTTACTAGGTACCTACCTAAATCAAGATTTAAATGTTGCTAAAATAATTCTGTCGATGACAAACAGTAACTAAAATGGCAAAAAGAAACGCAAATAATGAAGTTCTGTAGGAAAATAATTGTTGATGTGGAGTGAAATAGATGCCCCTTCTGCGTAGATCACTGTTTTCTGTGGTCAATACCTACCCTCGTGGTCAAGTATAATGAACCGGTGTGTAATAACTTGCCCATCAATAATAATTCAACGGTTGTTCAAGTTGCGAAAGTACCGATCAACAAAATCTAGCACCTTCTTGGTAGATGAACCGTTGTGTAATAATTTACCGTTGTGTAATAATTTACCCATCAATAATACTTCAACGTTTGTTCAAGTTTCACAAGTATGTACCTACCAACAAAATCCAATAGTCCATCACTTATCAAATGAAATAATATCGCAGAACAACCAACTCGACTTCATACAGCCATCCTTGATTATAATCAGGTGCTCCCTAGTGATGATATCCGGGCCGGATTTATACCGTTTGATTCACGATCGTGTTGACGAAGCTATTTGTTGCAAACGAACGACTGGTCGTACAATGCTCCGGGTGGTCTCAAAAAATTATTTAATTCAAGATCAAAAACGTTAAAAAATATTTTTAGAAATCTACGCAACTATCTATACAGGTAAATTATTACACATCGGTTTATCATGTGCCTTAAAATATGCTTCATGAATAACTATAAACATTTCTTATATAACCTGCAACTCCTCATGATTTTTTGCGTAAATCTCTAATCAAACGCTTGCATACGAGTATGCAACACATTGGGACATTTTATGTCCCAATGGGAATTTAGGGATAATTGACGGTATCATTTACGGGTTGCAAGATTACCACGATCCGGGTTACATGGTGGTGCAAGGTTACCACATTCGATTCTAGTAAACAATGACTTTCTTCATTACCTATGTTGCTGACTACCTTGTTTACCAGCCTTTTTTTCATCATGCCCAGCTCAGCTACCGCGCAAGGTACGGGGGTACGGTTAACAAGAAAATATTCAATAAAATCACACGATTCCAACGAGTGGTGAACGGTTTTTGTACGATGAAAAATGGCAAACATGAAGTTCCGTAGAAACGAATCGGTTGTAAGCGAAAATCATCAGAATATCAACTGTAACGCTTGTTTACCGGTATCGCATAACGGTTTCGTATTAACGCTTTTCGGGTCCATGTGCCAAAGTAAAGACATAAAAAAAAGTCAATACCATGCCCTTCTGTTGAAAGTTTTCGAGCTACAGCTTTCTGAAAATTTCAGCCCCTTTTTTAATCGTAACTTAGAGATGCGTTAGCCCGTTAACTTAGAGATGCGTAACAGTAACATCGACCTTCGAGGACCAACTAGACCCCGAACGGGACCTATAAACCAAATTTCGTCAGTTCTGGTTCATGATAACCATGAAAAGTGCTAAGTACGGCGTACGGTGGATAAACAGAAATTTTTTGACTGCATTTTCGGATTCTACGTACCGTGAAACGTAAACCATCAAATGTTGAGTTGGGGGTTACATTTTTTTTTTTTTTTTTTTTCATGCTCAATTCCAAAGGTTCATTGCCTGTTGAAAATAATAAACCAAAATCAGTCAAGTTTAATGGCACATAGCTTCCCCGTAAGTCGCTGATTTGGAAAAAGAGTGCCATAATACGAAAATAAAGAATTTTGGAGGGGAAGCGATCGAAGTTTTGCGTGTTCTATATTTGGCTTTGAAGGCACCTAGCGGGTTTCTCTTGGTATGAGCTTATTACTGCTTCATCCACTGATGCTTACCTAACTATCAAGCCTAACTATGTAATTTATTGTTATTCAAAGTATGGAAGTTTTTCATAAAAATCTTTTAAATAATGGTGTTTTTTATTTAGAATAAAGACGCATTGTTTAAAACAAACGATATATTTCTTAAAAGCAGCAGTATTGGGGGAAAAAGTATTTCTCATTAATTTCTTACACTCTCTGTAGATCACAGTAGCTATTATAACACCTAAACTTAAGTTATGACATTTTCTGTGGTCAGTGGCTACCTACTAATGAAAAATTTAGGTAGGCTTGATTGTGCTGTTTTGAAAAAATATAGGAGTTAACACTTCAATAAGTAAAAGACTGGTCGGAAACGAAACATGGCATTCTTCAGTAGAAAAAGATCTGAGAACACTTACTTACTTTTTGTTTAACGCAGGCAGAAGGCGAAACACTGCAGTCTTCTAGTCTTCTTCATATATGGCACTTTTTCACAAAAGCCTAAAACCTTCCTCGGCGAAGATCGAGACGCAACTGAAAGTGTGGCGCTATCGTCAAAAATTTAAGGGACGGTTGGCTTCGCTGCAAGAACGCCACTAGAGCCCTCTAGCGGTTTTGGTTAGAAATTGACGTACGTCCTTTTTTCCATACAAGATGACCTTATTTGAAGGCAATTTTCAAACATTTCGTATATTGGCACTCTTTTTCCAAACCAGCGAAGTATTGATTAGGAAGTGATCATATAGATCACTAACCAAACCCTTCCACCACGATAAGGTAAGAGCGAAAAGAAAGGAAACTGCAGAGATAATTGGGTTTGTTTGGCAAGATCTGGTTTGAACTGAGGAAGTTATGCGTGTAGCAAGGATTTGCGGACACACAGACCGACTCCGAACCAAATTTATTGAGAAAGCTCTAAAAAGTAAAATTCGAGTGGAAATATTAATTGATTTTGGATACAAAAAATGTTTTCTGTTACCTTGGTAAAACATCACACAGAAATTAAAAGTAAGAATGTCGTGGTACCCCTCTAGAATACCACTCAAATGTACATATTTGGATTGTTCTAAATAAACCAAGTGAATGGTGGGCCTACGTGACACTCCCTCCATCAATCCCCCAATGGCTCCAAACGACCATCAAAGGACCGGGGGAGGGTAGGAGAGCTCCTATAAAACCCGCTCTTCTCACCCAGCTCGCCATTATACGCTCAAACCTCAAGTCGATGACTCCTCTCTCTATCCTTACCTTCTTCCTCAAACCTTTCGCCTAAAAGAACTCAGAGTGGTGGAACAGGTCTGGTGATAACCGACGTGGTGGAACCGTCTGGGCACAACCCCTAGCGTTTTAGTGGTAGTAACCTCCCTGGCTTCACCATAGGTGTAACCTTTCAAACGCTAGCTATCCAAAACCTCAAGCTTCACATCTTAACCTCACCTATCCAGGCCAAGCCTTCAATCTTCTATCTCCACAAAGTAAATGGATAGGAACAGTTAATCATATGCGAACAATAATAAATTAGGGAGTTGGGTTGTAGATGCGTGCACGGAGGAAAGAGTAACCATATTTCTCATTCTCTTCTATTCGCCAAACTGGAGATTGATATACAAGGATTTCTAGTTCAACAAGTCATAGGTCGCGCAAGGCGAAGGGGTCTTCCACCACTGTGATACGACGGATCGGTTCGGCCCAGACCCCAGTCCATGCAACTTTACTGTTAACGATTACGACCAACAGACATTCTGTAAATAGCTTCTTTTCTGCATTCTGAGTGGGATTTCTCAGGAGTTACCAGTAAACTGTAATGACCACAACCAGGCCTTTCTCCCACCCCTCCCCATAAAACCGGCTCCGAATTCTTCTGAGGGTCTTAGATTACAAGTGGTGGGTCATTTCTCTGTGGAATATAAAATGGGGGTTCTCAGTGGAAAAGAGAGAGTTGATTTTTGCATGCGCACGAGCGCAAAAATGCCATTTTTGGATTCCTCATTGAAAAATAAATTTGTGGATACATGGTATAGTGCAGCAGCAAATGCAGAACATTGTGGTGAGTGGTAAGCTGGAGATTGTTTTGGGAAGGTGAGGTTAGAGAGGTGAGATTTATAAAGTGAGGTTGGATGAAGAGAGGAGTAAGAGAGCGTATCCGCACAGTTCTCACCACCTTGGATAGGAAAATATCCGTCCAGTCCTCACCACCGGTTGGATACTTGGAAAAGCCAAGTCCGGTTCTCACCACTTTGAGTGCTGGGAAAGAAATTCTCGTCCGGTTCTCACCACATTGAGAGTGTAAGGTTGAGGAGAAGGGCGAGTTGAAGAGGAGTGAGGTAACGTAAGAGAGAGAAGGCTCTGGTTCGAGAGAGATCGGTAGAATGTCGAGCTGGGCAAGCAGAGCGCCTTATAAAGGCACCTCCACCCTCCCCCGGTCCACCGAGAGCCATTGGAAGCCGTTGGGGATCGTTGGAGAGAGATCTACATGGCCTTGTCCCTTGAATCATGCAGCTCGACTTCTCCACGTCTTTACTGGTAACAATCCAACACTTGCAGGAATAGTATATTTTAAGGGTTCCATGTTAACATCTTGTTTAATAATACTGTGTCATAGATCGATTTTGCATCCTCACTACTGGAAGGAAACCCCCTCCACAATGAATTTCCACTACCGTTTTGCGTTTCAGACATCAAGGAACGTTTTTGGTTCCGTGTCTATCTGTCTGTCTGTGTGTCTGCCTGTCTATAGCCAATTCCTTGTAACGCCCATAACTACCCGACATAATGATCGAAATAGGCTGCAATTTGGAGGGTTGGTACGGGTTGGGTCACTGATGATCCAATAACAAAAATCATTGAAAAAGAACTGCAAATTCCGTCTGCGCATGCGCAAACGTGAAATACTGGAAACGCCCGTAAGTACCTTAAATATCGTTGAAATGAGTTCAAATCTGGGGAGTCGATCAGAAATAATACTTTGATAGTTCCATATGAATTTCATTGGAATCGTACTGTAAATTCCGTTTGCGCATGCGCGAACACGAAACGTTGACCATTTCCTTGTAACACGTCTAACTACGCGAGAGAGCTGAACCTACCCAACTAATTCTGTTTGTCCATACGGCCTGAATCGTTTAGTCATTAACCAATGCGTGGATACTCCGCCTGTCCACCGGATGAACCTACACAACTATTCTATACTTAGATGTGATTCAAGTGAGGAAGCTACACTACTGCCTACTGGAATTGGCAGACGTTTTTATACTTATACGAGATTGAAATACGATCCAATTGAAAACGCTCCCACACGCGTACAAGCAAAGGGGTTTGGCGCCCGACCTGTAGAAATTCACCCTCCATCAACCCCTTGGGATCTTTGGATGTATTGGATTGATCAACTGAATAATTTTAACACGCTCTCCGGGACCTCCCGCTCGGAGTACAGGGTATTGTAACAATCAACATAACCCTGCGAGTCCCTCAGGGGACCCTCCCGTAAGTAGCGAGCTAAATCAATTCCCTTTAACTAAAGGAGAATGGACAAATTGGCAGCGCAGCCTCTAATCTCTAAACTGCCCATTTGAATCACAATGTGTTTGAGCAGGAGTTGCTCCGGGTTGCCGACCGTCCTTTGATCTGTGATTTGCTCGGTAAGTTGGTCCCGTTTAGCAGTCGATACCCCTGAGGTGATGAGGTCTAGGGTTAGACAGACACAGGGGAGGCCATTTTGATTACCCTAGAATGTTCACCCTGATAGGGTTGGGAAGGTTCGACCTAGAACCAGGCACCCTGCAGAGTTTGTCTTTGGAGTAGGTAATACATTGATAGCCTTCCCATCATGCAAATCAACTAATCACAGGGTTCTCTCGAATATGGTAATGCACAAGGCCCGAATTCTTATGTTACCTACTGAAGAACCTGTTTTATGCACCTAAAATGTCGTTAAAACTCAAAGTAAGTAGGATTTTTTTTTAATGCAACGTAACATAAATTTAAAAAGTTCCAATCTCGCAGCAGGACCATATAAGAGAATTTTCGACACAACGCACCTACTCAGTTACATTTTGGACATTTTTTGGATGCTATCAAAATAGGTTTTTCTAAATCGGGCCACTATTTTAAGCCACTCGGTGATTATAGACAACTTTTTTGTGGTTTTACCAACTTTTACCGATTTTTGACCTATAAAACATGTTTTCACAAGTCACAAAAGTCGGTCATTTTTATTGTCTACAACGCGCCATTTCACACTTTTCCGACCATTTTCAGCTAACATCAACTTGCCTGAAATTGTGGTTTATATATCAGCGCTTGTTTAGAGATGTTAAACTTCCCAGCTGTCATACTTGTTTATTTCGCTCTGTTGATTTCGATGAATTTAAAATGTACTGTCCACAGGGTTGAGCTCTGAGTTTTGCTGTTCAGATTTGCTTTGATTGAAAACGAACGTGGGGAAACGTATTCAGATGAACAAAATTAGATTAACTTTAGATTATTAATTAGATTAAAATTAGTATTTAGATGAACAAAAAAATACATATATTCATCAGTAACCCTAGTTTTAATATTCGGGAAATTTCAAGACTTCCTTCTTGCTAGTTCATTCAAGTTGAAAAAGCTAGGTGTAGGTACCTATATAACATGAGGTTAAAATATATGCAATATGTAATGCAATAGGACTGAACATTGCAATACGTAATGAATATGCAAAAGATAGTTTGACAGGTACGGAAGTGCCACGGAAGCAGTTCGTACCTTCAAATCGAGTAATCGTTCACTAGGACATGCTGTGTCACTGGAACTGTTCCCAGAAGTCAACTCCGATGTATTAAAAATACCAAAGTGATTACTTATATGGAGTCCAAAAATTTCATCGATTCCGCAGACTCCACTGTATGACCTGGAAATACAACACTTGCTTTGTTTTGGTGAAAAACTATCGTGTACAAACACATGTTCATTACAAGCGCTAGTACTTGCAGAAATGTAAACTTGCAACTTATTGTTTCAACAGGCCCCAGGTCATGAAAACGTACTCATGCAAATGTTTATGAGAATATTGAGTTTTTGTTTATTATTTTCAATAATGAACCTTTGGATCGAGCATTGGAAGAAAAAATTAACCCCCACCCCCCAACCCCCAAATTTGATGGTTTCCTTTTCAAGGTAGGTGGTACGTGTTACCCGAAAATGGAATAACAAAATTTCTGTCCGTCCACCGTATCACCGCGCCGTAAGTCCTTCGTTTTTTTATTAGTAACCAAAATCAATCAATCTGATGGTAGGTCCCAGGGGTTTAGCTGTTCCGTGAAGCTTGGAGTTGCTGTCAGTCATATCTACGGGGTGAAAAACGGGGGATGAACTTCCATGGCGGCATTATTTCGATTTTTGACGTCTTTAGATTGATCTCGAACTTGGGAATTTTTTGAGACCACTCGAAGCATCCAGCCGTTCGTTCACAGTAAGGCCCTGAAGTTAGCTCCCAAATGTTTCGTCAACATGATGGTGAATGAAACGGATTACCTACATCATGCCCAGATATCATTGCTAGGGAACACCTGATTATAACCACCCATGGCTGCATGAAATCGAGTTGGTTGTTCCGAGATGTTATATCATCTGAAGAATGATGGTTATTATGATTCTGTTGGTAGATACTTTTGTAAGACTTTGTCAGACTTCAGTCAGACTTTGTTTCATGAATAACAACAAATAATCACCAATGATAGAGTTCCTGAATCCACCTAATTTATGAAACAGTAATTCCCGGGAATTGCCAGTACGAGAACGAGGGTAGGTTATTGACCACAGAAAACAGTGATCTACGCATCTACGCATCTATACAAGTAAATAATAAACCATTGTGTAATAATTTTGTTGGTATCTAACAGGCTCCAGAACCCCAGCCAGCCAACGAGCTGAGTGGTGGAGATTCGCGCTCGTTCCTTCTCCAGACGCGGAAGGTGATTGAAGACGCGGAATCCTCAAAATGAAAAGTGAAAATGCACCAGCTGTCTCGATATGAAGCATTCGAACTGCAGAGGGGCTCCCGTGGAATTTGGATTATGAGATTTGAAAGACGAATCACTTGATATGGCATGATAGGGTGGCGAAGCGACACTTATGAGCGAGCACGTCTAACCTTCGCCTCACGCCCCCCCTCAGGACAATTCGATAGCGGTAATGGATGATCCCTCATCCGGTGATCCCCAGCCCTCTGATGGAAAGGCTAATGCCGTATATGAAGTCTCCTCTTACAACCAGCCCTTGGTAATCTCTTCACAATCACTCGCATTATACTTATCACTTATCACTTCCCCTTAACGACCTTTTAAACCACCCAAACCCCGATACCTCGCCGCACTAATTGGATTTCCCTTCTCCGAGAGATAAATTGCAGTTAACCACAGTCTGTTCATTCACTCCCTCCCCATCATTTATGAGGTTTCGCCCATCAGCGTGGAGGACTGTCTTCAAGTCTGTAACTCACTCTATAATGCAGAACACCTTATTTATTATAGCAGGGGGTCGTTAATTAAATCAAAATCCACTCAGGGAATCATAAGTTTTATGAACATCTGAAATCAAGAAATACATTCATAGTAGGGGCTCATCGTGGTTTTATATCAGGCGGACGTATCTACACTTCATTGTCATAAATAATAACACAGAAAAGATACTGTCGTGATATCCTCCCAGAATACCTATCACTCCATGCACCTATTTAAGATTGCCCAAATAAACCGAAGGAATGGAGGGTCTACGTGACAAAAGTAGGGTAGGCCTCTCTTTCCTCAACCGTTCGACATGACCGTTTGATGACTGGAGGAGAGTAGAAAAAGCTTCTATAAAACCCGCTCTTCTCACCCGGCTCACCATTCTATGCTCAAACCTCAAGTCGATGACTCCTCTCTCTCCCCTCATACCTCCTTACCTTTCTCACCAAAAAGAACTCGGAGTGGTGGAACCGGTCTGGTGTTAACCGACCTGGTGGAACCGTCTGGGCATATCATCTAGCGTTTTTACTGGTGGTAACCTTCCTGGCTTCACCATAGGTGGTAACCTTTTAAACGCTAGCTACCATTACCTCTTCATCTCCATCTAAAACCTCACCTATCCAAGCCTCACCTCCACCTTCAAATCACCACAGATACATAACTGAATGCCTTCAAAGTCAGCTCAGCGGTTAGGCACATCATAGTATTGCATTTTCCAAATAACTGCACACTTCTGCAAGGATTTGTCCAGTTTTTCGAATTTTTAGTTTTTTCTTCACGAAAAATTTGTCTTCTCCACGCAGGCCTTCATTTCCAATCAAAGGTCGTAGCGTGGGTCGTGAGCGCTCTTTTGCTCGGCACTTGACTATGTCGAAAATTCGTCATTAAATAATCGTAGGATCCAGTTCAACACTAAAGCTAAGGACCAATGTTAGCTATAGAGCCGAGTTGCAACTCATAATTTTAGTCATTCTACCAGCATTTTTATATGGAGCTGAAGCCCAAAGTAGCCATCTGGACTGACTGCACGTTCAACCATCATCACTAATAAGGACTGTCGTGATTCCCTCACCAGTAACCACTTCTGTAATATTAACCAAATAAACGCGGATAACGTTGAGCTGGTCAACACCGAGGGTTATCCCCAACCGCCAACTGCCTCAACGGTCGTAACGGCCGACTGTGGACAGGGGCCGGGTGGAAAAGTCCCTATAAAAACAGCCCTTTTGGCCCAGCTCTCGAACCCGGCCCCCCACTTACGACTTCTCTCTCGGCCCTCTCTCGTTCCCCCTTTCTCTTACCCTTCCTCACGCCTGCTGTGGTGAAAACCGCGGGGTATCAGCATCCACCTTCCAGGCATCTGCTATGGTGAAAACCACGGGACGCCTCCTTTTCCTCTAAAACCTGCTGTGGTGAAAACAGCAGGGTACTAGCTCCCACATCCCAGGCGTCTGCTGTGGTGAAAACTGCGGGGCGTTAGTGAAAAGACTCGGAAGGAGCACATCCTTCCTCACACGCCTTCTTCTGACCTCTGCCTTCCTCTTCCATCCGCTATGTTGTGAGCATCCAAACAACCCGCTCACAACAAGGACATTAATAGACGATAACACTGAAACATCAAACCATTTAATTATCAATACCATTCTATCACTTTACGCACTTTGCGCACTTTACGGAAAGTGTGCTCCCAACCATTTGCCATGCACTGTTGAGTTCTAGTTTTGAGCACTTTGTCCAAGGGCATCTTCAGAAATGGAGAAGTTGTTTCTATTTGGATCGGCTTATTATTTGCACGTTAAGGGCGATCCCCGCTTCAAAGCCGCCGCCGCCTTGTTCCGCTGGTATTGAATATTCAACTCTCCCACTTCCAGATTAACCATCGCGTTAGGGGGCGCGCGGGCGTGTAGCGAAGACCTCCTGGGACCATCGCTATTCCTGGCCTTCCGTTTGGGTAAATCGAATCATCAGCCGGTGGCAGCAGGTGAATGAATAGCGGACCAAACACAATGTCAGATTGGAAAAGGGGTCAAACTGCGTTGTTAAGGGGGGAACCGTGTGAATTCGGAGCTCGCCCTTCTATCGCGGGATATTGCATTATGTCGCGGGTGGAGCGAGTCAGAGTTGGGACTCTCCGTCTGGGGACGCGCACGAACCGCGTTTTCCATTGTCCCACGGAATCTCGATGCAACCAGGATCCGCTAATTTTAGTCATTCTCAAATAAATTCTCTGTCCGTGAACTTTGAATGGCTCCTGTAATTCCCGGGCCGACTCCACTACCCAATTTAGGCCTTTCCTGGAGGAAGCACGAGGGTAGGTATTGAATAAAGAAAACATTGATATACGCAGAAATCTATAAAGGCAAATAATGAACCGTTGTGTAATAATTTGCAGCGTTTTTTAAAATTAGCCTCAAATATTCCTTTTAAAATATTAACAAATTAGGTAGGTATTTCTTGAAAAAATGTAAAAATTTAGTTTTTCTATCTAAAAATTACCTGTAATTGTAAAAATGGAAATTACTTCGGATTGCTCCTGAGTCTAAACGTACCGGAACCTTTTGATCACTTTTAGGAGGAATACATTATTATTTCCCTCTAAAATAAAAATTTCCACTCATGTTTTGCATTTTTAGTCTGCCAGTCTGCGGTCCATCTGTCCGACTGTGCCCGCAAGTTTACCACGCATATATACTAAACGAGGCGGGGAGTGAGTGGTTTCGGCCCAAGACGGTTCCATATCGCAAATTTCGTAGGGTTTTTCCAAGCTGGATCCCAAAGGTTCATTATTGAAAATAATAAATCAAAACCTGTCGTCGTTTCTAATCAATAAAATTTTTGGAGTGCGAGGTTTTTTAAAAGTATTCTGGGGCTCAGGATGTATGAGTATCATTAGGTTTAAGTCATGTTGTATAATCCCAATCACTGCTGCAATCCAAAAAAAAACCCAAACTGGCTACCATATTGTGCTTAAAAATGAGCAAATTGTATATTAAAAATTAGGTACTTCTCGGAAATTCAGAAGATATAATTGTATTTCTCCGAAATTGAACGTTATTGGAGAAACTAGGGTTCTACAACCAAATTAGGAGAGCTACACTGAATACGGTGGGTTTTTCAGTATTTTTCAGAATTTGTTCAGAATCGGATGGAAAATACTACCAAAATGTGTAAAATTAAATCAGCCAATCAGATGCAGCTCATCGCAGATGCTGCAACCATATAACCACTAAGTTCTCACGATGATTTTCGTGGTACGGTAACGAACGGGGTTACAATTCCCTAACTCCGAAGGGAATGTAACGGAGGGAACTACGGAGTGGTTGTGCGTGCACATTTACAGAAATATTACTGACTCAAAACGTGGCCGCGGGAGAAAAGCATAATTAATATCCTCGTTAAAATCGTCGGCCTGAAATACAAGGACAATTTCAAAAGAAAATTGAATTGAAATTTGCACTACTGTACATCCAGACAGATCGGGCGAGTTTCAACACTATTATATATACCATAATATACCAAAAGAATCATAATACTCAGGATGAGTGTGGTTGAATAACATCAGTTTTCTTCGAAACTTGGATTCTGATTCCAAAAACAGAATGTTAAAATCAATTCTACAGTTAAATTGACCGATTATTAATAGAAGAAGAATTTGACATACTCCCCCCCCCCCCCCCCCAACACGAATTCCATCTAATGAAAAAATTTCAGAATAAAATCGGGTCGGTTCGGCATTAACGGTGACCGAACTAATTCTGCAACTACGAAGAGAAACACTTAGCATATCACTTTGCATTATCCCTTTTACCAGGTTTATTTCGAGGCACATCATAAGTGGTTTCAAAGGAAAATGAGGAATAAAAGCAATGCATTTTAGGAGGGAGAGTATTACCTCAAAACACAAGCATCAGATAATAGAATAAAGCGCGCGGTGAAAAATGAAGGCGAGGGAGAATCCCAACATGAAAACGGAGGGGTAGAGTGGCAATATTTCGGCACTCCCCACGCTGGAGTTTCCCATTACAATAAATAAGGGGCCAAGATTAAAATTTATTTAGCAGTAAGAACCCAACACCTATGGGGTGGTAAACTGCCGTGGAGCGCTACCGTCCCTCCACCATTCGTGGATTTACCTCGACCGAAAAAGATTCAATTATGCAAAGCGAAAAAAAGAACCCTTTTCCCTCCCTTCATTGGACCTTCCGATGCCTTCTGGGTGTGGGCCACAGCCATTCGGAACCTATTTCTGGTTGGGTGAAAATGAGAGATTTGATGTACTGAACGCCCACTGACGGGGGTTGCCAGGAATAGCTAAGAGAAATGGATTGAGCGATATTCGATATCTCTCAGAGAAAATCAGAATTTCAGAAGAAATGGGTCCGGAAGGTGTGAGAATGTGAATGAGAATTTATCTGACATTAACATGTACGTACAACAACTATCAAAAGGTAAGTCTTAAATATGGTAGGTGTCGTGGCACCCCTTATAATATACCACTCAAAATTGTATATTTAAGATTGTTTCCAGTAAAGCCAAGGAGAAGGCGAGCCGCGTGATGCGGGGGAAGCAGAAAGGTAGCTCTCCCTCCGTCAATCCCCAAACGGCTTTCAACCGCCGTCGGAGGACCGAGGGAGGGTACAGGCGCCTTTATAAGGCGCCCTCCTCGCCCGACTCATCATTCTACCAATCTCGCTCGAACTCCACGCCTTCTCTCTCTCTCACCTTACCCTTCTCCACTACCTCTCTCTTAGAAAAGATCCCAACGTGGTGGTAAACCTTTCTGGTGCAAACCAATGTGGTGATAACCTTTCTGAGCATATCCTCTAGTATCTGACTGACAGTAACGCCGACCTTCGAGGACCAACTAGACCCCGAACGGAACCTATAACCCGAATTTCTTCTTTTTTTTTTTCATGGTAACTAAGAAAAGTACCTACTGAGTGAGGCGTACGGCGCACAGAAAATGTTTTTATTGCATTTTCGGATTCTACATACCTTGAAACGTAAATCATCAAATTTTGAGGGGGTTAGAACTTTTTTTTTCATGCTCAATTCCAAAGGTTCATTATTGAAAATAATAAAAACCAAAAGTGTGTACTTACTTATGTGAAATATGTGAAATTAATTTATTGTATGAATGACTGTTATGTATCCGTGTATGCGGTGATTGCCAAACGGAAGCTGTGTATGGCGTTTTCACTAAACTGGCGCAATGACGGAGCCAGATGCGATGCCACACTCCACTGTCCACACTGTGGAAACAAGGGATCACCTGATTGTAATCACGGATGGCTTTATGAAGTCGAGTTGGTTGTTATGTGATATTATTTCATTTGAAAAATGGTGGATCTATTGGATTTTGTTGGTAGGTACTTCCGAAACTTGAACAAACGTTGAAGTATTATTGATGGTATAAATTATCACACAGTGGTAAATTATTACACAATGGCAAATTATTACACAACGTCAAATTATTACACAACGGTAAATTATTACACAGCGGTAAATTATTACACAACGGTTCATCAACCTAAAAGGGGCTGGATTTTGTTGATAGGTACTTTTGCAACTTGAACATACCGTTGAAGTATTATTGATGGGCGAATTATTACACAAAGTAAATTATTACACAACGGTTCATTATACTATACAGATATACACACCTATACAGATAAATTATTACACAACGGTTTATTATTTGCCTTATGCTTCATGAATAACTACAAATAACTAACGATTGAATTATTGAATCCCGCGCATTTTTAGGAAAATTTAATTCCAGAGTCGTACTCGATTTACTCGATCTACGCGAAGGGGCATCTATACAGGTGAATAATAAACCTTTGTGTAATAATTTGCAGCGTTTTTATTGCATTTTTGGATTCTGCATACCTTGAAACGGAAACTATCAAAAATTGGCAACTACGGCCAAATCACCAAAAATTGATTGATTGAATTCACCAAAAGTGAAAAAGAGGTGAATTGATACTTGAAAAAACTGTTTCAATTGTCAAATAATAATTTTTCTTCCACGAAATTTGGCGCTTGGGAATTTTTCATGTTATAGGGTTAAAAAACGCCAAACATTGTTTTAATAAATCGTTTGAAATCCACCCATCCGGTCATGCTGCACGACTGGAACTTTTTACGTGGGTTCTAAATTTTAACAGTACTTGAAACCCCATATAACTACCCCCAAATGACCCTAATCCACAAGGATTAGGATCGCAGCGGATGAAAATTAACTCACTACAAATGAATTCTATTAATGATCAATCAGACGCGGAAGGTCCGTTGACAGTGAAGTTCAGATGTAACTCAGTTAAGATTTTATGGCGTCGAGATTTGATTCAGCAGGAAATGAAATGGAATTCAGAGAGAAATCAAATACTTGGTGATTTGCTTTAATGAAAAGGCCGACAAATTGGACGTCCTGCGGTGAATTTAAATTGCAAAACAAATCGTAGGCCGCCGCCGCCTGATTGAAGGGAGGAGACATGTGGAGATGCGGGGCTGCATTTCGATTGCATCCAGAGGATTGCATTATTCTCCAACCGCACCGGTGCAACCCCCCCCCCCCCCCCCCCCACAACCACCACCCATAGTAGGTACATTTGCTGATGTCCCCGGCAAACGCTGGGGAGAGAACGAGTGGGGGAGAGAATTGTGGATGAGAGAAAGAATGAGCAGGTAGGGTGATAGGAGGTGGAATCAACGCTATAACGAGAGTAAATCGAACCCGTGGAGCTGGGATAATAATTATTGGAGTAAATAAGTTGTTTCGAACGACAATACTACGATTATTTATTTAGTTGCATATATGACAAGAAAAAACATTTTCATTTACCTAATATGAAAACATACTCCGTACGTAACTGACGTACTCTTTTATGTAAAACAGAGAAAGAAAAAAAACCAGTCATGCAGCATGACTTAATGAGCGAATTTTCAAAGAAATATTCGAATTGGCTATGGTTTTGAATAAAGGAAAACTTCGGTCTAAAATTTGGTTTTCTATGTATATTCTCTTCGTATTTATTTTAATTTGTACGTTTTGTCCATCCTGATTCTACCGTTTGTTTATTACGTAATTGTACTAAGTGCTTATTTATTTGATCGCTGTGGGTTCATATTAGGTAGGATAGGGTAGTTAGGACTTTTGACTTACCTACTCAAGAGAGTGCAGTAGGTAAAGGAGTTGTTATAGAAAATCATGAGTGCTTCAAGTGCAGGTTGTTTTTCATGCAGGCTCAATCTTGAAATAAACTATGAAGGAAGGATGTGGTTTCTGGAAGGATCACTTGGAAGAACATGTGGGTTCTCTTGATTGATCTACAAATTTGAACTGCAATGTGAACAATTCAAACACAAAATAGTATGATGTAATAGAGTTTTTTCGGGCTAGTGAAAGCGTTTGCATAGAACGGGATCAGGCGATCGAGTGAATGAAAGAGAAAAGGAAGCTTGGATGCCGCCGCCATGCAGAAACACAAAGAAGGAATGCCTTTTTAAATTCCCGTCAGCTCAAGAAAACTAGTAGGTAGGCAACGGAAAATATTGTATTAAGTAGGTTCCTTATAATACATAAATTTAGTTAATTTATTGTTAAAAAAAATCACATGATCGGTAGGTAATTACCAATATTGTGATTTTTTCAAAAGAAGGTCAGTACCTATTGGTAGCTTTGGAACATAATTATTAGGTATATTCCTACTAGATGCCCCTGTTACTAATATTTTTTTATTACCTTGATTTCTAATTTATCCATGTGGTTATAATTTGTTATTAACTGCTACGAACTCTTTACACAATCATTTTGTACGTAGGTATTAATTTCATATAATTACCTACGTAATAATTATAAACTGTTATGAGTAGATTCCTTGTTCCTTCTGAATGGCCTTTCCTCTTGACTACGATTTCAGGCCTGGTATCTAAAACCAGTTCAAGATTTGCTCTACTAGGTAGGTAGATCCTTCCTTCTTCATTGATATTATTTTTATCATGTTAAGTACCTACCTACCTTTGAATATCAAATATTCGTATGATACTGATAATAAATTGATAAGATACCTACCTAACCTTCTTCCTCCTACTGTTAGTACCTAAATTGAATAATTTGAAATAGATTTTTTCTTTCGTCTTCCTTCTAGTAATACGTGGGCCGGTACTTGTCTATCTATGAAGGTATCATAACAATTATATGTCAAATGGGAAATTCAAGGAGTTGTACTAATCGTTTGCCTCCCCCTTTTTTGCTTCGAACTCTCGTCTTCAATTAATACTTCTCACATTTTTCAATCTGACCACTCTAAGGGGGTGGGGGGGGGGGGGGGTAAGAGTTTAAAGATTATCCTAGTTTTGGGTAATTTTTGCGCACTTTAAATGCTCTAATTTAAGAACGGATTTAGATATCTAAAATCCGATTTCATCATCGTGTTCAGCGTGCAAAAACCTTTAAAATGAGGGGTCACTTGTTGGAAAATAACATTTTGGGGATTTTTGGGTAATTTTTGCGCACTTTAAATGCGCCAAAACCCTCCTTAGAGTAGGCCAATTTCGCCCATCTTCGAACTTAGCCTTTCGATTGCCAAGATAGATTTTTTGTGCAAATTTGAGCTGTTTATCTCAATTCTATCGAGAGTTATCGTCTGGAGTGACACATATATATATAAATATATATATACATATAAAAAAGTGTTAAATTTCAGGAATCGTTTTAGAATGGTCTGAAACGGATTTCTATGAAGAAAATTTCCAAAAATTTATATTATTTAAATTTCGAAGCCATTGCAATAGCTTCATTTTCTTTGAAAGTTCGCTAAAAGAAAATCCTCGTTGCAACTTGTAGTGGTTTAGATGAGATTAAGGTAGTGGTGAGGTATGGAAATGAGAGTGAGTGAGATGGAGAAGAAGGTGCTGGATCTAACGTCTAAAAGGTTAACACCTATAGCAAAGCCAGGGAGGTTACCACCACTAAAGACGCTAGAGGTTGCCCAGTGGTTGCCACTCGAGGTAGGTTATCACCTTACCGGTTCCACCATTCTGGGATCTTTTAGGCAAAAGGTAAGGAGGCGTGAGAGGAGAGAGAGATGAGTCATCGACTTGGTTTGAGCGTAGAATGAAGTAACATGTGAGAACGGAGGGTTTTTATAAGACCCTTTCCACTCTCCCCCAGTCACTCATCGGTAGTTGAGGGATGGTGGGAGAGCTCAGGATTTACCTGAGGCCGGTCACGCACGCCACCTCATTCGTTCTGGTTTACTATTTGTGCAATCTTGAATATTACAAAGAGTGATGTTCTGGGAGGATATCACGACACAACTTATTATCGGTCTAAAGGCCACAGGCCCAAAACGCCCAACAAGAATCGTCGTCCGTCTACAAAAAAAAAGAACATCAGGTACATACCTTTCTAGAAAGTAGGAGTTATTTAATAATTTTTTAACTAATTTCTTCTTTTATCTTTTATAGGTACTGATATTACACATAGGTAGTTACTCGTGATTATGTCCTCACACATTTCTGGGCTTAACGTAACCAACCACGCAAAAATCTTCTTATAAGTTGTCCTTGAGACACCCTGGGAGTTTTTAGCTCTACACTCACGTTTCGTAGCAATATACATAAGATATATCGAGGAATTAGGCTAGTTAACTGTAAAATGAAACATATTTATTTGGCAACAATGTTAGCAAATTTTCAAAGAAAATGCAGGTATTGCAATGGATCCAACTTTTTCAGAACATGCATTTTTGAAATTGGTTTATAGGCAAATACGTTCCACAGCATCCTGAGTTCATCCAGATTTTATTAACGCAAATTGTACGTAAATTTATATTTTATTTCGCCAAAATGTTCTTTTTGTCAAAGAGTTGGAAGATGAGCTATTTTCAAAAGTAAGGGGATCTAGTTTGTTTATAGGGTAACAAATTTGATAAAAACTACTAAAGTTGCGATATAAAATGACTGAAGGTGATATGGAAGGATTAGTAAAGACAGAAAAATACCAATAATTGTTTTACATACAGAGTAGGTGTCAAATTTGGATTGGGAGGGGGGTAAAAAAATTGGTATTAAGGGCTAAAATATATAGGTATTAATTCATCTGACATTGTGTGGGATGGTGATTCACGACAGAAAGAGGGACTATTTTGATGACAGAAATATTTTTCACATTCATATATTTCAGAAATATTCACATTGCTCGTTTGTAATCGAATAAGCGTAATATTATTTGTTACTGTTGTGATTGATATCATTCTTGAAGATTTAATTTTAATTTGTGATAAAGATTTGATTTTAATTTTTGATAACGTTTTCGAGCCAATGGGGGGTTATGACCCCCCCCCCAGCTACACCACTGCACCCACCTTACGGTAGGTATCTACGGGTGACGAGTTCTCTCGGATAACAGAAAACAATAAAGCCCGGCTTGATTAGAAACGATATAAGAAAACACGGAACAGCCCGTAAGAAAGTTATATCCCCCCACTGCCAGAGTTGTGGAGGTGACTTCGGAAACGGTTCCGACCGAACGTGACGTGGCTGCTCTCCTTTCTTTGGTTACGGAGGTCCCATGGTCCGCTCAGAGTTAATCAGTCCTTCACCCGCAAACCAGATTAAAATCCGACACAGAAAAACTGCGAAGTTAATACGACAGAAGAAGCAGAGCGAATACTACGAGTACTTATAAACCTCACAATCCTTCGTTCATCAAGGGGGACCCAAATTGCCCATAAAATGACGACTAAAATAGATTTTGCTAGTCCACCTGGTTTCAGCAATTCGTTTTATTAGGAACAGGTAAAAGTCTAAACTGAGGCTAGGGTTCGACAGGTCGTATCGACATGACGTCATGATTGGCTGACAACAGCTGAAACTGGGACATCCGCCATCAAGTTACCATGTCAGCTGCGTTGTTCAGCCTTGGTTGAATGAGTTTCTACTAGGAAACGAACGAATTTCGATCAAATCTTTCTGTTTTGTGAAGTGCAAGCAGGATGCTCATAATGCGCAATGTACAATTGTTCGAGCGAATGACAACAGGAAGGGAGTTGTGTGGCACGAAAACCTTCAAAAACAAGTCGAGCAAAGTAGAGGACTCTCATCCCCTTACATCCTCCCAACCCTGAAAACGATAAACAAGACCACAGATACCCGTGGTCAAAAAATAAATACTTATCCGAAAAAAGGAAGCGGGCTGATTGATGAGAGATAGGTTAGCAGGGATTCCTCCCTGTGGAGAATATTTTCCAACTGAGGATTCTGTAGATAATACTGTAAATTCAGTAATTTCCTGGACATTCTTAGTAGATTCTACTATTTGCCTAGGAGTTCTACATCAAAATACACAAAGGTTTATTATTTGCCTGTATAGATGCCCCTTCTGCGTAGATCACTGTTTTCTGTTGTCAATAACCTCGAGCTCCCCCGAGGAAAGCCCTAAAGTTTCCTAAAAATGCGCGGGATTCAATAACACAATCATTAATTATTTGTAGTTATTCATGAAGCATAAGGCAAATAATAAACCGTTTTGTAATAATTTATCTGTATAGGTGCTCCTTCGACGTAGATAGTATAATGAACCGTTGTGTAATACTTTTCCTTTGTGTGATAATTTGTCCACCAATAACGGTTGTTCAAGTTGCAAAAGTACATATCAACAAAATCCAGTGATATACAGTGATTGTAGGCTATAGTTCTGTCGGGCAGCTGGAACAGCATGGGTGACTGATGTATGGCATTGTGGATACTATTCTTAGTTACCCCGCTAAACTGTTAGGCCGCGCTAGTGTCGCCCACCTGAGCCGATACGATCTAATACTGGCTTTAACGATCTCGCATGGGAGATATTATATCGTCGCCAATTCTGCAACAACGCTTATCTCATTTTTGTCAGATTTTCAGGAGAGCCGAAAAACTGGAGTTCAATGATTTTCTGGGCTGATATGACCGAAAAATTTCTTTAGAGGTATTACAGTCTTTTTTGTGGCCATATAGATGAAATATTCATGCTAGAATTATGAATTAGAATTTTTTTTCACATTTAAGCTGAGATGTGAGAAATTGCTGACTTTAACTAATGAGATATGCGGTGTTACCTACCGTAATTACAGACATCATTTTTTTAATAGCCCACCTGAAAAGTATCAAGTAGGTAACTTTACCTAATGATTTTAATTACAATTATTATTATGAAATAATAATAATTATTATTATTATTATTTACTTCATTCATTAATTATTATTATGTACTTTTGGTACAGATAAACGTTTTAGGTTTCAGGTGCCTATTTGTACATGAGTTTCGTAGTTTCATTATTGAAAGGGTTCATCAGTATTGTAAATTATAAACGAAAGAGAATTGTCATGAGATATTTTTCCTTGTTGCTTGTTCTCAAATATCCAGGGTCTTGGTGAAAATGTAAAGCTTCTGAACAGCGTATAAAACTATTTTATTTGTAAAAGTATCAGACAATTGTGCTTTGGCGCCATAAACGAGAAAAAGTAATGACATTATTAAATAATTAATAAATTAAACTTTAATAGGGAAAAAACAGTACCATTTTCAAATTCTTCTAGGAACTCGTCTTGTATAAATATTAGGTATCACAGTGTTCTTAAGGCACTAACAAGGCAGGATTCTTCGTGTTAATATAACGTAAAATTCGTAAAAAGGTAAAATACGTAAAAAGGTAAAATACATAAGTTCCTAAAGCCTAAACTGATTTAAAAACAAGATATCATTACAAAAATTTAAAGAAATCAAAGATTACCTTATAGGTAGATATTTATAATACATGTTATGATGAGAATCGCAGACAGCGTTGGGCCAATAGAATTGCAGAACCATTTCGGACCATGCCAATGCGCACCATGCCAATTAGACAATTCGAAATGAATTCCAATTCAAATTAATGAATTCCAATTCAAGTGAGCAGTGGCCAATTGCAATTGAAAACAACAGACACACAAACAAGCCTATGATTCCCCAATTGCAAACAATAAAGTAATCCAATAATTTACAAACTATTCCAATTTCAATTGAAAATTTTGATTGATTGATCGATCAATTGATTGAATAAATTGATTGATTGACTGAATCCAGCGCGTCCCTGGTGACAAGAGTATACAATTTCATTCACACTGGAGTCGAAAATGCCTGTCGGTGCAAACTTCGGGGCCTTACTGTGAACGAACGGCTGGACGTACGATGCTCCGGATGGTCTTAAAAAACTCGCAAGTTCAAGAACTATTTAAAACCGTGAAAAAATTCACGTAAAACAAAGGTATAGGCGTTCTGGAAATTGCAACCCCTATTTTGAACCCCTTAGAGATGACTGACAGTAACGTCGAGCTTCGAGGACCAACTAGACCCCGAACGGGACCCATAACCCGAATTTCATCAATTTTGTTTCATGGTAACTAAGCAAAGTGGCCCGTACGGCGTACGGCGTACGGCGGACAGACAGAAATATTTTGGTTTATTATTTTCAATAATGAACCATTGGAATCGAGCATGAAAAAAAAAATTCTTACCCCCCCTCAAAATTTGATGGTTTACGTTTCAAGGTATGTAGAATCCAAAACTGCAATAAAAATATTTCTGTCTGTACGCCGTACGCCGTACGGGCCACTTTTCTTAGTTACCATGAAAAAAAATTGATGAAATTCGGGTTATAGGTTCCGTTCGGCGTCTAGTTGGTCCTCGAAGCTCGACGTTACTGTGAGTCATCTCTAAGGGGTTCAAAATAGGGGTTGAAATTTTCAAAACGCCTATACAATTTTTTTACGTAAATATTTTTACGGTTTTAAATAGTTCTTGAACTTGCGAGTTTTTTAAGACCATCCGGAGCATCGTACGTCCAGCCGTTCGTTCACAGTAAGGCCCCAAAGTTTGCACCGACAGGCATTTTCGACTCCAGTGTGAATGAAATGTATACAATTCAAACCAAATCTCGTAACCAGAGACGCGCCCACAATAGGAATTTGTGAATACGGCCAATCATTGGTAGGGATCACCTGATTATATTGGCGGAGTATGAAGTCGAGTTGGTTGTTCTGTGATATTATTTAATTTGAAAAATGATGGCTCTTTTGGAGTTTGTTGGTAGGTAGTGAAACTTGAACAAACGTTGAAGTATTATTGATGGGTAAATTATTACTACGGTAAATCATTACTCAACGGTAAATTATTACACAACGGTAAATTATACCATCTACGTAGAAGGGGCTGGAGTTTGTTGGTAGGTACTTTTGCAACTTTTTTCACTCCTCATCAACAATTTCTTTTCAGAACTTCATTATGTGTGTTTCTTTTTGTTAGGTACTGTTTGTCATCGGCAGAATTATTTTAGCAACATTTAACTCGTGATTTAGGTAGGTACCTAGTAACGAGTACGGGGTTAGGTACTAACCTACGGAGTGTCTGCGATCTACATAATATGCATATAATAGAATAGTACATATCATATTATATAGACGGGTTATCTATACATAGAGCTGTGATCTGTAACAGAAGGGTATTCTATACAAAATAATAAACCGTTGTGCAGGGATTTGCAGCGTTTTTTCACTCCTCATCAACAATTTCTTTTCAGAACTTCATTATGTGTGTTTCTTTTTGTTAGGTACTGTTTGTCATCGGCAGAACTATTTTAGCAACATTTAACTCGTGATTTAGGTAGGTACCTAGTAACGAGTACGGGGTTAGGTACTAACCTACGGAGGGTCTGCGATCTACATAATATGTATAGAATAGTACATATCATATTATATAGACGGGTTATCTATACATAGAGCTGTGATCTGTAACACAAGGGTATTCTATACAAAATAATAAACCGTTGTGCAGGGATTTGCAGCGTTTTTATTGCAGTTTTGGATTCTACATACCTTGAAACGTAAACCATCAAATTTTGAGGGGGGGTTAGAATTTTTTTTTTTCATGCTCGATTCCAATGGTTCATTATTGAAAATAATAAACCAAAAAACTTCAATATGACTAGTTCAGTCTAGATTTTTTCAGTTTTAGTCTTTTCTTTCCTTCTGCTGTTTGCGTCGTGAGGTATTAAATCGTAATATGCTTGACAGTCTTTCAAGATAAATTTTTCTTTAAGATATTGCAAGTCATTAAATTTATCCCGAGGTATTTTTAGACGACCGTTATGAAGAGCAGGAAAGTTTAAAGTAGGTTGAACTTTTTTATTGGGCCTGCAAGGAAGAGAAGTGAGGTCGTCTTTAAAATTAAGTTTATATCTTATAAATCCATCAGGATCGTACTGTATCCATCTGAGATCACAACATGTTGGGTCATGAGGTTTCTTTCCTGGGCTTATCGATGGATAAAACATAGTTTCCGGACGTCCCTAATTGCGGAAGTCATCGTGATGCATTAGCTTGGCTTCGTAAGGAAACGGGAAATTTCTTGAGGTCATGGCCAGTCTAACGTATTCACTCGGCAAATAAATATCCCGCTGATCAAGATGCCTCTCAACAGTGCTATGGGCACTATCCGCCTCCATCTGGGTATGTCCTTTTTCGAGGAACTTTTGAACAATCCTCACATTTTGGTTTATTATTTTCAATAATGAACCATTGGAATCGAGCATGAAAAAAAAAATTCTTACCCCCCCCTCAAAATTTGATGGTTTACGTTTCAAGGTATGTAGAATCCAAAACTGCAATAAAAATATTTCTGTCTGTCCGCCGTACGCCGTACGGGCCACTTTTCTTAGTTACCATGAAAAAAAATTGATGAAATTCGGGTTATAGGTTCCGTTCGGCGTCTAGTTGGTCCTCGAACCTCGACGTTACTGTGAGTCATCTCTAAGGGGTTCAAAATAGGGGTTGAAATTTTCAAAACGCCTATACCATTTTTTTACGTAAATATTTTTACGGTTTCAAATAGTTCTTGAACTTGCGAGTTTTTTAAGACCATCCGGAGCATCGTACGTCCAGCCGTTCTTTCACAGAAGTTTGCCCCCGAAGTTTGCAACGACAGGCATTTTCGACTCCAGTCTCCAGTGTGAATGAAATTGTATACAATTCAAACCAAATCTCGTAACCAGAGACGCGCCCACAATAGGAATTTGTGAATACGGCCAATCATTGGTAGGGATCACCTGATTATATTGGCGGAGTATGAAGTCGAGTTGGTTGTTCTGTGATATTATTTAATTTATTTGAAAAATGATGGCTCTTTTGGAGTTTGTTGGTAGGTAGTGAAACTTGAACAAACGTTGAAGTATTATTGATGGGTAAATTATTACTACGGTAAATCATTACTCAACGGTAAATTATTACACAACGGTTCATTATACCATCTACGTAGAAGGGGCTGGAGTTTGTTGGTAGGTACTTTTGCAACTTTTTTCACTCCTCATCAACAATTTCTTTTCAGAGCTTCATTATGTGTGTTTCTTTTTGTTAGGTACTGTTTGTCATCGGCAGAATTATTTTAGCAACATTTAACTCGTGATTTAGGTAGGTACCTAGTAACGAGTACGGGGTTAGGTACTAACCTACGTAGGGTCTGCGATCTACATAATATTTATATAATAGAATAGTACATATCATATTATATAGACGGGTTATCTATACATAGAGCTGTGATCTGTAACAGGAGGGTATTCTATACAAAATAATAAACCGTTGTGCAGGGATTTGCAGCGTTTTTGTCATGCTGAGGTGGAGCAAAGCGTTTGAGAGAATACAGTTCCTATTTTGTGCAGTACATCCGTCTGTATAAATAATGACTGTTTTTGGAGAACTGCCAATCAACCTCCCAAGGTAGTCCACCAGGCATGAGGCGAAAGTTGACGCACACAAATTAGATTCTGTCCCGTCGAACCAATACATAACTACCTCAGAATTGCCAAGGTTGTAGACTGTGTAATTGTGCATGGCAAATTTGAGTTTATAATAAGCAGCACTAGTCTCTAACTTTGGTAATGGCTGGACTTAGAATGATAACATATTATGTTATCATTCTAGGGTTAATCAACTTTTGATTTATTGTAACCCGGAGAGTATAACGAGACAAACGAACGATAATATAATAACTGTTGAACAATAATTTCTTGTGTATGGCTGTAAACCTGTTTCTACCTTCTTGTTCATTTGGTTATTTTATTGATGCTAAAATATTTCAATGGACAATTGGACATCATTTCTGTTTATTCAGACCTTTGCACATTGCAGCCATTTTTGCACACCTGATAACCCTGTGTTTGTTGTAAATGGTACAGTGACACCATAAATGTGATTAGATTCTTCTAATCCATTTGAGCTGAGTTTCAAGCTCAAGTTTGTAAAAGTTATTAGAAGGAAGTCATAACCATGTCCGTGGAAGTTTTTAGAGAAAGCGGGGAGTTTGCAAGTTTGTCTGCAATGATTCACGTACTACCAAATGGAATAAATACCTACCTACACAGGGTTTCCAGAATTACCTAGGTACTTGAATTCAACTTCGTGCTCAAAAAACTCGTTTGCTACAAACTTTTCAAAAATTAGTAGTAAGTACACCTTCCTGGAAATTTAATGCTCTTTCCAACGGTAGGGGGGTGTAAAGTCCGACCCCCACCTCCCCGTGGTACACCCTGGGAAACGCTACTCTGTAGTAGGCTAACGGGCGGCGGCACACCTCGCTGTAACCTGAATGGGAAATTTACGCCACAGTTTCTGTCTCAGGAAGTAGATGCATATATAACCACCAAGTGCATTGAAGCAGCGAGGGGGTTGGCTTGGCAACCTTATGGAGCAGCCCTCCTACCAAGATAGGGCTCTGCAGGCCAATCCCCTGCAAGCCCGAAATAAAAATAGATTAAAAGAAGACAAACAGGAACAGCCGGACGGTCTAAAAAGGCACTGACTTGGCGAGGACATCGGACTTTCAGACTTGGTACGTGGAATGTGCGTGGACTTGCGGGTAAGGAGGTGGAGCTGGTGGAGGAAGTGGAGAAGTACAATCTACCTATTGTTGCTCTAACGGAGACAAAGAAGAAGGGCAGCGGTGTTACTCAAATGCACAATGGATACACTCTTTTATACTCAGGTGTCCCAGAGTCAACCAGAGCTCAAGCTGGCGTGGGACTTATGGTCAGCCCGACCATGGCAAACCATCTGAAAGACTGGCAATTCATAAATGAGCGTCTAATGAAAGTTTCCATCAGGGATATGGATGGTGAAACGTTGGTTTTGATCGTGGCGTACGGACCAAATGATGATGCCCCTGTAGGCCAGAAGGAGGCATTCTATGATGCTCTGCAGAGGATACTGGACGGAGGAAGACAAGAAACCCTCATCTTGAGAGATCTCAATGGTCGTGTCGGGAACAACATATTGGGATATGAGAAGGTGCTCGGCCGGCACGGAGAGGTAACGCGAAATGACAGTGGGAAACGGCTCCTTCAGTTCTGCATCAACAACAACCTGGCTGTGTATAATACATTCTACCCACACAAAGACATACACAAGTATACAAGAGAAGAGCCAACACTGCAGCAGAGGTCGCTGATTGACTACGTGGTCGGTTCTCCAGATTTCAGGAGAAGAGTTAGGGATGTGGTAGTCCGACGAGGTCCTGAGATTGGTTCAGATCATTATTTGGTTGTTGCCGTCATATGTGGGAATAGAAGACCCCAGAAGAAGAAGAGGAAGAAAAGGAAAAAGAATGTCAAGGAAAAGATAAATGTATATAAGTTGAAAACACAAGCACAACAGGATGCATACCGGGATACTATCGACGGAATGATAGAGGAATTTCAGAGTTGGAACGACCTCGATTTGGAAGGAACCTGGGCAAAGTTCAAGGAAATATTATTAGCAGGTGCGGCGGAAATATGCGGAAGGCAGAAGTGTGGACGCAGAATGAAGAAAACCCGCTGGTGGTCTGTCGAGGTCCAGGAAGCCGTGCAGGTCAAGAAAGCGGCATGGAAAGTGTACCTGGAAGCAAGAACGCATGAAACCTACGGGCTTTACAAAATTGCCAGACGAGAGGTTAAAAGGTTGGTAAAGGAGGCCAAGAAGAAAGCATGGGAAGAGTATGGTACGTTTATGGAGAAATCTTTCCATGACAATAAGAAACTGTTTTTCAAGGTGCTCAGGAATATGAGAAAGGAGGAGGAGTGCCCTTTAAAATTCATCAAGGATAAGAATGGGCAAACTCTTACAGAGGAAAAAGAGATAATGAGCCGATGGAAGCAATATTTTGAGGAGCTGCTGGCCGAGGAGGGGCCGGTGATTGAGGAACGGATGGAGGATGGAGAGGAAACGTTGGAAGAAGAGATTGAAGAGGAAATAACCCTGGGAGAACTGGAGGGTGCTCTGGGAAAAATGAAGCTCAGTAAAGCTGCAGGGCACGACGGTATAGCACCAGAGATGCTGAAGTATCTTGGTTGCAAGGCAAAAAGGGTGATGCTTGCGCTTTTCAACATGGCGTGGAGGACGAAATGTGTTCCTGATGAATGGCAAAAATCCGTAATTGTGCCTATCCACAAGAAGGGGGACACTAGGATATGTTCTAATCATAGGGGCATCTCTCTCCTTAGTGTCCCGGGAAAATTGTATGGCCGAGTCCTGGAAGAAAGATTGAGAGGAAAAGTAGAAGGACAGTTACACGAAGCACAATGTGGATTTCGGCCGAACAGGAGTACCCAAGACCTTATATTCGCAGCACGTCAGACGGCAGAGAAATGCATCGAGTATGATAAACCTCTCCACGTCTGTTTTATAGATCTGGAGAAAGCATTTGATCGGGTCCCCTGGGCGATCCTACGCAGAGCATTGGAGAGGCGCCAAGTGCCTCATGGACTGCGCTCTAGCATACTAAGCTTCTATAAATCTTGTTCAGGATATGTGCGAACGGCGAATGCCAGCTCAGGCGAGTTCCCCATTACTATGGGAGTACGACAAGGGGACGTTCTGAGTCCACTGATTTTCATCCTGGTGATGGATGAGGTCCTCAAAGAGTGCGAAACAAAGTGTAGGGCGTTTCACCTCGGAAATTGGCGGCTTCAGCCAGTTAGGTTCTCCGCACTAGCCTTTGCCGACGATGTAATGTTGTTGGCCAAGAGCGAGGAAGCCCTTCAGCACAACCTCAATATTTGGGATGAAGAAATGAGGAAGAGAGGATTAAGAATCAACCCAGCCAAGACCAAGAGCATGGTAATCGCCCGGGAGGAAATAAAGCACCAAAATCTGAGAGTGGGAGGAGAGCTAGTGGAACAAGTCGCTGAATTTAAATATCTGGGAGCCACAATGAGCCAGAGTGGCAAAATAAAGAATGAACTGAATGCCCGAATTGCCGCAGGGAGCCGATTATTCTATGCGCTGAACCGGAAATTCCTCAGTAAGGATGAGGTGAGCCCAGAGACGAAGCTGGCAGTATACAGATCGGTGTACACACCAATTCTCACCCATAGTGCCGAATCATGGGCCTTGACGAAAAAGGAGTACGACCGTCTCCAGGCTTCAGAAATGAAGTACCTAAGGAAGGTCGCTAAAAAGACGAGGTGGGATCGGGTGAGAAACACCACTATACGGACGGGATTGAAGGTTCGACCTATGGACCATGTGATCAAAGACGCTCAGCTCAGATGGCTTGGGCATGTCGTCCGAATGCCGAACAACAGATATCCCAAGCGAGCCCACGAAGCGCGTCCTGAAGGAACCAGACCGAGAGGCAGGAGAAGAATAACCTGGAGGGAAAATGTGCAGGAGGCTGCCACGGAGAGGGGAGTTAGATGGGACCGAATTGAGGAGGCATGCCTGGACAGAACCCGATGGAGGAGAGTTTGTCAATCCTCTACACCCTTTGGAGGTAGAAGAGGAAGCGACTAAGTAAGTAAGTAAGTCCAACGGTAGGAATCCTCAAATTTGAATTCAGTACTTCGGAAGTCGTGGCTGTTTTAGTTACTTAAAAATCTCTTAAAAAGTCGGATTTTAAGTGGAGTAAAAAAAAAATTTTAAAACAGTCGTTGCAAAATGTTTTTGTTGCAAATTAGTTGTAGAATCGATCCCTTAAACATGTCGCTTTCATTATGGGACACCCTGTATATATAAATTTGATTACTCAATCTCCGAAGAGCACGAACAGTATCAGTATCTCACAAATTGTTAAAGTAATCGCGTTTGCATACTAATCGTGAACTAATGCAAACGGGTAGAAGATTTAAACATTTAGCCGTTAGTAATTAATCGCCAATAAAAGAAGATCAACACTGAAAAAAACAATCATATCATCAATTCCGGAATCGGAAATGCAATCTAAAAGAAGGTTTTTATAAATGTGTTTCTAAATTCATGAGCTGTGAATTAAAATCAGCTCATTACGTTTTTTTCGTCTTTCGAAAAAACTCCATCGCGGTTTAATGGGGAAAAAGAAAAACTGACGGGAGAGTTGTGGGGGGGGGGGGGGGGCTGTATTTCACACCGGAATATAAGGGCAAAGAGGACAACAAATAGGGGGACTGAGAGATTGAAGACCGAAAACAGAAAAAAATGTTGTATACAAATAATTATTTTGGTTTGGTTTGGTACTGATATCTGTTTTATGTGCGGTTATAATGTTTGGTATTGATATCTGTTTTATGTGCAGTTGTGTTCGAAGCACACAACTTCTATAAAAAAATTAAAAAATTTAAGGACAAATTCAAACGATAAGAGCGATAAGCCTAGTAAATTTTGAATAGGATATCCAGGTATTTGTTATATTAAAACAAAATTCCGACAGTTCGCAGAAGGAGATGAGAAGAGGGGATATAATATGAGGAAGGTGTAGGAGATTTGAAGGAGACTTCGTAAGCTTTACTACCCATCCGAGAGAAAGTAGAGGCTATAGCAGTGCATCCAGCCTATATATATTATTACATCACTGACTGTTTATTTGTTTATTTTGATACACAACGGGCAAACCCCAGTTTACTAAGAGGTGGCGACGATGTCAGTTGACAGAGTAATCACATAAAGGAAATAATATACAAGAAAAAAAATAATTTAGGTACAAATAAAATAATAAGTCACTAGAGAGAACAAGAGTGGAATTTAATGTTAAATAATGTTATGTTACATAATGTTACAAAACGGTCTCTGGTATAATTATACTAACGGACTGCAGTACGCAGACTTGAAGAAGGAAGGTGAGTTGGAGAAAAAATCTAGGTTGGGAGTGATACTGAGGAGGTAATTTGCTTGAAGGGGGAGCCTGACCAAGGGTTGTATGAAAGAGACTGTTATGCCGAAAATTTGTTTCCTGCGATTGCTTGAGTTTCATAATAACGACTGTGGGCTGAAGCAGAAATGGGTCTCGGGCCTGGAAAGTTTCTTTCGGAAATGTGGATATGTTCACCTTTGGCAAGCTCAGAACCATAAAGAATTAGGCTGAAGAGAACGGTCATTCTGAATGAGTTGATGGAGAAATGTAGGGAGCAGGACATTGAAAGAATTGTCTCCTCCTCGTTCAGGCAGACGTATAAGCAGGTACTTGCACCCGGCACGGCTGTCGGCAAACTATTTGAATTTCGACATGGACACACTCCGTAAGATGGCGCTGTGCCAGGCACGCTTAGCTGGTACTCAGTGGTGCTCCCTGTACGTTAAAGGTTCAAGGGTAGCGCATTACAGGGACGATAAACGCGACTATCGAGATAATCGATTGTTGCGATTATATATCGATTACTCCTGGCATCCGTATCGCACTTCCTTCACTGTTAACTGCGCGTACCAGTTCCTTAAAATTCACGGTAAAACACGGAACAAGACCCGACGAACACGTAGGCAGTGAAAGAAACTGGGAAAGGAAGGCTGCTACGACTGCTACAACCAAACATCGAATGAAGTGAAATCGATATATAATCGCAGCATTCAATTATCTCGATAGCCGCGCATATCGTCCCTGTAATGCACTAGTACCGATTTGTCTGAGGAGTGTCCAGTACGCCAGGGCGACGAACCGAATTCGCTGCACCATTTCTTGAGCATATGTCCGGGTGTGTTGAGTGTGAGGGGAAAATATTTCAAATTGGACGCCCTATCTGCCGATATCACTACCAATATTTCAAATGTAAACTCAAAAGAGGGCTCTGTGTGCCTGTACATCTTTCTAAAGTCTGCAATGAGGACCAGAATTCATTTCTTTAGCTGATTGATCAACTAAGATTTACTTCATCAATTCATCGAATTTCTTATTACACCTAATGTGGTAAGCCATCTTGCAATGTGGAATAAACAAAAAATAAATAAACCTTTAGCTTACCACTAAATTAGTTGTTAATACTGGTTGCGTCTGTTGTCTGCTGCCGAGTTTCGGGTCTGCTGTCACTCTTCTTTATCATTATGTTTTCTATATTTTTGTTTTCTCATAGAACTGGTATTCTTTTTTCTGTTTTATATACTTTTTCAAGACTTTTTAATTTAGGAAGGTACGAATGTTTTGTTGTTATTTAACTTTAAGTGCATCGCTGCTCCTTGTAATGTCGCAAGGTAATACAAATAAAGGAAATAAAATAAAAAACGCTGCAAATCCCTGCACAACGATTTATTATTTCGTACAGAATACACTCCTGTTACAGATCACAGCTCTATGTATAGATAACCCGTCTATATAATATAATATGTACTATTCTATACATATTATGTGATTCGCAGACCCTCCGTAGGTTAGTACCTAACCCCGTACTCGTTACTAGGTACGAGAATCACGAATTAAATGTTGCTAAAATTTATCGGTCGATGACAAACCGTAACTAAAATGGCAAAAAGAAACGCAAATAATGAAGTTCTGAAGTGAAATTGTTGATGAGGAGTGAAAAAAGTTGCGAAAGTACCTACCAACAAACTCCAACCCCTTCCTGATTATAATCAAGGATGGCTGTATGAAGTCGAGTTGGTTGTTCTGCGATATTATTTCATTTGATAAGTGATGGACTGTTGGATTTTGTAGGTAGGTACTTGTGAAACTTGAACAAACTTTGAAGTACTATTGATGAGTAAATTATTACACAACGGTTCATTATACTTGACCACGAGGGTAGGTACTGACCACAGAAAACAGTGATCTACGCAGAAGGGGCATCTATTTCACTCCACATCAACAATTTTTCTTCAGGACTTCATTATTTGCGTTTCTTTTTGCAATTTTTGTTACTGTTTGCCATAGACAGAATTATTTTAGCAACATTTCACTAGTGATTTGGGTAGGTACCTAGTAAAGAGTATTTGAACAGCAGGGTGAATGAAATTTTATACATTTAGCCCAAATCTCATCACCAGGGACGCGTTAACAATCGAGTTGGCCCAAGATAAAATCATTGCTAGGGATCACCTGATTATATTCACGGAGTATGAAGTTGAGTTGGTTCTTGTGTGATATTATTTCATTTGAAAATATTGATGGCTCTTTTGGAGTTTGTTGATAGGAAGTGAAACTTGAACAGACGAAGAAGTATTATTGATGGGTAAATTATTACACAACGGCTCATTATACCATCTACGTAGGAGGGGCTGGAGTTTGTTGGTAGGTACGTTTGCAGCTTTTTTTACTCCACATCAACAATAATTATCCTTCAGAACTTCATTATGTGCGTTCCTTTTTGCCATTTTAGGTACAGTTTGTCATCGACAGAATTATTTTAGCAACATTTAACTCGTGATTTAGGCAGGTACCTAGTAACGAGTACGGGGTTAGGTACTAACCAACGGAGGGTCTGCGGTCTATACCATATGTGTAGAATAGTACATATATTATATAAAGGGTTATCTATACGGAGAGCCGTGATCTGTAACGGAAGGGTATTTTGTACAAAATAATAAACCGTTGTGCAGGGATTTGCAGCGTTATTTTATTGCTTTTTTGGATTCTACATACATTGAAACGGAAACCATCAAATGTTGATGGAGGGGGGGGGGGAATAAATTGTCTTTCATACTCGATTCCAAAGGTTCATTATTGAAAACAATAAACCAAAACCATAGGACTCTTCTATTGAATGATTTCGAGCTACGGCGTTCTGCCGATGTCAGCCCCTAATTTTCACCCTTAGAGTATGTATCACTTCAGGAGTAATGAAAGCAGTGAATTTTCGTGAATTCCGTTTTCGTGAAAATCGACTGGCAGCATCCAGAGAGAAAACCAGTGGTGACCGACTAATAACGATATTTGGCACCGCATTAGCATTAATCTCCCGATAGCCACAACATAATCTCAATTTTCCCTTTATCTTGGGAACTAACGGTACCTATTGGCGACGCAAACTGACTAGAACTCTCAGTAGCAATTCCGGCATCTAAGTTCTTGAATACTGTCGCGCGCAAATGCGTGATCTTTCTTACTTAATGGGTACGAGCGCCTGTAAACAGTTTTAGTCGAGTCAAACAATTCAATCATCACGAATTACAAAGCATACACATTATCATCTATTGTTTTACGTACCGAAATAATATGTACCTATACTGGACCGGGATGAGGAAAAGCAGATGTACTGGATTTACTTACCTACCTATATTATTTGAAGATAGGTGGGCACCAATATTCTGGTAGAAGGAGTATCCATCCGACTGATATGGCAAGAAAATGAATGGTCCTGATCGAGCAGCGTATTGAGGATTTACCTGGGCTTGGGCGGTCATGCGCTCTGCACCCAAGTTATTCCTTGGTTATCCTATCGACCCCAGTCTCAGAATTGTCTAGCTCCAGAACGCGGTATAATATTCTATTAATTATTACACTAACTACAGTATCCAACTACAATATCCAAGAAACCGAGAACTGACTAATAATTAGGTGAATGACTGATCATTGTGGTCCAGCACGTAGTTAGGTATGATGCTCATCACCCGTAGCAACCAGAATGTAGAAGAACGGGCAACATCACTTGAGTGCAAGGATAATTACTTTTAGAGCTGAAGTTGAACTGGAATGTACGCAACTGAGTATCTAATTGTTCGTCAGCTGCTAGGAATGCTGATATTTATAGAGTGCTCGACGGAACCCCAGGACCGAACCACTGGAATTCCTATATTCTGGCCTGAAACAAGGTATCCCAGGGATCCAGAACCGACTCATCGAAGATTCCGTCCGGCGTCTTGGAAAGAAACTTCGGAAGATGCCCAATCGCAGGGTCTAATGTATGCGGGTAAGTTCGAATTTAATTGGATAGTGGACATCCGTGGAGAGACTCATGACGAGGACGAGTGGTCCATAGGAAACCTCGTATCGTTCTACCACGTACTCACGACTTGTGGAGCAGTGACCAGTAAATCAGTTCCAGCTAAAGGTGAACCTGCCACATTAGTGATACACGGAGAAGTGGCGGTATTCTACGGCAGTACATTTCTCTGGGGCAATTACGACCCTGTGAAAGACTGGTCGGGGGCGTATACGATTCCGAACTATTCTGGGGCAAGTGGTAGCCGTCTAAGTCGCTCGATAACGCTACACCCCAAATGCAGAACCGATAGTACATTATATGACCATGGTCTGATAGAACTTACCAAAGGGATCCGCCCATTCGTTCCACTACTAGGATTCATGCCCACAATTGATTTCGACCCACTGTCTGCAACAAAAGAACCGAATTTGGATCCTATAAAAAACCATCGTATGGTATGCTACATAGCTTCATACGGTAGGAACTATAACAACATACGTGGGAGCGCTAACATTATATTGGACTACAAGGTCAAATTTCGGGTTTACTTTTTAAACTGGGCGGACTGTGAAACTCTTTTGAAGGAAATATGTCCAGACAATTTCGACCGTGGCAGCTGCAATTTCAAAACAGACAGCAACAATGTGGCGATGAGAAAACGTCTTTGCTTCGTACCCAGAAAGAAGGTGGGCGCGCTCTGTGATCATGACGTTGGAGCTCCACTCGTTTGTGACGGCTTCGTCTACGGCTTGGTCATTCATGGTGTGTTTGGAGAGAAATGTCACAATATGGTACAATATCCTGCGATAGTTCTGCAAACCACTGAGTACATGAATGATTTGTTTTATCTGTTCACACATGGATCACTGTGGCCTTATAAAGAAGACAAAGCTTCCGGTTGTATTACCGTAAGTCCCATTAGTCCTATCTTCATTGTTGTTACTATGCTTCCTATTGAAATAATAAAAGTTAACCGTCAATAATATGCGATTGTGTCATATTGTATGGTTTGGTTCCTCGAAAGATTCCGGCAACGATATCACCAGTTGAGAGACGGTCAACCGGTGGTCAACCGGTGGTCAACTGGTGGTCCGAAGGACTGGGCCAACCAGCTCCCGAGGCGGGCGAGCGTCGGGCGAAATTAAAAAAAAACCAGTCATGCAGCATGACTTAATGAGCGAATTTTCAAAGAAATATTCGAATTAATGGCTATGGTTTTGAATAAAGGAAAACTTCGGTCTAAAATTTGGTTTTCTATGTATATTCTCTTCGTATTTATTTTAATTTGTACGTTTTGTCCATCCTGATTCTACCGTTTGTTTATTACGTAATTGTACTAAGTGCTTATTTATTTGATCGCTGTGGGTAAATTCAAGGAGTTGTACTAATCGTTTGCCTCCCCCTTTTTTGCTTCGAACTCTCGTCTTCAATTAATACTTCTCACATTTTTCAATCTGACCACTCTAAGGGGGTGGGGGTAAGAGTTTAAAGATTATCCTAGTTTTGGGTAATTTTTGCGCACTTTAAATGCTCTAATTTAAGAACGGATTTAGATATCTAAAATCCGATTTCACTATCGTGTTCAGCGTGCAAAAACCTTTAAAATGAGGGGTCACTTGTTAGAAAATAACATTTTGGGGATTTTTGGGTAATTTTTGCGCACTTTAAATGCTCTAATTTGAGAACGGATCAAGATATCTAAAATCCGATTCCACCATCGTGTTCAGCGTGCAAACACCTTTAAAATGAGGGGTCACTTGTTGGAAAATAACATTTTGGGGATTTTTGGGTAATTTTTGCGCACTTTAAATGCTCTAATTTGAGAACGGATCAAGATATCTAAAATCCGATTCCACCATCGTGTTCAGCGTGCAAAAACCTTTAAAATGAGGGGTCACTTGTTAGAAAATAACATTTTGGGGATTTTTAGGTAATTTTTGCGCACTTTAAATGCTCTAATTTGAGAACGGATCAAGATATCTAAAATCCGATTCCACCATCGTGTTCAGCGTGCAAAAACCTTTAAAATGAGGGGTCACTTGTTGGAAAATAACATTTTGGGGATTTTTGGGTAATTTTTGCGCACTTTAAATGCGCCAAAACCCTCCTTAGAGTAGGCCAATTTCGCCCATCTTCGAACTTAGCCTTTCGATTGCCAAGATAGATTTTTTTTGCAAATTTGAGCTGTTTATCTCAATTCTATCGAGAGTTATCGTCTGGAGTGACACATATATAAATAAATATATATATATATACATATAAAAAAGTGTTAAATTTCAGGAATCGTTTTAGAATGGTCTGAAACGGATTTCTATGAAGAAAATTTCCAAAAATTTATATTATTTAAATTTCGAAGCCATTGCAATAGCTTCATTTTCTTTGAAAATTCGCTAAAACGCAGCAAAGTCCTTGTCACATGGGTTTATTATTCTATTGGACATACCTACAGAGATGTTGGCTGTTAATTTATTGTTTCTTTCACGTGAAAAAATAATTCGAATAGCTATTTCTTATGGTTTCCACCAATTTTGGCCCCCAAAACACGAATTAGGTACGCTCCTTTTTTTTTCAATAATTATCTTTGATCATTGGTAGTGCCATTTAATCGTCTTGATCCACGTGTTGACACTTTTCCTAATGTTATTCTACAAATTGATGGTGATTTCAGACGATTTCCCAGGTTTTTGACTCACGAATAATATATTTTGGGAGCTGAGCATTTGGTAAAACCTCAATTTTCCACTCTTTGGTCAAAATCAACTTCATGTTCAGTTTTCTCGTCCCAAAAACCTGGAAAACGATACCTCAAAAACTCATGTTACTAAAACACAAAAAGTACCTATTTTTATACACATTTTCACTCATAACATCCCTGGGTATATTCCGATCGGGCTGAAAAGTTTTGGGACACAACTAGGGCCCAAGTGGAGCATGTGTGCGAAAGAACGACTATTTTAGACGAGCTTGTCAACAGAAGACGTGATGAAACGAGATGAAAGGTGAAAGTGATAACTAGGGACTGGAATTATATGCACAAAATTTGGCAAGAATATGCACTCGAAATGGGCAAAATATGCACCCCACGCAAAATTACGTTCAAACATTATTTAAAATATTTCTATAACGAACTAAATTTTGCTGTGAGACGTACAAGTGGTCTATATATTATGTTCCAGTTATTATCGCTTCCATAAAAAATTATAGAAAAGGATCAAGGAAGAAAATGGAATGAAGATTACACACATTTTCTTCTGGACTATACAATATTTACATTCATAGAAAAAAAGTCACTCGCTATCAAAATTATAGCACTGGATCACAATTGATTTTCCAAAATTGTCAGCCGTGAATGTCTCGGAGGATTTGGCGATTGGAATGTCAAAAAACGCAGAACCTCCGTAGGTTAGTACCTAACCCCGTACTCGTTACTAGGTGCCTACCTAAATCAAGAGTTAAATGTTGCTAAAATAATTCTGTCCATGACAAACAGTGCATAAAATGGCAAAAAGAAACGCAAATAATGAAGTTCTGAAGGAAAATTGTTGATGTGGAGTGAAATAGATGCCCCTTCTGCGAAGATCACTGTTTTCTGTGGTCAATACCTACATTCGTGGTCAAGTATAATGAACCGTTGTGTAATAACTTGCCCATAAATAATAATTCAACGGTTCTTCAAGTTGCAAAATATCACCAAATCCAGCCCCTTCTTGGTAGATGAACCGTTGTGTAATAATTACCGTTGTGTAACAATTCACCGTTGTGTAATAATTTACCATTGTGTAATAATTTTCCGCTGAGTACCTAATAATTTGCCGCTGTGTAATAATTTGCCCATCAATATTACCTACTTCAACGTTTTTTCAATTTTCAGAAGTACCTACCAACAAAATCCAATAGTCCATCACTTATCAAATGAAATAATATCACAGAACAACCAACTCGACTTCATACAGCCATCCTTGATTATAATCAGGTGCTCCCTAGTGATGATATCCGGGCCGGATGTATACCGTTTGATTCACGATCGTGTTGACGAAGCTTTTTGGTGCACACGAACGGCTGGACGTACAATGCTCCGGGTGGTCTCAAAAAATTGTTTAGCTCAAGACAAATTTACTAACGTAAAAAAAACCATACCCTTCTATCAAAAGTTTTCGAGCTACGGCGTTCTGAAAATTTCAACCCCCCCCCTATTTTGAACCCCTTAGAGATGAGTGACAGTAACGCCAAACTTCGAGGACCAACTAGACCCCGAACGGAACCTATAACCCGAATTTCATCAATTTTTTTTTCTTTTTTTTTTTCATGGTAACTAAGAAAAGTGGCCAGTACGGCGTAAGGCGTACGGCGGACAGACAGAAATATTTTTATTGCATTATTTTTATTATTATTCTACATACCTTGAAACGTAAACCATCAAATTTTGAGGGGGGGTTAGAATTTTTTTTTTTTTTCATGCTTGATTCCAATGGTTCATTATTGAAAATAATAAACCAAAAGAGAACGGGCTGACGGGTGTGAAACGAGGGCACATTAAGCGATATTTTTGTGAGCAGCGATGGGCAGTCAAGATGACCATTCATCATCAGTCGGTAGAGGAAGACTCCATCCGATATTCCTCTTCTCGCCTCGAGCGAATGTACATGTTGTACATGTTTGTTCACGTGTTGGGGTGAAAGTGATGCTCGTGGTTCATGTTGAGTTTGAATGCGGCATACCGAATGAACCTCTTCTGAACCCTCTCCAGATCGTCTTTACGGACGTAGTAGTGAGGCGACCATACAATGGATGAGTATTCCAAGATCGGACGAACTATGGTTTTATAAAGGAGCAAAATGGCTTCGATACAGTAGAACTCCCTTGTGGTGCGCTTCAGGAAGCCAAGAGACCTCATAGCACGAGATTATAATGTTAGCCATATGCTGTAGCGGTGCGTGGGGTCTGAAAACGGTGGGGCACCAGACCCGGACACAAAACCAACAGCCTTTATTTACTAATATTACTGATATTCCCTTCTTTACTGATAGCAATGATATTCAGCAAAGCTTATCTCTGCCACAGAATTCATGTGTTACAAAACTATAGTAAACTAAAATACAGGCAAACAAATGACCCGTCGGCTGGTACCTACCTGAATCTTGAATGGAAAAGCTATTGACTAGAAGCTAGGTAGCTATCTGTGGGTTGACGCCGATTAATCCACAAACAGCTAACAGGAAAAAACGCACGTAGGTACCTCAAGTACAAGTCTGTCATCGGAACCGGACTGAACGCAAAATGCGCAAAATTTGACGAAAAAAAAAATGAAAACTGACAGAGAAAGCGAATGTGATAACAAATCAGAAAACAAATAACTGACAGAGAAAAACAAATCAGAAGAATCATCTCGTATCGAGATGACAAATTGAATCGGAGGGATCAAATCGATTGTGAAATGAACGATTTTGGGGTTAAAATCAGATTCTGCAGCAGTGGCCCAATGTAGGCGTGGCAAACAACATTTTTACTCGACTGAGCTTGCGCAGACGGGCCACTTTTGTCGGTTACCATGGCGACACCAGGTCCCAGGACCTGCCAGTTTCGGGAGCCTAGGTTTCGATTTCGATTGCACGACATCGATTACTGTCGCTATATTCTGATAACATGCTTCCTTTGTGAAGGTCCAGGGAGCCAACATGACGGACCACATATTGAATATCCATAGCCAGAGAACTCTGTTGAGTCGCTGTTGAACTTGGTGAAAAATGCTATAGGTACAGTATACGGGGGGGGGGGGGGGGGGATTCAAATGCCGGCTGAACACCTGGTTGAGTTTTTTTTTTTTACTCTTAGTGTTTCGGGGTGCCGGGGCAGTGGCCTTATGGACGCAACGCCCCTGGTTATGTGGTCACCAAAGGTCCAGCTGCTGGTCGAGAAGTACACCCAAGTCCTTCGCAATGGTTTTGCGGTGTATAATTTGCGTGCCGTTGATCGATTAGTTCACCATTATGGCGTTCTGCGTTCGATAAAGTGAAATAACGAAACGTTTCGAAGGGTTCAGAGTTAGGGAATGGTGGGCCACCAAACCGGAACACAAATCAACAGCTTTTTCTACAAAATACCTGTAAATGTTTTCGAACAGTGGAGTCTTCTTATGAGAAATGGGTGGATTTTAATCAACCGCAGCTCTTAGCAAGTCAGAATGTAAGCACTGTGTTCACAGTAGTTCTGACCAGTACCCGGGATTACCAGAAGCTAAAAGTTCTATAACTTCATACTGACTAATACTCAGCAAAGGCTATCTCTTCCTAAACTTTTAATCATCACTCTATTTTTATCCTCGTAGGAAAACGTCGAAAATTTCGACTGTAGGTTAGCCACCGAATTCATGTGGTACAAAAATACAGAAGCAAATAAACTAAACAACAACTAACAACAACGAACAAGACTAAAATACAACGAAGTAATGACCTGCCGGCCAGTACCTACTTGGATGGAGAATCAGACTAGAAGCTAGGTACTTATCTGTTTATGTTGACGTCGATCAATCCACAAGACCACAGACAGGACAAAACGCACTTAATTATCGCAAATCCAAATCTGCCACGGGAACTCTAATGGGAACATGCAAAATTCGAAACGTAAGCAGAAAATTGAAAACTCAACATAGGAACAGAATGGCGAAAGTGATAACAATTTTTAGGGTGGACAGATCGAAGGACAAGCATCTCGTATCGAGATGACAAGATGAATTGAAACAATCCAATCGATTGAGAACGCAAACGGTTTTTGGATGGAAATGTGGGGACGGGGCCGAAAAGAGGCGTGGCTAACCAAATGTTTACTCGACTGAGCCTGCGCTGACTGGCCACTTATCTCGGTTACCATGGCGACACCAGATCCCAGGACCTGCCAGTTTCAGAAGTGCAGGTTTCGATTTCGATTGCAAGACATCGATTAGTGTAGCTATATTCCGATAAAATGCTCCTTGGAGCTACAGGGAGCCAACATGACGGTCCACATATTGAATATCCATAGCCAGAGAACTCTGTCGAGTCGCTGTTGAACTTTGTGAAAAATGCTAGGTACAGTGTACGGAGGGAAATTCGAATGCCAACTGAACAAATGGTTGGAATTTTTTTTTTAAGTTTTTTGTGTTTCTGGGTGGCAGTGGCCCAAGTGACATTATGGTCGCAACGCCCCTGCCCGCTACAACTTTTCGCGTAATGTATTTATGGAAGGTTTTTTCTCGTTAGGGTTAAGCCACCTCGAAATAGGTATAAATATCAATAATTCCCCAAGTAAAAGCTTTCGCCCTCGGGTTGACATAACACCAGCATTGTCAACCTGAGGCCCACAAAGGTCCCCCACCCTTTGCCTAAACAAAACCCAGCCCCAAGCGCAAACATTCTCTCCCTCAACCGAAGCTCACGCTACAAGCTTATTATCCCCAATTATCAACCTTTATTCCTTTCCCCCTCTTCCACGTATAATTTTACGATCCTGCAACTTCTGGGGCCCTCGTCTCCCCCCACGTCTTTCGTGTATAACAAGATGACCTGCTTTTAATGATATCTGCTCGCTCCGAGTCTCGGGAACTGTTGTGAGAGTCCCTTGTGATTCGGCGTCTTCCGTTTTAACGTATCTCTCCCTCGCGCTCACCGCTTCAAGTCGTCACTCCCATAACTTCATTAGCACGAGGGAACAACTTAATGATTGTAATACAAGGAGAGGATTTCGTCTGTTGGTAATTTGTTGAAAGCGCACACCCCCCAATGAGGGGGCGTACTACGAGCGTTGAACCTACCTAATTCGCTCAAGCCTTTTGAACGGTGTCTTTCAATATTTTAGCTCCGATACAACTGAAGGTGGGAGGCGTCGTATCCATGCAAGAACCACAAAATAATAATGATAATAATAAAACAGAAAAAAATTCTGCCAATGTGTGGCACAAAGGTTCCTCGTACCCATACCAGAATCGATTAGCATTTTGGTGGTAGCGTGGATTTGGACCACGTCCATTTCACATGGGCAGAAGGACATACATTGGACCAACTTCGTCTGAATGGTCTACAACGCAAAATGCTAGTTTATTAATGCTCAAAACTGTAAAATAATTTATGTTACTAGTTATTTTTGAAGAACAAAAAGTTGTTTTCGCTCCCAAAAGTGATCACAAGGCGTCTGCTATCTTGGGAGACTCAAAAGCAAAACGCTGCAAATTCCTTGTCACATGGGTTTCCAGCACATACATACGGAAATGCTGGCTGTTCATTTACTGTTTCATTCATGTGCAATAATATTGAAATAGCTATTGTTGATAGTTTCCACCAATTGTGGCCCCCCAGAAACACGAATTAAGGCTCCTATTTTTGACAAATTATCCTTGATAATTGATAGTGTCGTTTAATTGTGTTGGTTCACCTGCTGATACTACTTCTGGTGTTATTATACAAATTTATGGTGATTTCGGACAACTTCCCATGTTTTTGACTCATAAAAATGAACTTCGTGAGCTGAACCTTCATTACAACGTCAATTCTTCACACTCAAAATTTTAACTCCAAATTCGGTCTTCTCGCCCAGGGGCGTTGCGTCCATAAGGCCACTTGGGCCACTGCCCCGGCACCCAAAAACACTGTATAGGTATAGGTAAGTTAAAAAACTCCATTGTTCAGTTGGCATTTGTATTTCCCTGAGTACACTGTACCTAGCATTTTTCACAAAGTTCAACAGCGACTCGCCAGATTTCTCTGGCTATGGAATGAAAATTCTATGGATATTCAATATTATAATAGAGCATCCATGGTGTACTACATAGACCAAGCATGTTATCGGAATAAAGCGACAGTAATCGATGTCCTGGAATCGAAATCGAAACCTAGGCTACTGAAACTGGCAGGTAGGTTTTGGGTCCTGGGACCTGGTGTCGCCATGGCAACTGAGAAAAGTGTCCCATGCGCGCATACCCAGTGGAGTAAAAATGTTGTATGCCACGCCCACATTGGGCCCAGTCCTCAAAATCTGATTTCTACTCCAAAATCGTTCGTTTTCACAATCGATTCGATCCCTTCGATTCAATTTGTTGCTGTTGTTTTTCTTGAGGGTGCCGCTAAGAAACACTCTGCATGCCGACAGTAAACAATGTAAACATTTACTACGAACCGTTCGTTGTGAAAGTTACTACGAACTGTTTGTTGTAACCAGCTAGTGCGAACTCCAGCTACAACGGACCAAACTGCTGATCCCTTGGGGTTCGTTATAGCCGATTTATACTGTATTTACCATCTACCACAACATATCATCTGATGTTAGATGTTCGTGCATTTCTCCCATGAAATTCATAAAGGTAGGGCCCTTTTTTTTTTTTTTTTTTTTTAAACGTTAATATGATATTGGTAAGGAACACCCAAACCTATCCCAACAACCACACCAGCTGTGTCGGCTTTGAAGCTCCATTTCTGCGTTCTAATGAGCAGCCAGCTTTAGAGTGTCGCCTTCACCTAATAAACCGGCTTTTAGAGTCCTTCAAATTCAGCTGCAGAAACTCCTCAGTTCATGAGTGGGTCTACCTCTCCACTTAATCAAGTCTCGTTTCGTATGCAAGATCCTCTCTAACAGCGATCAGCCCTCATTTATCACTCCCAAGTCCCCTTTGGCATTCTTTCTCCATCTCTCCCCTTCTTTTCTTCATTTTATTATCTTCTCCCGAAGGTCTTTTTAAACTAAATAAGTACAGCTTGTGGATTAATGATGACAAATCCCTCACTCGTACCGGCCATACATTCACTAGTCATCCGAGACAAGGACTAAAGATCCGTTTAATGACCTTGGATAATTAAGAAAAAGAAATTGCGTTGTTCTCCCTTATTTTTTCCTTTCGCGCTCTCTTTTTTCTATGACTGGAAAGAATCAGTCAACTCCGAAGCAGCTTGACATTTTTTCTCTCATAGGACCTGGCTGATAGGTAGTTTTTTCGATTAGCTACCTACCGAGTATAATTCAGCTATACCTACTTTCGTATTTCCATCTATAAATTTTTCAAATCAAATTACGAATTTTACTAACCAAATTACGAATTTTCCATTTTCAAATACCTATTTTTCCATTTCAAATTAGGATTCTTGCTCATTAACCAGCAACACCATCTGTTGTTGATCAACAGATTTAAACTAAATGGGTCAATTACCGAAGGTATACCCTTACTTCTTCACTTTAGTGCACAGCCCCCCCTCCTTCCGAAATGGAGTCTCTTGTTTCACCACCTTACAGAACAGTAGAGGAGCGTGTGGGGGCACCAAACCAGAAGACGAAACCAACAGACAACAGATTTGTCTACAAACTACCCCAAGACAACAACACTCTTCACTTACTTACTGATTGAATGATATTCAGCAAACCTTATCTCCTTAATGAACACTCTGTCGTCGAAAACGTCGACAATTTCTACTGCAAATTAGCCACCGATTTCATCTGTTAAAGAATATAACAAACTAAAATATAACAAAACAATGACCCTGTGATGAATTTAAATTGGCGCAAATTCACCACGAGAGGCGAGGTAGGAGTGTTGTTGGATGTTTGGATGTTTGGAATTTGGGGTTTGGTATGGTGCGGTTAAGGGCGGACCTCCACCGATCTTTTCGGGAATTTGCCAGTTCTGGTTAAGGGCGAAACCTCCACCATGTTCTGGTTGAAATTGGGATATAGAGAATTTGATGCTGTGCGGTTAAGGGCGGACCTCCACCGATCTTTTAGGGAGTTTTACCAGTTCTGGTTAAGGGCGAAACCTCCACCATGTTCTGGTAAATTGTGCGGTTAAGGGCGAACCTCCACCGATCTTTTTAGGGAGAGAGGAGGTGAGGAGAGAGAGAATAGTCAGCGACTAGAGGAAGCGTAGAATGAGTAAAAAGTCGCAGGATCCGGGGTTATATAGACCCGGAAGCCTTCTCCTACCAACCCCCTGTTGGGAGAGGATGGGGGGGCTCCAGGTTGTGTACTGGATCCTGCGGCCTGTGTCCCCACTCGTACCCTTTATTTGGTAAGAACTAAAGTTGGCTTATGGAATATTTGTGAGAACTTAAATCTGCTAGGAGTAGTTCCGGGAGGGACTCACGACAGACCCGTTGTCCATCAGGTAGCCATCAGGCAGACTTCAAACAGCACAACCGCAATCAGCCTACCGAAGAAACGCCCTCGAGAAGTACAACAACTGCGAAGACCTCCCACATGCCACTGCCTCCATCTCCGCTACCAGGAAGCTGCTTCTTCAGCCCAGGACATTCCGGAGCCAAGTTCGAAAAGATCTATTCCAGTTTTGTGTCATCCATTTTTTTTTTTTTTAAATATTTCCACGTGGTAATGCGCGGGTGTGCGGGTGTCACCAACGTGGATTGAGGAAGGTTTGGGGTCACCGCTGTGATCCAAATGTTTTGCGATCACAGGTGCTGGTTAAATTGTCCCCTATTGTAGGGATGGGACGAACCTACTGCTAATACCTTGCAAGCATGAACCACAGCGAGTATTGGTTGCTCCTTGGGAGTCTTTTGCCAGCAACCTGCAGAATGGACCACATTGAGTGTCGGAGAAAGGGGAAGGGAAGAGAGAAGTCGCAAGTCGGGAGTCGGATCGTCGAATGAGGAGCTGGGCCAGAAGGGCTGTTTTTATAGGGACTTTTCCACCCGTCCCCCGTCCACAATCGGCCGTTATGCCCGTTGAGGGGCGATGGCGGTTGGGAAAAACCCCTACGGTTACTTTCCCCTTGGCGCTGCCCTACTCAACGTTCCCGTCGTTTATTTGGTTAAATGGCTCACTATTACATAGGAGTGGTTTATGTAGAGATTCGGGAGGAACCACAACATTCCATTATGCAAATTAATTTTAATTTAATTTAATTTAAAAGCCCTATAACGGTTCGCACCATTAGGTAGGACTTCTTCAATTTCTATCTACCAACGCATGCCATTTTTCCACAATTAACACCGGCGAATTCGTTAATAAATTATATAAATCATACTTGGTAGTCAAACTTTTTTTTAACTTATTTTCGTTTGGTAGTCCATTGGTAATCCGTCCCTCGAGGGACATCAGAAGAGGTTCCAGTCCTCACATCTGAGTTATATTTATCACTTCATTCAGCTATTTGGGGTAAATTTGACTATTATAATAGTCATAAATGAATATTATAGCTGGGCATTCAGCACCCTAAATAAACCCTTACAATATCATATAAAGTATGCATACGTATGCAAATAGTCAAAATCCAGGGACGGATTCAGAACAGTTCTGAACACTGTTTTGGCGATGATTTAACGCTGAAGAAATTACGGAGGGACTGCAACTCCCATTAAAACGTGCGCTCAACTCTTGGCAGCTTTGACTCGATTGGCTGCTGCTACCCTGCGAGTCGAAATTAATGCAATTCTGTGAGAACAACAGGGGGGGGGGGGGTTAAGGGAAAAAACCCAAAACAACTCGGTTTTTTTTGTTTTTGTTTTTTCACAAAACGAGGAATCCTGTTTGACAGTCGGAGAGTCTGACAGTCGGAATTGTTTTCACAAGGGAGAGAAACAGTATTGCGGGAAAAATTATTCCTCCCAAAAGCAAGACCCTTAATGAAAAAAACTTCCAGTCATGCAGCATGACCATGTGAGCGAAGTACCATTCTGTAACATTTTGGGTGGCATAAGGGCAATGTCATTTTTACCGATTTTTACAGCGATTCTTGACGCACAAAAACTCACCTGTTATCACGTAAGTAGTTTTGATTCTTCACTTTCAATAATGAACCTTTGGAATCGACCATGAAACAAAAAATGTTAACCCCCACTCAAAATTTCATGGTTTACATTTCAAGGGACGTAGAATAAGAATATCAAATAAAAATATTTCCTTCCGTCCGCCGTAGGCTGTGCGCGAATTTTCCCTTAGTTCCCATGAACCAAAATTCAAGAACTTTTGTATGTGGGACCTGTTTGGGCTCTCATTGGTCCTCGAAGCTCGGCGTTACTGTCACTCAACTCTAAGGGGTGGAAAATAGGGGTTGAAATATCTAGAGAACGGTAAATTATTACACAACGGCAAATTATTACGCAATGGTAAATTAGTACACAACGGTTCTCCTACCAAGAAGGAGCTGGATTTTGTTGTTCGGTACTTTTGCAACTTGAACAACCGTCGAAGTATTATTGATGGGCAAGTTATTACACAACGGTTCATTGTACTTGACCACGAGGGTAGTTACTGACCACAGAAAACAGTGATCTACGCAGAAGGGGCATCTATTTCACTCCACATCAACAATTTTCCTTTAGAACTTCATTATTTGCGTTTCTTTTCGCCATTTTAGTTACTGTTTGTCATCGACAGAATTATTTTAGCAACATTTTTAACTCGTGATTTAGGTAGGTACCTAGTAACGAGTACGGGGTTAGGTACTAACCTACGGAGGGTCTGCTATCTACATGATATGTATAGAATAGTACATATATATTATTATAAAGGGTTATCTGTACAGGGAGCTGTAATCTGTAACAGAAGGGTATTCTGTACAAAATAATAAACCGTTGTGCGGGGATTTGCAGCGTTTTTGAGAATTCGCTCCTTAAGCCATGCTGCATGACTGGTTTTTTTTCCTAATTCAAAACGAGCAATCCAGAGTTTGACTGTCGGTAGTGTTTTTTTCACCAGCGTGGGAAACAGGAAGAAAATTATTGGTCCCAAAAGCCCCTTAATGAAAAAAAAAACCTGAAGTTTTCCCGACCAACCGCGAATTACAGAGGGAAACAGCTGAGGGGAAAAAAATATGATTGGGGAGCGTGGAGGGGGAGGGGTGAGGGGAGTTTAGGAGGGGAAGAGGGGTGAGGGGAGTTTAGGAGGGGAAGAGGGGTGAGGGGAGTTTAGGAGGGGTTGGCGGGAAGGGCGGGGAGGGGCTGTATGAAAAAAAACTCAATTCCGACTGCGGGAACGTCAGAATCTCACGAGGGCTAACTCGAAAACTGTCTTCCGAAAAAACGGTTCCCTGTCCATGAATTAACCGAAAATCCGACGCAGACCGCGGTTAAGCGCTTGCGGTGCGGGGGGGGGGGGGAGCGGGAAGGGTGGAGCGGGAAGGAGGGGAACGGGAAGGGGGGAGCGCGTTACCGGGTGAAAAAAAAACACTTTATAATTGGACAGGTACGTCCGCCACTGCCATCCCGCTAATTGGCCGAGTAAAAATTGTTTTCGAGAGCGAAAAAAAAAGTTTTTCCCCGTCTGAAAAGCCTTTTTAAAAAAAAACTAAAAAACGTGAAAGGGTGAACAGAATGGGATTAGATAACGTCAGGGGGGGGGGGGGGGACAAAACTTGTTTGTTGCCGCGGGGCTCCGAAAAGGAGAAACAGCGGGACAATTTCAGTGAGAAAACTGCGGCCCCCGCCCGCGGCCGCTGTAGTGGGCGGGAAAGGGAGGAGCTTCTGAATAATTAACCGACTTTTTCGGTTAGCGGATGCCGTCAAGTTGACGTCTCGAGAGATCGCGGCTCTTAACCGTTCGTAGCGGTTAAGACGGTGTTGTGGTCAGGGGAGACGCCGTGACGTGGATCTCGAGAACACCACCGCACCTGGCGCCGCAGTGGTGGGTAACAGTAGTTCACTGGTAGTTCAAGAGTAGTTCAGTTAGTTCACTCCTTGAAAGGAGTGTCGGTATAATTGTTCTTTTGAATTAATTGAGTAGTTCATTGCAGTTCCTTTTCGTTTCCAGTTACTGATTATAATCAGGTGCTCCCTAGCGATGATTTTATCTCCGGCTAATTTCCTATTGTCAGGGCGTCCCTGGTAACGAGATTTGGTTTGAATGTATACAATTTAATTCACACTGGAGTCGAAAATGCCTGTCGGTGCAAACTTCGGGGCCTTACTGTGAACGAACGGCTGGACGTACGACGCTCCGGATGGTCTTAAAAAACTCGTAAGTTCAAGAACTATTTAAAACCGTAAAAATATTCACCTAAAAAAAGGTATAGGCGTTTTGAAAGTTTCAACCCCTATTTTGAACCCCTTAGGGGAGGTTGCTGAGCTCGAGGTTAGGGCTTAGTCCTGGACTAAATGGTGATAGTCCGGGTTTATCAGAAAAATGCGTTGCCGAGACTCAGATTATATTTTTGGTCCTGGACTATGTCTAGATCCAGGCTCAATTTCTAGACCTCGACTAATTTTAAACCCGGACTTCGTGAAATGACTTGCTGAGTTGGAATTCGACATAAACCATGACTATTGCGTTCACTTTCGTGAGCCAAAAAATTTTTGTCATCAGAAATCAAAATTTCCACTTGCATTTTGCGTTTCAAAGCCTACTGAACAAATTTGGTTCCGTGTCTGTCGGTCTGTGGGTCTGTGAGTCTGTGAGTCTGTCCGCATTTCCTTGTTACAGCCATAACTTCCACGATTTTGAATTGATTCAGCTCAAATTTTGAGGGATGGTGCGGATAAGGCCCCTTGAGGTCCCATAAAAATTTCAACATGATTGATCCAGCGGTACGCCCTGCGCATGCGCTAACGTTAAATTCAACAAACACGCATAACTTTCACAATTTTGAGTCAATTTCGCTCAAATTTTCAAGGGTTGTTTGGATAAGGCCTAGTGAGTTCCAGTATGAATTTCAGCATGATCGGACCCTCGGTGCGCTCTGCGCATGCGCTGGCGTGAAATAGATTCAATTTCCTTGTTACAGCCGTAGTAACCAAAGATTTCACCCAATTTCAATGCAATCCTCAGGGATTAAGCGGGTAGGGCCCATTGAGGTCCCATATAAATTTCAACATGATAGAGCCAGCGGTTCGCCCTGCGCATGCGCTAACGTGAAATTCTTCAAACACGCATAACTTTCGCAATTATTTATAATGGACGTAATGTATTATGGACGTAATGTTATGTAATATGTATATTTCATGTAATGTTATGTAATGTTATGTTATGTTATGTAATATGTATATTTCACGTTATGGAATGTTATGTAATGTAATGTAATGTTATGTAATGTTATGTTAATTTGCTTCCGAGTCTGTTCTATTTTATAATGGGTCACTCTGATTGTGACGAGGAAGCTCTTGTGCCATCACCTTGGCAGTGTATTTTTAATTCTGGTGCCTTGCTGTGCTCCCAGTAGTACTTAGTCCAGAATTAAATGTTGGTCCTGGGCTCACTTTAGCTCCGATTTTTAACCCCTCCCTTCTCCAGAATTATAGCATTTACAGATTTAATTCAACCTTTTACAGATTTATTTCAACCTTTTACAAATTCATTTAAACCTTTAACAAAATCATTTCAACCTTTTACAAATTCAATTCAACCTTTTACAAATTCAATTCAACCTTTTACAAATTCAATTCAACTTTTTACAAATTCAATTCAACTTTTTACAAATTCAATTCAACTTTTTACAAATTCAATTCAACTTTTTACAAATTTAACTCATTCCAACCCTTCAATTGATCTCATGAGAAAAAACATCGAAAAAACGATGGTAAGGAAAGTAGAAACAACACTTTTAGCTTAGCTAGTGTAACGGTTGCCCTGTAGCTGCGGCAGGTAAAACGAGGAACATGTCCATCACGTAGTTAGCGCAATCTTGTGCAGTTACTGAAGCCACACTTTCTTGTATAACGTCAGATAAGTTATGATCCTCTTGGCTACTAAGTATTGCTCTTGCTCTTGACTTTATCTTGGAGAATGCGTGTTCCACTGGATTAAGCATTGGGGAGTAAGGAGGTAAAAACTTGATACTCATCGTTGACGGATCTATAAAATCACTTACTGAGGATGATCTGTGAATTCGAGCATTGTCCATTATTAATAGTGCATCATCTGATGAATTGTGCAGTAGAACATCTTCAAGTTCCCTCAGAAAATCACAGAAGAGTTCAGCAGTCGTCGTTCCAGAAGTAATGATTTTCGAATGCACGATTCCTCTGTTGTTCATCGCAAAAGGTTTAAATGAATTTGTAAAAGGTTGAAATAAATCTGTAAAAGGTTGAATTAAATCTGTAAATGCTATATCTCTTTGATCCCAGAGTTTATCTTTTGTGTCGAGAGTTTTTTAAGGTTTGCCTTCGTTTTTTATAGTTCGTGTTTTTTATAGTTCGTTTTAACTTTAATGGACTACCTAGACTACATAGGTACCAGATGACATTCGGAGGACCAGGTATGACAGGGAATCCAACCAGTCCATTTGATGATCTCTCGGACGTAGAGTTCAAAGACAGATACAGACTCTCAAAAGAAAGCGTTAGAGATTTTATAGAAATTGTGGCAGAGTTTATGGATATGCCAGGCTCCCTCATACCATACTTGTGTGGAAGAAGATTTTGGTAGTTTTTTTGCCAAAGGAACCCCTCACCGAGAAACTGGTGATTTACTGGGAGTATCAGAAGCAACAGATAGAGAGGAATGGGAGGATTCAGATGATGATACACAAAATCAAGGCGAGGATGTGACTGACTGCGAGTGGAACGAATATGTTGTCCCTGACAGGATTTAATTCGTCGCTTTTTCCAACGACTTTTCTGTACGTAATTTTAATAAATTGATGTTTTGATCTTTCAAATTTAATACGAGAATTGATTGTAACTGATATAAATTCTTTCTGCTTTCAAAAGCACCGGGAAAGCGAGTGGCACCTATCAAGTTGAAATACCTACCAGCACAATAGCTCGGTTTCTTCGAAAATTCGCTAAACCCCTGTTTTGCTAAATAGTCGACTTGAAACTCACATTTTGATATGAGGGAGTAGGTATCCAACCATGCATAAAACAGCTTGCTTCACGATAACAACTTTGTAAATATATTTTAAAACATATTTATCATTAAAACATCTAAATGTTGCAAAGGCTCTAGAAATATGCGTAGGTACAGTCAGTCGAAACCTTTAGGAATTACAACGTAGTGCAAGGAACAATGAGTCAACAGACTGACGAAAAGAAACAAACGAAAGGAAGCAGTTCTAGGGTAGCAACAAACAGTAGGCAAAAAACACGAGCATGAGTGAGATAACCTGGACGAAGGCGAGATTCAGATGGAAATGATGGTACTACCAACATAATAACAGCAATTCCCGTACGTTTCCATCCGTTGATCTAGTAGGTACTTTCTTCTGGAAGTCTAGAACTAATTTTTAGTCCCGGACTGACTCCAGAAAGACCAGAACTAATCTTTCGTCCCAGGCTGAGATGATCCCAGAATTAAAAAACGTAGTCTGGGACTCTGCAAGGCGTTTTTCCCCATTTTTAACTCCGGTATCATGAATTCATGGACTAACGATTATTCCGAGATTTTCAAACCCCCAGCTCAGCAACCGCCCCTTATAGAGATGACTGACAGTAACGTCGAGCTTCGAGGACCAACTAGACCCCGAACGGAACCTATAACCCGAATTCCATCAATTTTTGGTTTATTATTTTCAATAATGAACCATTGGAATCGAGCATGAAAAAAAAATTCTTACCCCCTCAAAATTTGATGGTTTACGTTTCAAGGTATGTAGAATCCAAAACTGCAATAAAAATATTTCTGTCTGTCCGCCGTACGCCGTACGGGCCACTTTTCTTAGTTACCATGAAAAAAAATTGATGGAATTCGGGTTATACGTTCCGTTCGGGGTCTAGTTGGTCCTCGAAGCTCGAGGTTACTGTGAGTCATCTCTAAGGGGTTCAAAATAGGGGTTGAAATTTTCGAAACGCCTATACCTTTTTTTTACATGAATCTTTTTACGGTTTTAAATATTTCTTGAACTTACGAGTTTTTTAAGACCACCCGGAGCATCGTACGTCCAGCCGTTCGTTCACAGTAAGGCCCCGAAGTTTGCACCGACAGGCATTTTCGACTCCAGTGTGAAAGAATTGTATACAACAGCAACAGAAGAAATCTCGTCACCAGGGACGCGCCGATTTTATTGGTGGGGTACCTAAGAGGTCGAGTTGGTTGTTCTGTGATATTATTTCATTTGAAAAATGATGTGCGTTTCTTTTTGTTAGGTACTGTTTGCAATCGGCAGAATTATTTTAGTAACATTTACCTCGTGATTTAGGTAGGTACCTAGTAACGAGTACGGGGTTAGGTATTAACCTACGGGTGTGCGATCCGGCTGGATTTTGTTGATAGATACTTTTGCAACTTGAACAACCGATGAAGTATTATTGATGGGTAAATTATTACATAATGGCAAATTATTACACAACGACAAATTATTACACAACGGTAAATTATTACACCACGGTAAATTATTACACAACGGCTAATCTACCAAGAAGGGGCTGGATTTTGTTGATAGGTACTTTTGCAACTTGAACAACCGTTGAAGTATTATTGCTGGGCAAATTATTACGCAACGGTTCATTATTCTATCTCCGTAGAAGTGGAACCTATACAGGTAAATTATTACACAACGGTTTAGGGAGGTACCTAGTAACGAGTACGGGGTTAGGTACTAACCTACGGAGGTCCGCGATCTACATAATATGTGTAGAATAGTACATATGTTATATAGAAGGGTAGAAGGGGATGGTATTCTGTACAAAAATAATGAACCGTTGTGCAGGGATTTGCAGCGTTTTTTTCATGGTAACTATGAAAAGTGGCCCGTACGGCGTACGGCGGACAGACAGAAATATTTTTATTGCAGTTTTGGATTCTACATACCTTGAAACGTAAACCATCAAATTTTGAGGGGGGGTAAGAATTTTTTTTTTCATGCTCGATTCCAATGGTTCATTATTGAAAATAATAAACCAAAATGGGGTTTTTTGGTGTTCTAGTAACACGAGCTAGTGACGTGTCGTTTACCATGTTTTTTAGGTTGAGAAGACCGAATAAGACGTCGATTTTGACCAAACAGTGGAAAACTGAGGTTCTAACGAAGTTTCAGCCTCAAATTTACATTAAATCTTGGTCTAAAATCGTCGTTCTTCCGCAAACAGTTTGGGTCCCCATTTTGGAACACATTTCTGTCCTAGCTGTGCTCCGAAGCTCGGCAGCCCGACGGAATACGCCCAAGGGTGTTATGGGGGGAAAATGGGTGTAAAGATAGGGGTTTTCTAAGTTTTTTTTTAAAGGTTTTAGTGAACGTAAGCTTGTGAGGTATCATTTTCCATGTTTTTTCGGACGAGGAGACAGAATATCATTTCTTCTTTTGGCCTTCACCCATAATCACTTATTGTTGTTATACAGGGTGTCCCACGAGTTATGCCCGACCCGACTCCTACGTGTTCTACAACTCATTTCCGACCAAAAGTGCCTCAAAGCAATTTTTTTTTAGAGGCCTCGTTTCCGAGTTATTCGCGATTTAAGATTTTTTTCGTGTTTTCGATCTTATGTCACTAAAACTGTCATAACTCCCTCAATTTTGGAGATAGCTCAAATTTGAAGACACCGTTGGAAAGAACGTTAAATTTCCTATCTATTTGATGTCAGAAAACATTTTTTTTATTGCATTGAAGATGTGCGATTGCCGCGCGAAATGGCAGTTTTGTCAAAATCTTGAAATCGCCTGTTTTTCATCTCGCCTAGCAACCCCATTAATGCTTGACGCAGAACTGTGCAGGCCCGGTAAAACGTGCGCCGAAATGTCAGCTTTCCAACGGTGTAGTCGTTTTGGTTTTTTAAAATATTTTTAGTTAAGGAAATGGTGTTTAACTGCAGAAAAACTTGTGTTTTCTGTTAAAATTGAGGTTTTTCAAAAGTCTGGACGAAGAAAGGTTGGAGGCGGGATATTACGTAACTTTTCTCGCTGAATCGAATGGTGACAACGCCAGACCTCTCAAGTGACGATTTGAGTTAGCTTTGTCGTATGCATAAACCCGTTCGTTTGTGAACAGCGTCTACGGCATTTCTAAGCTGTCCGGCCAAAGTCAAGATAATCGAAGAGCCGAGAGACGGCGGTTGTTTGTGTTCATTTACGATTGATTGCGATGAGTTGCATTCATCTTTTTGCTGACACATGGACCCTTATCAAACCTTACCAAACGGCGGGTGCTCAATGTGGCATCATCGGTGACAGCCTCCAAAATTTGTTCCTCATGTCGATCCTTGTTAGGAGCTCTTTCTGCTCGATGGAAAGGATGAGCGATTCGCCGTTTTTTGCCTGGCTGTACACCTACCCAAGCACATGAAATTGTCAGCATTTGAACATAGCTGGTAGTAATAACCAAAACCTTAGTGACAAAAAATGGATTAGTAGATGAAAAAAAGATAGTTTAGTAGATAAAAAAAGGATTAGTGACATAAACAATATTATTTACCAATATTTTTTCCTCATACTATCCGACGTGTTCGCAAGGGTGTGAGTTGTACACAGGAGGAGTGTGAGCACGATCACCGTAATCCCGAACACAAAAACGAGCACCTTCATAATAAAGCACACGGACATACCCTTGAAAATGTTTGTGCGTATGGAGTCCGTCGGTCGGGAAACCGCTGAGCATACTCCCTTGCTGCTTCAGAAGCATTACCATTGGCAAAACCGTACACAAAAATCATGTCAACATACTCACTTGTGGTATAGCTATAGCGCACCATGATGGATGGAAGTATGCAATAGGGAAACCACGCTGAAGGAAATACGGCGAGGAAAGAGACGGAAGGGAAGAGTTGGTAATGATACGGAAGACTGGTTTGATAAGGGTCCATGTGTCAGCAAAAAGATGAATGCAATTCATCGCAATCAATCGTAAATGAACACAAACAACAGCCGTCTCTCGGCTCTTCGATTATCTTGACTTTGGCCGGACAGCTTAGAAATGCCGTAGACGCTGTTCACAAACGAACGGGTTTATGCATCCGACAAAACTAACTCAAATCGTCACTTGAGAGGTCTGGCGTAGTCACCATTCGATTCAGCGAGAAAAGTTACGTAATCGCCTCCAACATTTTTTCGTCGAGACTTTTGAAAAACCTCAATTTTAACAGAAAACACACGTTTTTCTGCAGTTAAACACCATTTCCTTAACTAAAAATATTTTTAAAAACGCTGCAAAGTCCTTGTCACATGGGTTTATTATTCTATTGGAGTTCTAGAGATTTTTGTTGGCTGTTAAATGTATTGTTTCTTTCATGTGGAATGATTGAAATAGCTATTTCTGATGATTTCCACCAATTTTGGCCCCCAAAACATGAAATAGGTACGCTTTTTTTTTTTAAGATCATCTTTGATCATTGGTAGTGGCATTTAATGGTCTTGATTCACCTGTTTACACTTTTTCCAATGTTATTGTACACATTTATGGTGATTTCAGACAGTTTTCCAGGTTTTTGACTCATAAAAAACCAATTTTGGGAGCTGAACCTTTGGTAAAACCTCAATTTCCGCGTCTTTGGTCAAAATCGACTTCATATTCGGTCTTCTCGTCCTCAAAAACATGGAAAAAGATACCTCAAAAGCTCATGTTACTAACATGTTGTTAAAACGCAATAAGTACCTATTTTTATACACATTTTCACTCATAACTCCCCTGGATATATTCCGATCGGGCTGAAAAGTTTCGGGACACAACTAGGGCCCAAATGGAGCATGTGTGCGAAAGAACAACTTTTTTAGACCGCAAATGAAGCCTGTACACGTGATACGGCGTGCGGCGGACGGCGTACGGCGTACGGCGGACGGCGTACGGCGGACGGCGGACGGACATTGCATTTCTGGAATCTACGCACCTTGAAACGGAAAAGAAAAAATTTTGAGGGGGTGTTATAAAAATTTTTTGCTGAGCGAATACATAGGTGTATTATTCACAGAATAATAAACCAAAACCAAAACGACTACACCGTTGGAAAGCTGACATTTCGGCGCACGTTTTACCAGGCCTGCACAGTTCTGCGTCAAGCATTAATGGGGTTGCTAGGCGAGATGAAAAACAGGCGATTTCAAGATTTTGACAAAACTGCCATTTCGCGCGGCAATCGCACATCTTCAATGCAATAAAAAAAATGTTTTCTGACATCAAATAGATAGGAAATTTAACGTTCTTTCCAATGGTGTCTTCAAATTTGAGCTATCTCCAAAATTGAGGGAGTTATGACAGTTTTAGTGACATAAGATCGAAAACAGGAAAAAAATCTTAAATCGCGAATAACTCGGAAACGAGGCCTCTAAAAAAAAATTGCTTTGAGGCACTTTTGGTCGGAAATGAGTTGTAGAATACGTAGGAGTCGGGTCGGGCATAACTCGTGGGACACCCTGTATTGTATTAATTGTATTATACTTGCCAACCTGTGATTGAAGAAATAAAAGATCTTCAATTCCATTCGGTAACAGTAAAACGAATGAACCAGTAGAAAGAAAAAAATGAGAGTAAGGCTACATTCGCCATTCAAAGGCTCAGAAAGGGCATACGTATCACATTTGAGCGCGTTTCAAAACCGTTGGTAACATATGAATTCAGTCCCAGAAATGTACTAGTAGACCCTCGAAAACTAAAATGAATTAATAAAACAGGTTGCAGAAATGTGTGCGAATTTCACGGAACGAAAAAGGACAACGGAGGAGATTGAATAGCAGCGGTTCAAGTCAAACGAGAGCAAAGCCTACTAGGGAAGAGCCAGAAAAACTTAGCGACAAATAACAGGAAATAAGACAACGCTGTCAAGCGCTGGATCTTTAAAATAAACATGTGAAGAACAATAATTCTAATCGCCAGTCCGTATAAATCGCATATTATTGGACCATGATGGACACTTTGCTAAATGTGTACACTAGGTATTGGATGCAAAAAAATTTCTGTTTATATCGAGGATGAAAAATTCGCCTCACGTAAGGGCAGTTAGGTCTCCGTCTCTCATGATTTGCGACAGGGCCACCCTCATTCGACTAATAGTTCGTTTTAGCGAACGAAACGGAAAGAAAACGGTATCTCCACGTGTCCGATACAGTTGCACGTATATGGTACCTACCTAAACACGCTGCAAAGTCCTTGTCACATGGGTTTATTATTCTATAGGACATACCTACAGGAATGCTGGCCGTTCATTTATTGTTTCTTTCATGCGGAATAATTTAAATAGCTATTTTTGATGATTTCCACCAATTTTGGCCCCCAAAACATGAAATGGTTACCAGATCATATTTGATAATTGGTAGTGCCATTTAATGGTCTTGATTCACCTGTTTACATTTTTTCTAATGTTATTATACACATTGATGGTGATTTCAGACAATTTTCCAGGTTTTTGACTCATAAAAAAACAATTTTGGGAGCTGAACATTTGGTAGAACTCAATTTTCCACTCTTTGGCCAAGATCGACTTCATATTCGGTTTTCTCGTCCCCAAAAACATGGAAAACGATATCTCAGAAGCTCATGTTACCAGCATGTTGCTATGACGCAAAAAAGTACCTATTTTTACACACATTTTCACTCATAACACCCCTGGGTATATTCCGATCGGGCTGAAAAGTTATGGGACACAACTAGGGCCCAAATGGAGCATGTGTGCGAAAGAACGAATTTTTTAGACCTAAAATGAAGCCTGTACACGTGATACGGCGTACGGCGGACGGACATTTGCATTTTGGTTTATTATTCTGTGAATAATACACCTATGTATTCGCTCAGCAAAAAATTTTTATAGCACCCCCTCAAAATTTTTTCTTTTCCGTTTCAAGGTGCGTAGATTCCAAAAATGCAATGTCCGTCCGCCGTACGCCGTATCACGTGTACAGGCTTCATTTTCGATCTAAAAAAATCGTTCTTTCGCACACATGCTCCATTTGGGCCCTAGTTGTGTCCCGAAACTTTTCAGCCCGATCGGAATATACCCAGGGGAGTTATGAGTGAAAATGTGTGTAAAAATAGGTACTTTTTGCTTTTTAGCAACATGTTAGTAAAATGAGCTTTTGAGGTATCTTTTTCCATGTTTTTGGGGACGAGAAGACCGAATATGATGTCCATTTTGACCAAAGACGCGGAAATTGAGGTTTTACCAAAGGTTCAGCTCCCAAAATTGGTTTTTTATGAGTCAAAAACCTTGAAAACTGTCTGAAATCACCATCAATGTGTATAATAACATTGGAAAAAGTGTAAACAGGTGAATCAAGACCATTAAATGCCACTACCAATGATCAAAGATGATCTAAAAAAAAAGAGAAAAAAAAGCGTACCTATTTCATGTTTTGGGGGCCAAAATTGGTGGAAATCATCAGAAATAGCTATTTCAATCATTCCACATGAAAGAAACAATAAATTTAACAGCCAACAAGAATCTCTAGAACTCCAATAGAATAATAAACCCATGTGACAAGGACTTTGCAGCGTTTTTGAATCTACGCACCTTGAAACGGAAAAGAAAAAATTTTGAGGGGGTGTTATAAAAATTTTTTGCTGAGCGAATACATAGGTGTATTATTCACAGAATAATAAACCAAAACGAAGTTTTACACAGGTACACGTGGAACTATGTACCTACAACTACGGTAGGTTGATGTTCATGTGATGAGCAATTGAATATTATTTACTCGGTCTCCAAGATTATTAGTTAAGTACCTACTATCTGAATTACCTGTGCGTTGCACGGGGTAGTCGGTTTTAATTTGGATACTGAATAACATCCACAAACCTCCTAATGGGACAGAATGGACTAAAGTTAACAACCTATTTTTTCATGAGAATAAGTCGAACATTATCCAAGCGATGTCGACGGGTTTTGGTCCACGTTCTTTTTGGTTTATTATTCTGTGAATAATACACCTATGTATGTATTCGCTCAGCAAAAAGTTTTTATAACACCCCCTCAAAATTTTTTCTTTTCCGTTTCAAGGTGCGTAGATTCCAAAAATGCAATATCCGTCCGCCGTACGCCGTCCGCCGTATCACGTGTACAGGCTTCATTTTCGGTCTAAAAAATTCGATCTTTCGCACACATGCTCCATTTGGGCCCTAGTTGTGTCCCGAAACTTTTCAGCCCGATCGGAATATACCCAGGGGTGTTATGAGTGAAAATGTGTATAAAAATAGGTACTTTTTTGCGTCTTAGCGACATGTTAGTAACATGAGCTTTTGAGGTATCGTTGTCCAGGTTTTTGGGACGAGAAAACTGAACATGAAGTTGATTTTGACCAAAGAGTGGAAAATTGAGGTCCTACCAAATGCTCAGCTCCCAAAATTGATTATTCGTGAGTCAAAAACCTGGGATATCGTCTGAAATCACCATCAACTTGTAGAATAACACTAGAAAAAATATCAACAGGTGGATCAAGACGATTAAATGGCACTACCAATGATCAAAGATAATTTGAAAAAAAAAGGAGCGTACCTAATTCGTGTTTTGGGAGCCAAAATTGGTGGAAACCACCAGAAATAGCTATTTAAATTATTTTATATGAAAGAAACAATAAATAAACAGCCAACGTTTCTGTAGGTATGTCCTATAGAATAATAAACCCATGTGACAAGGACTTTGCAGCGTTTTTACACCAAATCGCAGTTACTTACCTAACTAACGAACATCAAAATCTCTGCGACCGTACATACCTCACCAGTCTCCAAATTGCATTAGACGCTGTTCAAAAAACTATTTGGTATACTGCTCACTACAATGCACTTATATTTACTTCTACTTTTCCATGATCCGCTCTAATCAATTTCCAGAAGTATGCTGACGCAAGCATGAACCGTCCGGAACAGGAAGTCCCTTCGATGGTGTTATGATCGGCTACTCCTCCACAACCAATGTAATGTACATACATGTTGTACCTCAGAGTGGGGACCCCCCGACCCCTCTCTGATCATGTCAGGGGCCTATAAAGAGCCGAGGGGCCAACAAATAGGTAACCATTCTCAAGCTAACTTTCGGCCTCGTCTGTTCCATCCTTAATCACCACACTGGTGACCCCGAGTGGTGACACGCAGCCTCCGCCCGCCGTCTGCGACCGCGGTGCGACGACAGCGACGACAGCGCCTAGCAACGACGAACAACGCCGCTCAGCGCCCGCCGACCGTCTGCGACGAGCCCCACCTCCGCAGCACTACGCCCGGCACACGCACCCCACTCCGACGCCCCACAGCGCCGCCCCCACTGACGCCACACAGCGGCGCCCCACTCCGACGCCCGCCTCGACGCCCAACGCAGCGGCCCCCCGCTACTTCGCCCCACCATCCGATTCCTATATAAGGAAACGGACGCCGGCGCCTCGCACACTTCCTGCTGACACTTCCAGACGACACCTATCCGGGACTGGCGCCTACAACGAGAACACGGACCCGAAACCATCGACACCCGCAGAAACGACTCCACCGACATCAACGCTCCAGCTCCGGCCGTACGACCCCGCATTCCCGCACGTCTGATTCGCCCAACTCGAGATCACATTGACTCACGAAGGCCTCACGACGCCGCATGCTAAATTCGCCCGCGCCTTCGAGCCCCAACAAGCGGACCTCTACGACGACCCCAACCGACTTCCGACGACGAACTACCGTCAGTCCTCGCCCACCGACTCACTCGAGCACTCCCGGCCGACACACCGACCCCGCTCGTTCGGCAGCTTTTCACACGCGCCCTTCTAGACAGCATTCGCCTTCACATAGCGGCGCACGACGAACCCAACGTCACGAAACTCGCTGCTCTCGCCGATCGCCTCAAACCCTTCGCTCCCCCTCCTCGAGTGGCTACCGTCACCGAAGAGGTTCGTGTGATTCGAACAGACAACAACAGCGACCGCCGACGCAGCCACGACCGACCACACGCAGCGCGACGAACGGCTCGTGTTTCTACCGCCGCACATGGGACCCCCGAGCACAAAAACGCCGCACCCCATGCACCTGGCGCCCGCAACAACAGCCGCCGCGGCCGTACCCACGCACTCAACCAACACCCCGGCTCTTCATACGTCGCAAACGTACCGCCCCCAACGACACCGACCCGGACAGCCACAGTGGACCACCGCAACCACCACAACCAGCACACGCACCTCCCACGCCCGACAACCGCCACCGCAACAGAACAAAATTTAACTAAATGCGTTACTTAAATTCTGGGGGGAGCAGTGTTGTGATCGGCTGCTCCTCCACAACCAATGTAATGTACATACATGTTGTACCTCAGAGTGGGGACCCCCCGACCCCTCTCTGATCATGTCAGGGGCCTATAAAGAGCCGAGGGGCCAACAAATAGATAACCATTCTCAAGCTAACTTTCGGCCTCGTCTGTTCCATCCTTAATCACCACAGATGGGTGCACTCTTTTGACGCCCTATATCTCCGAACCCACTTATTACCTCAATTTATTATATAAAAGGTGCTGATAGTTCATTTCCATCCAAGGAGGTAGCTACCGAAATCAGGAGAATCGAGGCTCTGGTGGCCTGTAGGCAGTGACGGGAAAAAATTAGCTATAGCTAACGGGTAAAAGCTACAGCTAAATTAGCGAAATTTAGCTTAACTAACAGCTAAATTTTTAGCTATTAGCTTCTGAGGGACAGTTTTATAGCTTTAGCTATAAAAAATGTCCCAACACCGCTTGTAGGTACACGTAGATCGGTAATTTGTGCTTCCAATTGTTCGTTTGAAACAGGGAAGAAGAAGAAAAAACACTGAGTAGTTATGTAAAAGAGCGGAAAAATATAAAGTTTGTTCTAGAAGCTGCCTAGAAGTCTGTAACTCATCCTCAATGGTCTGTAGTGCACAGTAACGCAAAGGTCTGAGCTACTGAGTTCAAAAGTTAATTATTGTCTGTCTAGATTACCTTATGTGTTCTGTAGACAACCCTTGTGCCCTTATGTAGACCTAGGAATGGTTGGTCGTAAAGTTCGATCGGACGAACTGGCATATTTAAGTTTACGTCGGCACTCACTACCATACAAATTGGTACCTATCTACGTAAATCGGGCATACATTCCCCTCGACTTTATAAAGAAAATACGGTTATAAACCAAAATAATAAAGTAGTACACGTACCTTTAGTATAGGAAGATCCGATTTCCGATGATGAAGCTGGTAGAAATCAAACAGCCACACGAAGCACAAACACAATCATCAATTCGACTCGGGCCGACCTGATGCACCACCGTTGTGGGTTTCGATTGCCCATAAATCACTTTGCGCGGTTAATCGGCGGATCATACCGAGGCGATTCGAGGAGAAAACACAGGAGCACACACGAAATTAAGTCCAGAAATGATTGCTTCTTGATGAATTTGGAAAGAAAACCGCCACACACCTACCATCCGTCACGGGTAGTGACGTTCCGATATTACCGATATTTGTATCGATATCAAGAATTCGATAGTATCGGGATATCGAATGAAGCTTTACAGTATCGAATCAAAATATCGAATCCAGACAACATTGGAAGGAGGTTACTTACCTATGTCCAACATAGCATCAGCCGTTTGTTTACTTCCGAAGATTGGGGCTTATAATATTTTTTTTAAACATTCACCACAATATGTTTTCCACTCTATGTACTTTTTGATATAGATAACAGTAAAAACTTCAAAATCTGCCCAAGGGTTTATGATTTCCACTCCTATAGTATATGTACCAAAACTGATCATAGTGCTGAGATAGGTGGATCATTGTAGGCCTAAACACGATTTATTTTTTGAATGGAGTTACAGAATTTGAGGACAATATAAGTATTGCAAAAAAAAATGTAAGAATTATCGATATCATATGATACTTTCAATATCGATATTTCCTTTCGATGATATCGGAGTATCGATACCATGCTTTCGATATTGATTTGATACCAAATATCGGATCGAAAGGAGTATCGGAACGTCACTAGTCACGGGTGATCGGAGACTGGGGTGCGGGGTGGCTACGTGGCTGGAGGGTGAAGAGCCCCCCACTCTTCGCCCTCGGTAGGTAGGTAGGTAGGTAGGTAGGTAGGTAGGTACAACCCTGATATTTTTCCGTTTCCTATTATACCTGATGATTCAGGAAAAGACAGTGGTCTTTTCCTGTTCTCACCCTCTCAAAACAATCAAGGAAAATGTAGAAGTTACTGATAAAGGTGGAATTGTGTGGGTCACCAGAGAAATCGATTCTCTTAATTAATTAAAAGGGCCCTCACACTGGCGAAAATTTCGCTCAAAATTTGTGCAAAAATATTGAGCTCATTTTTGTACAATATTATTGAATGGTCCCGGACGCCTCACACTACGCAAAAATACTGCTATATTTTGTCAGCCCCCTCACACTGCACTCTCATGCTACGAAATACTGACGGGTCTAAACTTTCAGAAAACTTGAAAGCTCCCACAAAATATTGAAGACCCCGTTTTTGCGCAATATTTATCCTCACGCTCTCAATATTTTTGCATAAAAACGACGTCTTCAAAACTTCGTTCAAAATTTTTGCCAGTGTAAGGGCCCCCTTTAGGTAGGTACTGGGAGCGATAAAAATTCCAACAACCTAAACAAATTATTATATTGTCAACGGCGGTTTTCGAAAATTCAATATCATATTATTAATGACTGATTTTAACCAATTGTTAAAAACTTAAGTACCTACCTATCAAGGTTATCCCCACCCAGCCACGCCCTTCTAAGCTCAGTCAGCTCCGATCACTCGGGACGGATGGTAGGTTCCTGTTAGTGATGGGCGTTGAATAACGGAACCTCTTAGAATAACCGGTTATCGACCAAGAACCGGTTATTGCGATAACCGGTTACGAGAAAACCTACGTTATTGGAATAACTACTTCGCTTCTCCTGGGCGGTACTAAAGAGACGGTACCTACCGGCTATTCGCACACAGGTAACTGTCTCGCTCTCGCACCCTTTGATGTGGGGATGGTATGGGATGGTATTGAGTAACTACCTGCCGCCGATAACGCTTTACCCCTTAACCGGTTATCGACTTCCTGACAGTTATCCATCAGCTTAGGACCTTTCGCTTCCCTTTGACGTGAGATGGTATCCCGCGCTACAGGACAGCGTACCTGTAACGATCACTCATTGCTCTTCACTCCATACCTAACAGGCTACCTACCTATTTTAGGACAGTATCCCTCAGCATAGCGCCCTTCAACAAAAAATTAAGAGTTATTCCTCATGCTCTCAGTACATTTCTAGTTATCGAGTAATAACGTTAAAAATGTTGAAGGGCCTAAAAACTAGCTCCATAACGTTTCGCGTTCCAATTTGTTGTGATGCAGGAAGTTCTAAATCGTATTGCCGATAATTAATTCAAGATTTTATCTACAGGTCACATTAAACTGTAGACAGGACATAACCATAGTTACCGACCTACTAAACTCAGTTTTGTGAGATTCCATGGGGGGGGGGGGGGGGGTTGAGATTAGGAAATTTCAAAAATTGTATTCCTCTATCAACAATTGATTTCTGTTATATTTATGGTCAGCATTTGAATTTAAGCCCTATCAGTGTAAGTGACAGATTCACATGATGAAGCAATAGGTAGGTAGGCATCATATATGATTAGAGAGAGAGAGAGAAGACGGAGAAATTGTTTTATTCCTTACAACATTTTATAGACAAATTTTGAAATATACAAATATGGTAAGTTCAATAAAAAGTTTGGTTTCTTAAAGTGGTTACATAAATATATTTTACTTACGTCCAAGTTAAGTTCTTATAGATATCAAAATAAAATCTTAGTTACAAAAATATTTCTTAAACGTGAGTTTTATAACAATTTGAGACTTAGTAATCGAAGTAAGTGTCGGTATTTAGTATGGTAGAAATCCCACAGTAGGCCAGGGCCTATACGTGGGCAATACAGAGCTGAAGCTAGTGTAGTTCAACAATGCTCAAAAGATGAACTTTTCGACATCGGCTCTCAGGTAATCACTCATGTTTGTTTCTCTACTCCGGAGTGAAAAACACCCCCCCCCCCCCCCCCCCATCACTAAACTGGTAACCGGTTATCAGAATAACCGGTTATCGTAACCGGTTACTTACCGATAACTGTTAGCGAATAACCCGTTATCAGAAAATAACGCTTTAGCCCATCACTAGTTCCTGTGCGTGTCTTCGAAAAATTCATCTTAGAAGAATAATCCCTGGATTAAGTTACGTGTTCTTGTTGTGTTTTCTCCTCGAATCGCCTCGGTATGACCGGCCGATTAACCGTGTAGTGATATATGGGCAATCGAAACCTTCCGGAGTGCATCAGATCGGCCCGTGTCGACTGATGACTGTGTGTGTTTAGTGCTGCAATCTGATTTCTACCACCTTCAACGTTGGATCTTCCTCAACTAAAGGTACGTCCTCTTTTGCTATTTAGATTTTAGTGTTTACTGTCATATTATCTTTACGAATCGAGGGGAAACAATTACGAAATATTTGATCCAAATTAGGTGGATACAGAAACTACTTACAGCAACAGCGGGGGTACATGTTTTGGAAAACTAGATATTCATATCGGGATGCAAACTAATGCGATGCAGTATCCAGCAACACGAACATGAATACTCAAGACTCAAAGGAGCCCTATCACAGTTAGGTACATCAAGTATTGAACATAAAATAATCATATAACAGACGTAGATTGGGAAATCTCAGGGAAAAGTATCAAGTACTTTTTTTCACAGTACAAGTTATCAACCTACGTGGGATTGTTTGCGACACTAGAGAATTGGTTATATTGATTCAGGTACGTACTGGGAACAATGAAAACCCCAACTAGTTCAACTATCTTCGGTTTTCAAAAACTGAAGACCACATTAATGCCCGGATCCAATCATATAGTTGGAATTTTCGAAGTAACTACCTATACCAAGGTTACCCCCACTTTCACTCGCGAGAGATGGTAGGTCTGTGGCGGTTTTCCTTTTAATAATAATTCATCTAGGAAGACTAATAATTCCTGGACGTCATTATGCGTGCTCGCGCGTTTTCGCGTATTATTCACAAATCGCACTGATAATATCAATGCGATTTCCGACGAATTTGCGGAGGATCGTATTATGATGCGCTGATTTATTCTCTTGAGGGACAGTCGAAACATACGGGAGTGTAGTGATTGGCCCGCGTTAATCAACGGTAGTTATGTGTTCAGTGCTGTGAACCTCCATCCTCGGATCGTTCACCAATATAGGTAAGTTCTGAAGTTGTTATTTGGGTTTATTATAAGCAATATTTTCTTTACAGACCGTTGACGATGAGTTTATGAACTTGCTCCTGGAAAACACTTGATATTTATCAGGCTTTTGGTTTATTATTCTGTGAATAATACACCTATGTAATCGCACAGCAAAAAATTTTTATAACATCCCCTCAAAATTTTTTCTTTTCCGTTTCAAGGTGCATAGATTCAAAATCCTTGTCACATGGGTTTATTATTCTATTGGACATACCTACAGAAATGTTGGATGTTTACTTAGGTATTGTTTCTTTGATGTGAAATAATTGAAATGGCTATCTCTGATGGTTTCCACCAATTTTGGCCCCCAAAACACAAATTAGGTAGGTACGCTCCTTTTAATTTTTTTGTTTCAAATAATTGTCTTTGATCATTGGTAGTGCCATTTATTTAATTGTCTTGATCCACGTGTCGACACTTTTTCTAGTGTTATTATACAAATTGATGGTGATTTCAGACGATTTTCCAGGTTTTTGCCTCATAAAAAATCAATTTTGGCAGCTGAACATTTGGTAGAACCTCAATTTCCCACTCTTTGGTCAAAATCGACTTCATATTCGGCCTTCTCGTCCCCGAAAACCTGGAAGAAGATACCTCAACAGCTCATGTTACTAACATGTTACTAAACCACAAAAAAACGCAAAAAGTACCTATTTTTATACACATTTTCATTCATAACACTCCTGGGTATATTCCGATCGGGCTGAAAAGTTTTGGGACACAACTAGGGCCCAAATGGAGCATGTGTGCGAAAGAACGACTTTTTTAGACCGAAAATGAAGCCTGTACACGTGATACGGCGTAGGGCGGACGGACATTGCATTTTTGGAGTCTACGCACCTTGAAACGGAAAAGAAAAAAGTTTGAGGGGGTGTTATAAAAATTTTTTGCTGAGCGAATACATAGGTGTATTGTTCACAGAATAATAAACCAAAAGGAGCGTACCTAATTCAAGTTTTAGGAGCCAAAATTGGTGTAAACCACCAGAAATAGCTATTTCAGTTATTTCACATGAAAGTAACAATAAATGAACAGCCAACATTTCTGTAGGTATGTCCAGTAGAATAATAAACCCATGTGACGAGGACTTTGCAGCGTTTTCCAGTGTTATTATACAAACTGATTGTGATTTCAGACGATATCCCACGTTTTTTACTCATAAAAAAATCAATTTTGGGAGCTGAACATTAGGTAGAACCTCGATTTTCCACTCCTTGGTCAAAATCGGCTTCATATTCGGTCTTCTCGTCCCCAAAAACATGGAAAACGATATCTCAGAAGCTCATGTTACCAACATGTTGTTAAAACGCAAAAAGTACCTATTTTTACACACATTTTCACCCATAACACCCCTGGGTATATTCCGATCGGGCTGAAAAGTTTCGGGACACAACTAGGGCCCGAATGGAGCATGTATTCGAAAGAACGAATTTTTTAGACCGAAAATGAAGCCTGTACACGTGATACGGCGTACGGCGGACGGCGGACGGACATTGCATTTTTTGAATCTACGCACCTTGAAACGGAAAAGTAAAAATTTTGAGGGGGTGTTATAAAAATTGTTTGCTGAGCGAATACTGGGTGTATTATTCACAGAATAATAAACCTAAACACATACCTAATTCAAGTTTTAGGAGCTAATTGAAAATAATTGAAGGAAGGAAGGATTGAAATAATTGAAATAGCTATTTCAATTATTTCACATGAAAGAAACAATAAATGAACAGCCAGCATTTCTGTAGGTATGTCCAATAGAATAATAAACCCATGTGATAAGGACTTTGCAGCGTTTTGGTTTATTATTCTCTGAATAATACCCCTATGTAATCGCTCAGCAAAAAATTTTTATAACACCCCCTCAAACTTTTTTCTTTTCCGTTTCAAGGTGCGTAGATTCCAAAAACGCTGCAAAGTCCTTGTCACATGGGGTTTATTATTCTACAGAAATGTTGGCTGTACATTTATTGTTTGTTTCATGTGAAATAATTGAAATAGCTATTTCTGATGATTTCCACCAATTTTGGCCCCCAAAACACAAATTAGGTAGGTACGATCTTTTTTTTTTTTTCAAATTATCTTTGATCATTGGTAGTGCCATCATTTAATCGTCTTGATCCACGTGTTGACACTTTTTCTAGTGTTATTCTACAAATTGATGGTGATTTCGCAGGTATTTGACTCATAAAAAATCAATTTTGGGAGCTGAACATCTGGTACAACCTCAATTTTCCACTCCTTGGCCAAAATCGACTTCATATTCGATCTTCTCGTCCCCAAAAACATGGAAAACGATACCTCAAAAGCTCATGTTACCAAAATGTTGCTAAAACGCAAAAAGTACCTATTTTCACACACATTTTCACTCATAACACCCCTGGGTATATTCCGATCGGGCTGAAAAGTTTCGTGACACAACTAGGGCCCAAATGGAGCATGTGTGCGAAAGAACGACTTTTTTAGACCGAAAATGAAGCCTGTACACGTGATACGGCGGACGGCGGACGGACATTTGCATTTTTTGAATCTACACACCTTGAAACGGAAAAGAAAAAAGTTTGAGGGGGTGTTATAAAAATTTTTTGCTGAGCGAATACATAGGTGTATTATTCACAGAATAATAAACCAAAATGCAATGTCCGTCCGCCGTACGCCGTCCGCCGTCCGCCGTATCACGTGTACAGGCTTCATTTTCGGTCTAAAAAATTCGTTCTTTCGCACACATGCTCCATTTGGGCCCTAGTTGTGTCCCGAAACTTTTCAGCCCGATCGGAATATACCCAGGGGTGTTATGAGTGAAAATGTGTGTAAAAATAGGTACTTTTTACGTTTTAGCAACATATTGGTAACACGAGCTTCTGAGATATCGTTTTCTATGTTTTTGGGGCCGAGAAGACTGAATATGAAGTCGATTTTGATCAAAGAGTGGAAAATTGAGTTCTACCAAATGTTCAGCTCCCAAAATAGATTTTTTATGAGTGAAAAACCTGGGATATCGTCTGAAATCACCATCAGTTTGTATAATAACACTGGAAAAAAAACCAGTCATGCAGCATGACTTAATGAGCGAATTTTCAAAGAAATATTCGAATTAATGGCTATGGTTTTGAATAAAGGAAAACTTCGGTCTAAAATTTGGTTTTCTATGTATATTCTCTTCGTATTTATTTTAATTTGTACGTTTTGTCCAACCTGATTCTACCGTTTGTTATGAGTAGATTCCTTGTTCCTTCTGAATGGCCTTTCCTCTTGACTACGATTTCAGGCCTGGTATCTAAAACCAGTTCAAGATTTGCTCTACTAGGTAGGTAGATCCTTCCTTCTTCATTGATATTATTTTTATCATGTTAAGTACCTACCTACCTTTGAATATCAAATATTCGTATGATACTGATAATAAATTGATAAGATACCTACCTAACCTTCTTCCTCCTACTGTTAGTACCTAAATTGAATAATTTGAAATAGATTTTTTCTTTCGTCTTCCTTCTAGTAATACGTGGGCCGGTACTTGTCTATCTATGAAGGTATCATAACAATAAATTATATGTCAAATGGGAAATTCAAGGAGTTGTACTAATCGTTTGCCTCCCCCTTTTTTGCTTCGAACTCTCGTCTTCAATTAATACTTCTCACATTTTTCAATCTGACCACTCTAAGGGGGTGGGGGGGGGGGGGGTAAGAGTTTAAAGATTATCCTAGTTTTGGGTAATTTTTGCGCACTTTAAATGCTCTAATTTAAGAACGGATTTAGATATCTAAAATCCGATTTCACCATCGTGTTCAGCGTGCAAAAACCTTTAAAATGAGGGGTCACTTGTTAGAAAATAACATTTTGGGGATTTTTGGGTAATTTTTGCGCACTTTAAATGCTCTAATTTGAGAAAGGATCAAGATATCTAAAATCCGATTCCACCATCGTGTTCAGCGTGCAAAAACCTTTAAAATGAGGGGTCACTTGTTGGAAAATAACATTTTGGGGATTTTTGGGTAATTTTTGCGCACTTTAAATGCGCCAAAACCCTCCTTAGAGTAGGCCAATTTCGCCCATCTTCGAACTTAGCCTTTCGATTGCCAAGATAGATTTTTTGTGCAAATTTGAGCTGTTTATCTCAATTCTATCGAGAGTTATCGTCTGGAGTGACACATATATATATATATACATATAAAAAAGTGTTAAATTTCAGGAATCGTTTTAGAATGGTCTGAAACGGATTTCTATGAAGAAAATTTCCAAAAATTTATATTATTTAAATTTCGAAGCCATTGCAATAGCTTCATTTTCTTTGAAAATTCGCTAAAAGTGTCAAGACGTGGTTCAGGACGATTAAATGGCACTACCAATGATCAAAAAAAAAAAAGAGAGCCTACCTAATTTGTGTTTTGGGGGCCAAAATTTATGGAAACCATCAGAAGTAGCAATTTCGATTATTTCACATGAAAGAAACAACAAATGAACAGCCATCGAGAATCTCTAGAACTCCAATAGAATAACAAACCCATGTGACAAGGACTTTGCAGCGTTTTTGTTTTAATTGCGGTCACCGTATATACGTGCGCTGTGCACCACAGTGGCAGTTGGCCATTGGCTGGTTCGTTCGCTACACGAGGACCACAAATGTCACAGTCCCGGGATAAGTGTGCGCTCAATAGCCAACCACCGCGAGGAAGCCACAGACCCGCTGGGACCAGCACCTAACGATCCGCGGAGCGTCAAGTATGCGTAGTGCGCACCGGTCATTTATCCGGTTGTCAGTCAGAGGAGACCCGCAGTCATTTAAGATTCAGGTATTGGGTGACCGAATTGACGGATGGGGCCGGTGAAACTCCTCCCGACCAATAACATCCGACAAATTGCCACCACCACCCGTCAGCCTCAGTGGTTAGTCATCCCCTTCGAGTTCTTTGTATCCCTAAGAAAACGACCCCCTGGCAACCTTTGGAATTCCAGTCATGTAGCATGGCATAACGGGCGAATTTTTTATTTTTATTTTGGTTTATTATTTTCAATAATGAGCCATTGGAATCGAGCATGAAAAAAAAAGTTCTTACCCCCCTCAAAATTTTATGGTTTACGTTTCAAGGTACGTAGAATCCAAAACTGCAATAAAAATATTTCTGTCTGTCCGCCGTACGCCGTACGGCCACTTTTCTTAGTTACCATGAAAAAAATTGATGAAATTAAGGTTATAGGTTCCGTTCGGGGTCTAGTTGGTCCTCGAAGCTCGACGTTAGAGTCAGTCATCACTAAGGGGTTCAAAATAGGGGTTGCAATTTTTAGAACGCCGTAGCTCGAAAACATTCTATAGAAGGGTATGGTTATTTTTACGTTATTAAATATGTATTGAGCTAAACAATTTTTTGAGACCACCTGGAGCATCGTACGTCCAGCCGTTCGTGAGCACCAAAAAGCTTCGTCAACACGATCGTGAATCAAACGGTATAAATCCGGCCTGGATATCATCACTAGGGAGCACCTGATTATAATCAAGGATGGCTGCATGAAGTCGAGTTGGTTGTTCTGCGATATTATTTCATTTGATAAGTGATCGACTATTGGATTTTGTTGGTAGGTAAGTACTTGTGAAACTTAAACAAACGTTGAAGTATTATTGATGGGTAAATTATTACACAATGACAAATTATTAAACACCGGCAAATTTGTGTAATAACGCACAACGGTAAATTATTGCACCACGGTAAATTATTACAAAACGGCTCATCTACCAAGAAGGGGCTGGATTTTGTTGATAGGTACTTTTGCAACTTGAACAACCGTTGAAGTATTATTGATGGGTAAATTATTACACAGTAACAAATTATTATACAACGGCAAATTATTACACAGCGGTAATATATTACACCACGGTAAATTATTACACAACGGCTCATCTACCAAGAAGGGGCTGGATTTTGTTGGTAGGTACTTTTGCAACTTGAACAATCGTTGAAGTATTATTGTTGGGCAAATTATTACACAACGTTTTATTATTCTATCTCCGTAGAAGTGGAACCTATACAGGTAAATTATTACACAACGGTTTAGGTAGGTACCTAGTAACGAGTACGGGGTTAGGTACTAACTTACGGAGGGTCCGCGATCTACATAATATGTATAGAATAGTACATATTATATTATATAGACGGGTTATCTATACAGAGAGCTGTGATCCGTAACAGGAGGGTATTCTGTACAAAATAATAAACCGTTGTGCAGGGATTTGCAGCGTTTTTTTGGTTTATTATTCTGTGAATAAACGAGAGTTCGAAGCAAAAAAGGGGGAGGCAAACGATTAGTACAACTCCTTGAATTTCCCATTTGACATATAATTTATTGTTATGATACCTTCATAGATAGACAAGTACCGGCCCACGTATTACTAGAAGGAAGACGAAAGAAAAAATCTATTTCAAATTATTCAATTTAGGTACTAACAGTAGGAGGAAGAAGGTTAGGTAGGTATCTTATCAATTTATTATCAGTATCATACGAATATTTGATATTCAAAGGTAGGTAGGTACTTAACATGATAAAAATAATATCAATGAAGAAGGAAGGATCTACCTACCTAGTAGAGCAAATCTTGAACTGGTTTTAGATACCAGGCCTGAAATCGTAGTCAAGAGGAAAGGCCATTCAGAAGGAACAAGGAATCTACTCATAACAAACGGTAGAATCAGGATGGACAAAACGTACAAATTAAAATAAATACGAAGAGAATATACATAGAAAACCAAATTTTAGACCGAAGTTTTCCTTTATTCAAAACCATAGCCATTAATTCGAATATTTCTTTGAAAATTCGCTCATTAAGTCATGCTGCATGACTGGTTTTTTTTTCCAGTGTTATTATACAAACTGATGGTGATTTCAGACGATTTCCCAGGTTTTTCACTCATAAAAAATCTATTTTGGGAGCTGAACATTTGGTAGAACTCAATTTTCCACTCTTTGATCCAAATCGACTTCATATTCAGTCTTCTCGGCCCCAAAAACATAGAAAACGATATCTCAGAAGCTCGTGTTACCAATATGTTGCTAAAACGTAAAAAGTACCTATTTTTACACACATTTTCACTCATAACACCCCTGGGTATATTCCGATCGGGCTGAAAAGTTTCGGGACACAACTAGGGCCCAAATGGAGCATGTGTTCGAAAGAACGAATTTTTTAGACCGAAAATGAAGCCTGTACACGTGATACGGCGGACGGCGGACGGCGTACGGCGGACGGACATTGCATTTTGGTTTATTATTCTGTGAATAATGCACCTATGTATTCGCTCAGCAAAAAATTTTTATAACACCCCCTCAAACTTTTTTCTTTTCCGTTTCAAGGTGCGTAGATTCCAAAAATGCAATGTCCGTCCGCCGTCCGCCGTACGCCGTATCACGTGTACAGGCTTCATTTTTAGATCTAAAAAACGCTGCAAAGTCCTTGTCACATGGGTTTATTATTCTATTGGAGTTCTAGAGATTCTTGTTGGCTGTTAAATTTATTGTTTCTTTCATGTGGAATGATTGAAATAGCTATTTCTGATGATTTCCACCAATTTTGGCCCCCAAAACATGAAATAGGTACGCTTTTTTTTTCTTTTTTTTTAGATCATCTTTGATCATTGCTAGTGGCATTTAATGGTCTTGATTCACCTGTTTACACTTTTTCCAATGTTATTATACACATTGATGGTGATTTCAGACAGTTTTCAAGGTTTTTGACTCATAAAAAACCAATTTTGGGAGCTGAACCTTTGGTAAAACCTCAATTTCCGCGTCTTTGGTCAAAATCGACATCATATTCGGTCTTCTCGTCCCCAAAAACATGGAAAAAGATATCTCAAAAGCTCATTTTACTAACATGTTGCTAAAACGCAAAAAGTACCTATTTTTACACACATTTTCACTCATAACATCCCTGGGTATATTCCGATCGGGCTGAAAAGTTTCGGGACACAACTAGGGCCCAAATGGAGCATGTGTGCGAAAGAACGATTTTTTTAGATCGAAAATGAAGCCTGTACACGTGATACGGCGTACGGCGGACGGCGTACGGCGGACGGCGGACGGTCATTGCATTTTTGGAATCTACGCACCTTGAAACGGAAAAGAAAAAATTTTGAGGGGGTGTTATAGAAATTCGTTTTTTTTTTAAGTCAAAAACCTGGAAAACTGTCTGAAATCACCATCAATGTGTATACTAACATTAGAAAAAGTGTAAACAGCTGTATCAAGACCATTAAATCGCACTACCAATGATCAAAGATGATCTGGGGGAAAAAAAGTGTACCTAAATATTTCATGTTTTGGGGGCCAAAATTGGTGGAAATCATCAGGAATAGCTATTTCAATCATTCCACATGAAAGAAACAATAAATTTAACTGCCAACAAGAATCTCTAGAACTCCAATAGAATAATAAACCCATGTGACAAGGAATTTGCAGCGTTTTTTTTTGCTTCAAAAACATGTTTTTACAGCCGAAAGAACAATAGAGTAGATATATAAAATTCACTGATTACTAATTGAAATCATATTGTTTGCATAGGTATATCAACTGAAATGTTCACTTTTTTAATGAAATCATAAAGAGTCACGTAGATGTCTGCGTCGTTTTCGGCCATGATGGTGTCAAGATTAAACGGGCTGGGAATTCTAGCGTGAAGCTTTCTCAGAAGAGTAAGTCGGGCGTTATCGTGGGCAGGGCAACCCAAAATCATGTGTTCGGCTGATTCGTCCGATTGGGAGCAAAATCGGCACAGAGGGGAGTCGGTGTTTCCGATCAAAAACTGGTATGACCTGGCGTTGCAATGGCCACTGCGAAGTCTGCACATGGATCGGTAGAATCGTCTAGGCTTAGCGTCCGCGACTAGATCAAACCAAGTCGATTTCCTTGGTGGTAGGAAAAGGGCCTTGTAGGGATTGCCAGAAGGGCAGGCCTGGTGATGCTGCCTCCAGCATCTCATCATCTTATCCCTGAGTGCAGGTGTTGAGTCCATCGGGGAATAGATAAGGACCGGGTAGCCCGGCAGCATCTTTTGCTTCAGAGTCAGCAACATCGTTTACTACTATGTTTGAATGGCTTTTATTTTGCCGAAAATTACTTTCTTCCCTCCGTTTCTGCTTTGGTGGATCTGCTGAGCTATGGCTGCTTCTATGTGATTAAGGTGGGAGGAGACCTTCAGTGTAGATATTTTAGTTATACGAATTTTCAAAGAAATAATTTGGGGGAAATTAAGTAGGTATTTAAACTAATGGTCATTCTTTAACAAAATGTGCTACGTAATCTGAATGAAAATGACTACATGGGAGCGTTTTGAATGAGCAGTTTACACAGGACATCCGTTAGTAAATAATGCCATGTACAAGATTTCAATGAAAATTACTATTTAGGCGGCTATGGCTGCATGTGGCTTTCTGCCGGAGCACCATACCAAGTGCCGCATGGCACTTGTTGAGACCAGAAAAATTATGTTAAAAATAATTGGAGTTTTGAATAAAAAAATTGTGATTCTGATCACTTGATTCAGTTCTAATGTGCTGAAACGACTAGCAATCGATTCAGCGACCAAAAAAAATATCATGGTAAACTACACGCCACATGCTCACATAAAAAATATGCGAATTGTTTTTGGATTTTGGACTAAAATTATGTAAATTTGGTATGTGGGTGCGCCTAATCAGGGTAGGACTAGCTGCAATCGATTCAGCGCCCGACAAAACATGTTTGACAACACCCCACAAGCCTATGTTGCTGATTTTTTTTAAAACCAAAAATTTGTAAATTTGGACCGCCCCGCACAGTGCGATCGGGCTGGGTAACGAACTCATCACTATTCTTAGGAGCGAATTTTCTGCGCTAGAAAAAAAATTTTAACGTGCGGTATGACGCATATATAATTAAACCACTGGATATTCATACTTATATATGCTATGTTGTTAGGAGAACATTTCGATTGTAGGAGGGAAATAATTAGCGCTTCACAGCATCTCCGTTACAAAATAACAAACCAAAAATAGTTTGATGGAAGGGTTAATTAGAGGGCTGAAGAAGCTACGGTTCGGCCCGCGGATCAAACAGGTTGGCTGCCCCACCTGCAGATACAGCAGTTAGAATTTTGATTCGAAAAATACGTCATAGCAGAGCCATCCTAAATCTAGATTGACCTGTTTGAGCGTCGGAAGTGGGGAAATGACGGATAGGCGAAGGTGGAACGGCAGTGGAGGAGGCTTTCAGATGAATTAAAATGTGCGATGAGGGGTAAAGTTAACACAGGGAAAGCTGGTGGTAAACAGGTGAAATGATAACAGATGTGTCACGAGACCAAACACCCACTTTGAATTAACCTTAATGGAAAGGTTTCAGTTACCAAGAATTAATCAATTAGGAGGTTTGAGGGCGTTTGTCAAGGCTCAACTCGAACCTGCCACCACCTTCGTGTCGTTTACCGGTGTGCAAAAATGTCCTGTTACGAATTAGACGTTGAGGGAGCAAATTTGTGGAAACGACACGAGGCGACTAAACACGCGTAGTACAGCAGTGCAGTTCCGTGGAAATGGACGAATTTGACGATTTCTATTTTTCGAAAAACACGTTTTTGGTTTATTATTCTGTGCATATCACCACACCTATGAATTCACTCAACAAAAAAAAATTTCCAAAAATGCAATGTCCGTCCACCGTATCGTCCACATCTACTTTATTTTCGGTCTAAAAATGTACTTATTTCGCATACAGGCTCCATTTGGGCCCTAGTTGTGTCCCGAAAATTTTCAGCCCGATCGGAATACACCCAGGGGTGTTATGGGTGAAAAATCTGTGTAAAACTAGGGTATATTTGTGTTTCAGTAACGTGAGCTTGTGAGGTATCCTTTTATATGTTTTTGAGGACGAGGAGACGGGTCGATTTTGACCAATGAGTGAAAATTGAGGTTTTAACGAAGTTTCAGCGTTAAATTTACTTTAATTTTTGGTCTAAAATCGTCGTTCTTCCGCACGCAGTTTGGGACCCCATTTTGGAACACATTTGTGTCCTATTAGTTGTGCTCCGAACACCCAGGGGTTTGTGGGTGAAAAGTGGGTGTAAAAATAGGGGTTTTCGAGGGGTTTTTTTTTCAGGTTTTAGTGAACATGAGCTCCTGAGGGATCGTTTTCCATGTTTTTTAGGACGAAGAGACCGAATATGAAGTTGATTTTGACCGAAGGTGGAAAATTGAGGTTCTAACGAAGTTTCAGCCTTAAATTTACGTTAAATTTTGGTCTAAAACCGTCTTTCTTCCGCACGCAGTTTGGGTCAAAATGTTTGAGAAAATATGGGTCCTAGTTGTGCTTCGCAGCTCGGCCGCCCAATCGGAACGCATCCAGGGGTGATATGGGAGAAAAATGAGTGTAAAATGGGGGTTTTCGAGGGATTTTTGAGGTTTTGGTGAACATAAGCTTGTGAGGTATCGCTTTCCATGTGTTTAAGGGCGAGAAGCGAACATGCACTTGATTTTGACCAAAGAGTGGTGAATTGAGACTGTAACGAAGGCAGAATAATAAACCAAAGCAAACTCAATAGTTTTTTTCATCATTCGAAACACTCGCATTTTATGTACCTACGTAGAAACCAGTTTGTATCAGCTTTTTGAAAATTCAGACTGAACAGCTATTTGGTACAGCTACCCAGGTTTCGGTGCCAGTGTTCTGCACTTCATGCAAAGTTGAGTATAAAAGTTGAGAATAAACATGGAAAAAGACACATTTAATCAAAAAACAGTACCGAATTTAGTTGAATATTTCCTCCAGAGCGCTCTTCAATTTCTCATCGCGCAGGCAAATGAAGGCGGGAGACGGATGCGCCTGTTTGATTTATATTTGAGGAGCCGAGGGGAGGCCTCTCATTTATTCATCCGCAGCTTCCAGGACTCCTGGATTTATCTCTGAAGGAGGAAAAAAGGAGCCTCGCGACAAGGCGCATGATTTCTGTTGCCCCCGAGGCATATAATATGCATTTCCACTTTAACCTTCTGGTTGGAGCTCATCTCGGTTTCCATTTGTTTTGATGAACGCTTCCGTGGAAACGCTTTTTCCAGCGCGGCCAACGCAGTTTCAATGTAACATTTTTTTGGAAGAGCTCACACTACCAATCATCAGTCAACTTGCCGTGTCCAATGAGTCTTGTACTACGGAAAAACGTAGCACCTCCCTTAAATAATAAATTATAAGTACGAAATCAAATTAACTTAAAAAAAACTAAACAACTTTACAAAATTAACTAAATAAAGAACAATAAACAATAAATAAAGAATAATTAACTATTGCTAAGTTAAATAAATATTACTAAGGTAAATTTCCGCTATTAAAGTTGAGTTTAAATTAATGATTGTAAAGTTAAATAAAGTAAATAAAGAACAATTACCTAGGTGAAGTTAAATTAACTTTACAAAATAAAATTAACAGAAGAAGATCTTCGTAGGACGTTGGGTAAATTTAGGTTACGACGACGAGACTCCAAAAATGCCACCAAAAGGTTTGAAACGGCAAACGGATGAATTCAAGGGTGAGCAACGTTCGAAAACAATGAAACACGTTTTGTTTTATTATTCTGTGAATAATGCACCTATGTATTCGCTCAGCAAAAACTTTGTATATTCTATTACGTATTTCTGTTACGTTTCAAGGTACGTAGATTCCAAAAACGCTGCAAGTCCTTGGGTTTGTTATTCTACTGGACATACCTACAGAAATATTGGCTGATCATTTATTGTTTCTCTCATGTGAAATAATTGAAATGGCTATTTCTGATCGTTTCCACCAATTTTGGCCCCAAGAACACGAATTAGGTACGCTCCTTCTTTTTTATTTTTTTTTATTTATTTTTTTAAACTATCTTTGATCATTGGTAGTGCCATTTAATCGTCTTGATCCACGTGTTGATACTACTTCCAGTGTTGTTATACGAATTGATGGTGATTTCAGACGATTTCGCAGGTTTTTGACTCATAAAAAAATCAATTTCGGGAGCTGAACATTTGGTAGAAGCTCAATTTTCCACTCTTTGGTCAAAAACGACTTCATATTCGGTCTTGTCGTCCCCAAAAACATGGAAAACGATACCTCAAAAGCTGATGTACTAAAACACAAAACGCTGCAAAGTCCTTGTCACACGGGTTTATTATTCTATTGGACATACCTACAGGAATGCTGGCTGTTCATTTATTGTTTATTTCATGTGAAATAATTGAAATGGCTATTTCTGATGGTTTCCACAATTTTTGGCCCCTAAAACACGAATTAGGTACGCACCTTTTTTTCCAAATTATCTTTGATCATTGGTAGTGCCATTTAATCGTCTTAATCCACGTGTTGATACTACTTCCAGTGTTGTTATACGAATTGATGGTGATTTCAGACGATTTCGCAGGTTTTTGACTCATAAAAAAATCAATTTCGGGAGCTGAACATTTGGTAGAAGCTCAATTTTCCACTCTTTGGTCAAAAACGACTTCATATTCGGTCTTGTCGTCCCCAAAAACATGGAAAACGATACCTCAAAAGCTCATGTTACTAACATGTTACTAAAACACAAAAAGTACCTATTTTTATACACATTTTCACTCATAACACCCCCGGGTATATTCCGATCGGGCTGAAAAGTTTCGGGACACAACTAGGGCCCAAATGGAGCATGTGTGCGAAAGAACGAGTTTTTAGACCAAAAATGAAGCCGGTACACGTGATACGGCGGACGGCGTACGGCGGACGGACATTGCATTTTGGTTTATTATTCTGTGAATAATACACCTATGTATTCGCTCAGCAAAAAATTTTTATAACACCCCCTCAAACTTTTTTCTTTTCCGTTTCAAGGTGCGTAGACTCCAAAAATGCAATGTCCGTCCGCCGTATCACATGTACAGGATTCATTTTCGGTCTAAAAAATTCGTTCTTCCGCACACATGCTCCATTTGGGCCCTAGTTGTGTCCCGAAACTTTTCAGCCCGATCGGAATATACCCAGGGGTGTTATGAGTGAAAATGTGTATAAAAATAGGTACTTTTTGCGTTTTTTTGTGGTTTAGTAACATGTTAGTAACATGAGCTGTTGAGGTATCTTTTTCCAGGTTTTTGGGGACGAGAAGGCCGAATATGAAGTCGATTTTGACCAAAGAGTGGGAAATTGAGGTTCTACCAAATGTTCAGCTCCCAAAATGAGTTTTTTTTAGTCAAAAACCTGGAAAACTGTCTGAAATCACCATCAATGTGTATACTAACATTAGAAAAAGTGTAAACAGCTGAATCAAGACCATTAAATCGCACTACCAATGATCAAAGATGATCTGGGGAAAAAAAAAGCGTACCTATTTCATGTTTTGGGGGCCAAAATTGGTGGGAATCATCAGGAATAGCTAATTCAATCATTCCACATGAAAGAAACAATAAATTTAACTGCCAACAAGAATCTCTAGAACTCCAATAGAATAATAAACCCATGTGACAAGGACTTTGCAGCGTTTTTGTAATCTACGCACCTTGAAACGGAAAAGAAAAAAGTTTGAGGGGGTGTTATAAAAATTTGTTGCTGAGCGAATACATAGGTGTATTATTCACAGAATAATAAACAAAAATGCGAGGTTCGTCCGTCGTATCTTCCATATTATCCACTTCATTTTCTGTCTAAATAATTCGTTCTTTCGCACACATGCTCCATTTGGGCCCTAGTTGTGTCCCGAAACTTTTCAGCCCGATCGGAATATACCCAGGGGTGTTATGAGTGAAAATGTGTGTAATAATGGGGTTTTTTGGTGTTTTAGTAACATGAGTTTGTGAGGTATCGTTTTCCATGGTTTCTAGGACGGGAAGACCGAATATGAAGTCGATTTTGACCATCTAGTGGAAATTTGAGGTTCTAACGAAGTTTCAACCTTAAATTTACGCTAAAATTTGGTCTAAAACCGTCGTTCTTCCGCATACCGTTTGAGTCTTCATTTGGGAACGCATCTGGATCCTGGCTGTGCTCCAAAGCTCAGCAGCCCGATTGGAATACACCCAGGGGTGTTATAGGGGGGAAATGGGTGTAAAAATAGGGGTTTTTGAGCGATTTTTTGAGGTTTCAGTGAATATGAGCTTGTGAGGTATCGTTTTCCACGTCTTTTAGGGCGAGAGGACCGAATATGATGTTGACTGTGACCACTGAGTGATAAGCTGAGGCTGCAACTAAGGTTCAGCTCCCAAAATTCATTTTTTATGAGTCCAATTCCTGGGAAATTGTCTGAAATCACCATAAATATGTATAATAGCAGAGAAGAAGCAGTATAAACATTTGAATCAAAACAACTACATGGCACTATCAATGGTCAAAGATAATGTGTTCACAAAAAACTAGGAGCCTAATTCTGTTTTTGAGAAACAACAAATGAACAGCCAACATAATAGTAGATGTGTCCAATAGAATAACAAACCCATGTGACAAGGACTTTGCAGCGTTTTTTTTTTTTGGGCAAATTATCTTTGATCATTGATAGTGTCATTTAACTGTCATTATTCACCTGTTGGTACTACTTCTAGCGTTATTATACAAATTGAAGGTGATTTTTTTTTTTTCAGACAATTTCCTAGGTTTTTGGTCCATAAAAAATTAATATTGTGAGCTGAACTTTCGTTACAACCTCAATTGGTCACTCTTTAGTCAAAATCAACTTCATATGCGGTCATATTCTCGCCCTATTAGGGGTTTTTGAGGGTATTTTAAAGGTTTTAGTGAACATGAGCTTGTGAGGAACCGTTTCCCGTGTTTTCTTGTAACACAAGACGTAGAATACGAAGCATCGTGTATTTGTTGTCAACCTGGTTTTTCAAGGGTTCACTGTATTTTTCAAGGTTGTGATACAATTACACCTATTTGGTGAACGCTGCACCGAAATGTTTTCCGAAACGCGAAGATTCACTTTAGCAAAGCCGCAGCAGCATACCACATACGGTCAGGCTGGCCACAGGTAGCACAGGGAGATTCCCCCGGGTCACCCCGATGTAAAAATAAATAAATAAATAAATAAAATGAAAAAAAAACGCTGCAAATCCCTGCACAACGGTTTACTATTTTGTACAGAATACCCTTCTGTTACAGATCACAGCTCTCTGTATAGATAACCCGTCTATATAATATGATAATATGTACTACTCTACACATATTATGTAGATCGCGGACCCTCCGTAGGTTAGTAGGTACTCGTTACAAGGTACCTACCTAAACCGTTGTGTAATAATTTTCCCATCAATAATATTTCAATGGTTGCTAAGTTGCAAAAGTACCTATCAACAAAATCCAGCCCCTTCTGGGTAGATGAGCCGTTGTGTAACAATTTACCGTAGTGTAATAATTTGCCATTGTGTAATAATTTACCCTTCAATGATACTTCAACGGTTGTTCAAGTTGCAAAAGTACCTATCACCAAAATCCAGCCCCTTCTGGGTAGATGAGCCGTTTTGTAATAATTTACCGTTGTGTAATAATTTACCGCGGTGTGATAATTTGCCGTTGTGTAATAATTTACCATTGTGTAATAATGTACCCATCAATAATACTTCTAAGTTTGTTCAAGTTTCACAAGTACCTACCAACAAAATCCAATAGTCCATCACTTATCAAATGAAATAATATCGTACAACAACCAACTCGACTTCATACAGCCATCCTTGATTATAATCAGGTGCTTCGTTGTGATGATATCTGGGCTGGATTTATACCGTTTGATTCACGATCGTGTTGACGAACCTTTTTGGTGCACACAAACGGCTGGACGTACGATGCTCCGGGTGGTGTCAAAAAATGGTTTAGCTCAAGACAAATTTAATAACGTTAAAAAAACCATACCCTTCTATCGAATGTTTTCTAGATACGGCGTTCTGAAAATTTCAGCCCCTATTTTGAACCCCTTAGAGATGACTGACAGTAACGTCGAGCTACGAGGACCAACAGACCCCGAACGGAACCTATAACCCGAATTTCATGAATTTTGTTTCATGGAAACTAGGAAAAGACAGTAATATTTTTATTGCAGTTTTGGATTCTACATACATTACCTTGAAACGTAAACCATCGAATTTTGAGGGGTGGAGGGGATTAAAATTTTTTTCATGCTCGATTCCAATGGTTCATTATTGAAAATAATAAACCAAAATTAAAAATAAAACTCAACGTAGGTAGGTACTAAGGAATGGCTGGGGCCCTTCAGCATGAACCCTTCCTACCCACCACTCACTGAAATGTGATAACTTTCTGAAAACCATCAAAAATCATGAACACGATGTTGGCGAGCTGGATTTGGTCTCATTTGACGCAGAATTTGATAGTCTACAAATTTTCTTTCATACAAAACCAACTTTAGGCGGTTCCACTGGTCAAAAACTTGGATTTGCTAGATTTTTATTTTTTATGATTCCGCGGGTAATTAGCTATTTTACGTTCAGGCAGTTGACAGTTCTTCGATGAATCATGCAATGTTGGACTTTTGATACCTCGCGCGGGGTGAAATGATCACAATTTCGTGGTTTTTCCAACTTTCATACGGAAAATATGAGCTAAACTGAACATTTTCCCAGTTTCCTTGGTGATACAGATTTCTAGTTTCGAATGGTATGTTTGCCATTGCTCAATGGTATGTTTGTCAACCACACAAAAAGTTATATCATGTTTTTCGCTGGAACAAATCTCCCCACTGAGTGGGGTGAATTGATTACAGTGTCGTTTTCTCATTGTATAGCCCACAGAACCGCTTGTGTGATCATTTCTCCCTTCAGATTGGTTAGAATGATATCACCTTTAATGGAAGAAGCTCGAAAATTCGTCAAAAAAAATTGTATTACAAAAAACAAAGGAACCTCTTTTCTCTTGATAGTCAGAGAAAACCCCCCTCTTTTTCATCAGTCTTATATTTTCATTTTGGAAGACACTTAAAATCGAAGTAAAAAACGTTGAATAAACTTCGAAAAACTCCTGTATCAGAAGTGGCTTTGGGGAAGGAGTCACTAGGTACCTAATTTAAATCAACGAAAAATAGTTAGCTTCAAACTTCATTTTAAAAAAGTGTGATCAAATCCCCCCCCCCCCCCCCAGATAGGCATTTTTGTTTGTTTACATCCTGCCACGAAACCATCATGATTTAAAAATGCTGCAAATCCCTGCACATCGGTTTATTATTTTGTACAGAATACCCTTCTGTTACAGATCACAGCTCTCTGTATAGATAACCCGTATATATTATAATATATGTGCTAGTCTATACATATTATGTAGATCGCAGATCCTCCGTAGGTTAGTACCTAACCCCGTACTCGTTACTAGGTACCTACCTAAATCACGAGTTAAATGTTGCTAAAATAATTCTGACGATGACAAACAGTAACTAAAACGGCAAAAAGAAACGCACATAATGAAGTTCTAAACGATAATTATTGATGTGGAGTGAAAAAAGTTGCAAACGTACCTACCTATCAACAAACTCCAGCCCATTCTACGTAGATGGTATAATGGACCGTTGTGTAATAATTTACCGTTGTGCAATAATTTACCCATCAATAATACTTCAACGTTTGTTCAAGTTTCACTACCTATCAACAAACTCCAAAAGAGCCATCATTTTTCGAATGAAATAATATCACATAACAACCAACTCGACTTCATACAGCCATCCTTGATTATAATCAGGTGCTCCCTTGCAATGATTTTATCTCAGGCCAATTCCCGACTGTTAGCGCGTCCCTGGTGACGAGATTTGGGCTGAATGTATACAATTTCATTCACCCTGGAGTCGAAAATGCCTGTCGGTGCAAATTTCGGGCCCTTACTGTGAACGAATGGCTGGACGTACGATGCTCCGGGTGGTCTTAAAAAACTCCTAAGTTCAAGAACTATTTAAAACCGTAAAAATATTCATGTAAAAAAAGGTATAGGCGTTCTGAAAATTTCAAACCCTATTTTGAACCCCTAAGAGATGACTGACAGTAACGTCGAGCTTCGAGGACCAACTAGACGCCGAACGGAACCTATAACCCGAATTTCATCAATTTTCTTTCATGGTAACTAAGAAAAGTGGTCAGTACGGCGTACAGCATATGGCGGACGGACAGAAATATTTTTATTGCATTTTCGGATTCTACATATACCTTGAAACGTAAACCATCAAATTTTGAGGGGGGGTTTGAATTTTTTTTTCATGCTCGATTCCAATGGTTCATTATTGAAAATAATAAACCAAAAGAAAACTCTCACGAGATTTCGTAGTAAGATAGATTGCTAGTGTAATGAGCACTTACTTTTTCCGCCAACTTGAACCATTTTTCACCAAACTCAACACCTTATCACACACACAGAGCGTCAACAAAATTCTCCTTCAAATTTCAAATAAACTCAATAGATAAGCCACTGATAAGAGAGGATGTGACCAGTGCTACCAACACCTTAAGATGTCTAGAAAGTGAAATCACTTCGCCCATTCCCTCAAACCTTGAACCAAGGACACAGAGTAGGTACTACTTTGTGGCAGAAATCCTACTTTGTGATCATCTCACCCCAGGCGACGGTATTTCACCAAGAATTATTGGGTATGTACCTAAAAATGTGATGCTGAAGAAACTTTCGTTGGAACTGAATACTAAAGAGGAAAAACAGCAATTGTTGTTGCGTAGACCGAAGAACATAATAGGAGACAGGTACTATGGTGCCTAGTTTTCGTAAGAGTCCCTCCTCATAAGAAGTAGGTACCCACTCATCAATTACTATAAGATGTGTAGTAGGTATCTATTTATGTTCTACGTACCCTTTGCTCAAGGGTGATATCTAGCAGTAGTCCCACAAACTATTTTATGGATCCATGATTGTAGGTACGAACTACTTTCTGTCATCCAAACTCCTTTTGTCGTATGGTGGATAGGGACGTTGCGATACCGCTCTGGATACAATACTTGGTATTGATACCGATGTAACATCGGACTGAAAGTATCGATACCATAAGTATCAAAGTACAGTATCGAAAAGTTTTAGGCTACCTATGCAAAACGCGATTAAATCGTTTGGAATCTTTACGAAATATGCTCGTATTAATTTATGTTGAATAGCAATTTATTAAATTAAATATCGCGCTGGTAATTGCTACAATTAGCGAAGTAACAAAAATGCTAGCCTTTTTTAATAGGCTCTAAGATTTAAACTGAAGACCAAAAAATAATGTTCAAGAGACCTTACAAGAAATTATTGAGGTGAAAATAATCACAGCTCTTTGATACAAAGCTTAATAAAGGAGTTGTCGCAGTAAGTAGTCAAATGGTTGCTATTGATTACAACTACTGAAATGGTGATTTAAAATGTGCATAAATGCGAAAAGTAATTTTTCTTTACCTAAACATGAGTCTTCCAAAATATTTTGTTTTATAATAAACATACTTTTCGATACAGTACCGCAGGTATTCTTTCGATATGGATAAAAAATCGCATGATTCAATAGCAAGATCGATACCATTGTATCGAAACCAAAATATCGATACCTGCTGGTATCGATACTATCGCAACGTCCCTAATGGTGGACCATTTGGACCATTTCTCTTTTGCTGACCCAGGTCCCTCCATCGGTCCACCCCACAGATTCTCCCATTCCTGAAATATATCGTGGCAGTATCTCGATTAAAGATAACTGCATCTTCAAAGGATAGCTACTTAATTATTATAATAATAAAATGTTGGTAATTTCAAGAGATCCTCTTCTAATTTAACCGCCACGTAACCCGATACAAGGAGATCCCCTTTGGTATATTCCAGCCCCTTCACCTTCAAGGTTAGATTAGGCCCGCGGTACGACAAGGCCTTGCTGGTTAGTTTGTGTAGAGTAGATCGTTCCACGGCAGCCCACGTCTCGTGACTTTTATGTCTTGTTAGTGTCTGTACTTCCCTCAGACGCATTTCGAAGTGTTTCGCCAAGAAGCTTCATGAACTGACATCCTAGCAGCGACAGCCCAAATGTTCCCGCAATATCCACACAGAGTATCCCTATCTCGGGAAATTTTATTTTGAGGTGTGGATTTTCTCACATTTTTAAATACCTAGTTCGATTTTTTTCTGAATTATTGACACCATCCGAAGCGTTCTACTATGTCGCTATAAAATGTGTCCTAAAGAGCAGCGTGTATGCAGACATGACGCAGGGTTGAGAGCGCACACCACTTACCTCTCGGCCAGGTGCCACTGTAGCGGAGTAGTCTAGGCATCGAGCTCTTCCTTTTTATACTTAAAATCGGAGGTTCGAATCCAACTTCCGGTACCAACAATTTTCACTTCACATCAACAATTTCCCTTCAGAACTACATTAGCGTTTCTTTTCGCGATTTTAGCTGCTGTTTGAACATTCAACACACGTTATTAATTTTCAGTGGTGAATAGATACTAAACTATGGAGGGGCTGTGATCTATACAGAAGGTTATCTATACTGGGAGCTGTAATCTATAACAGATGGATATGTTCTATAACAAATATAAACCGCTGTGTAAGGATTTGCAGCGTTTTTAGGTGGTAGGGACGGTCACTGGTGGCTACTGACATGTATTCACACTGCCCACCCAATCGGCAGACCTAATTTCAATGCTACTTTGCATCAGAGCAGCAACAGGTTAAATTCATCCACGCCGGTTCCCCCTCATCGGAGGTTATCAATCATTTACTACCCACTTCGGGGAATGGAGTGGGTGTTTGTGTAGGGATTTGCAGCTTTTTTAGGTGGTAGGGACAGTCACTGGTGGCTACTGACATGTATTCGCACTGCCCACCCAATCGGCAGACCTAATTTCAATGGTACTTGGCATCAGAGTAGCAACAGGTTAAATTCATCCACCCCAGTTCTCCCTCATCGGAGGTTGTCAATCATTTACTACCCACTTCGGGGAACGGAGTGGGTGTTCGTGTAGGGATTTGCAGCTTTTTTAGGTGGTACGGACAGTCACTGGTGGCTACCGACATGTATTCGCACTGCCCACCCAATCAGCAGACCTAATTTCAATGCTACTTGGCATCAGAGTAGCAACAGGTTAAATTCATCCACGCCGGTTCCCCCTCATCGAAGGTTATCAATCATTTACTACCCACTTCGGGGAATGGAGTGGGTGTTTGTGTAAGGATTTGCAGCTTTTTTAGGTGGTACGGACAGTCACTGGTGGCTACCGACATGTATTCACACTGCCCACCCAATCGGCAGACCTAATTTCAATGCTACTTGGCATCAGAGTAGCAACAGGTTAAATTCATCCACGCCCGTTCCCCCCCATCGGAGGTTATCAATCATTTACTACCCACTTCGGGGAATGGAGTGGGTGTTCGTGTAGGGATTTGCAGCTTTTTTAGGTGGTACGGACAGTCACTGGTGGCTACCGACATGTATTCGCACTGCCCACCCAATCGGCAGACCTAATTTCAATGCTACTTGGCATCAGAGCAGCAACAGGTTAAATTCATCCACGCCGGTTCCCCCTCATCGAAGGTTATCAATCATTTACTACCCACTTCGGGGAATGGAGTGGGTGTTCGTGTAGGGATTTGCAGCTTTTTTAGGTGGTACGGACAGTCACTGGTGGCTACCGACATGTATTCACACTGCCCACCCAATCGGCAGACCTAATTTCAATGCTACTTGGCATCAGAGCAGCAACAGGTTAAATTCATCCACGCCGGTTCCCCCTCATCGAAGGTTATCAATCATTTACTACCCACTTCGGGGAATGGAGTGGGTGTTTGTGTAAGGATTTGCAGCTTTTTTAGGTGGTAGGGACAGTCACTGGTGGCTACCGACATGTATTCGCACTGCCCACCCAATCGGCAGACCTAATTTCAATGGTACTTGGCATCAGAGTAGCAACAGGTTAAATTCATCCACGCCCGTTCCCCCCCATCGGAGGTTATCAATCATTTACTACCAACTTCGCGGAATGGAGTGGGGGTTCGTGTAGGGATTTGCAGCTTTTTTAGCTGGTAGGGACAGTCACTGGTGGCTACCGACATGTATTCGCACTGCCCACCCAATCAGCAGACCTAATTTCAATGGTACTTGGCATCAGAGTAGCAACAGGTTAACCCTTATGTACACGCTAAGCGGCACTCCACACCGCAATTTTCGAAAAACTTTAATGCCCGCGTTCTTAGCTTCTTGGGCGACCCGACCGCCTCAGGTATGCTCTTTCCACGAAATATCGAGTAGCATGGAAGCATTGCTGGTTCCCAAAAGCCTACCTTCAGTCGTCCACAGTGCATTGAAGTGAGAGGGTACTCTGTTGCGGCGCTCCACACCGCTAGCGTGTAGAAATGGGAGTATTCAATATCACCAATATTTTCCGTGTTTTTTTTATTTCTCACCTTTTTTTCCATCATAACAACTTCCTTTATTGTGTTTTTACCGTTCCTCCTGCTGTAATTGAATTATCTGCGTAGTTAGGAAGGAACGAATGCGGAAAACACAAAAACAACAAAACGTCGGTGCTTTGTTTCAAATGCCAGCGATTTGTTTGCAAGGCCCATTCTACTCGTCAAGTAACCTGCGACCACTGTCAGATGGCGACAGACACTGATGACGATTAATGAAAATTTTTTCTTGCCTATATGCCTTTTTTGTATTTCGTGTTTGCCTTCTGTGCCATTTGTGCCGATTTTATATTTCGTTTTTTAGTCAATGGACTTTCTTTCTAATCTCCCACCTTGTGGAAAATAAAAATTTGACATTGCTAGTCTTGAAACTGGTAGTCTGAGCTATTATGGGTGCAATGTACTGAGAGAAATGTACATTTATTTTTTCACAAAATATTTTTTGTATAAAAGTTCAAGATTTTGAAGTATAAAATGTTACCTAAATACGGTTGTACATTCTATTGATGTTACCCATTTGATTTAGAGCCATTGCATAATTTGATGGAACAACAGAGTCAACAGGCCCCAGAAACGGAAGTGCGGTGTGGAGCACCGCTAGCGTGTACTAACGTGACACCAAAGGGCGCGTTTACGTAAGGGTTAAATTCATCCACGCCCGTTCCCCCCCATCGGAGGTTATCAATCATTTACTACCCACTTCGCGGAATGGAGTGGGGGTTCGTGTAGGGATTTGCAGCGTTTTTTGGTGGTACGGACAGTCACTGGTGGCTACCGACATGTATTCTCACTGCCCACCCAATCAGCAGACCTAATTTCAATGCTACTTGGCATCAGAGTAGGAACAGGTTAAATTCATCCACGCCGGTTCCCTCTCATCGGAGGTTATCAATAATTTACTACAGACTTCGCGGAATGGAGTGGGGGTTCGTGTAGGGATTTGCAGCGTTTTTAGGTGGTAGGGACAGTCACTGGTGGCTACTGACATGTATTCGCACTGCCCACCCAATCAGCAGACCTAATTTCAATGCTACTTGGCATCAGAGTAACAACAGGTTAAATTCATCCACCCCAGTTCCCCCTCATCGGAGGTTATCAATAATTTACTACAGACTTCGCAGAATGGAGTGGGTGTTTGTGTAGGGATTTGCAGCGTTTTTAGGTGGTACGGACAGTCAATGGTGGCTACCGACATGTATTCGCACTGCCCACCCAATCGGCAGACCTAATTTCAATGGTACTTGGCATCAGAGTAGCAACTGGGTAAATTCATCCACGCCCGTTCCCCCCCATCGGAGGTTATCAATAATTTACTACCGACTTCGCGAAATGGAGTGGGGGTTCGTGTAGGGATTTGCAGCGTTTCTTAGGTGGTAGGGACAGTCACTGGTGGCTACTGACATGTATTCGCACTGCCCACCCAATCAGCAGACCTAATTTCAATGCTACTTGGCATCTGAGTAACAACAGGTTAAATTCATCCACCCCGGTTCCCCCTCATCGGAGGTTATCAATAATTTACTGCAGACTTCGCGGAATGGAGTGGGTGTTTGTGTAGGGATTTGCAGCGTTTTTAGGTGGTACGGACAGTCAATGGTGGCTACCGACATGTATTCGCACTGCCCACCCAATCGGCAGACCTAATTTCAATGGTACTTGGCATCAGAGTAGCAACAGGTTAAATTCATCCACGCCCGTTCCCCCCATCGGAGGTTATCAATAATTTACTACCGACTTCGCGAAATGGAGTGGGGGTTCGTGTAGGGATTTGCAGCGTTTCTTAGGTGGTAGGGACAGTCACTGGTGGCTACTGACATGTATTCGCACTGCCCACCCAATCAGCAGACCTAATTTCAATGCTATCTGGCATCAGAGTAGGTAGATGAATTCATCCACGCCGGTTCCCTCTCATCGGAGGTTATCAATCATTTACTACCCACTTCGGGGAATAGAGTGGGTGTTTGTGTAGGGATTTGCACCGTTTTTAGGTGGTACGGACAGTCAATGGTGGCTACTGACATGTATTCGCACTGCCCACCCAATCGGCAGACCTAATTTCAATGCTACTTGGCATCAGAGTAGCAACAGGTTTAATTCATCCACGCCCGTTCCCCCCCATCGGAGGTTATCAATAATTTACTACAGACTTCGCGAAATGGAGTGGGGGTTCGTGTAGGGATTTGCAGCGTTTTTAGGTGGTAGGGACAGTCACTGGTGGCTACTGACATGTATTCGCACTGCCCACCCAATCGGCAGACCTAATTTCAATGCTACTTGGCATCGGAGTAGGTAGATGAATTCATCCACGCCGGTTCCCCCTCATCGGAGGTTATCAATCATTTACTACCCACTTCGGGGAATGGAGTGGTGGTATGATTCTATTCTATTTCTATTCTATTCCAAGCCTCCTCATACGGACAGATACACTATGAAGTAGGACAGACTAAGTACCTGAAACGTGCAGGACTCGAGTTGGGGCATACAAACGATAGCTCATAATAGTAAATGAAAATTATAATTAATCATGGTCAGTGCAAATCATTACATTTTTCCGAGGATGAAAATGACATATTGTTTCCGATACGATCCTATTTAATGAGTTACATTTAGAGGTGATTGTCGGAAATCAATGCAGTTGGAGAACACACAGAAACAATACAATCTTTGAGTTCACTGAGTAACGGCATTAAAAAATCTACAAAACTCTAAATGTTATAAAAGCATAAATCACTAGTATTCCCTAGTTCTATAAAGGCCAGACAAACCACGTATTTAACAAATAATATTATTCGTTTTTCCTCTTCTCTCATTCATAGGAAAAGTGACTAACATCTATTTATATAGGAAGTAGAATAGTTAAAGATAGTAATAAATCACGATTTACATTCTATAATAGTAGTCTCATCTTGTCTAACTCAGTAAGTATTCACTAACAGACTTAACGAACTGGTCATGGACAGATCGTTAAAACAAAAGTCTAGATTGGAGACAGCAAACGTTCTACTTTGTAAGGTAGAAACCCCTAAAGTCTAGGAATAAACTTTTTTTTTATCACACGTTCTCTTAGAATAACAATCCAAAAACACTTGAAGGATTTTTCCGAAGAGTTCAAAAGAAAACTTATCACCGTCACGAAATGGGAAGGACAGGTGAAAGAGGGAAGGGCACGTTAAATCCCGAACTGAGATCAAGTCGCGTCTAAAGGAGAAGGATTAGACGTTGTTTTTTGTTTTTGTTTTTTTTTCCAAAAATTGGCGCTATCCAAACAACAAGGGAGAGGGGGAAAAGGGAAGCTCAGTCGAAAAAAAAAATTTTTTTAGAGACGGGACTCGGCTGCGACTCAAAGGATGGGCGGAAGGAAAGTGCCGGAGTCGTCGAGGTTGACGTCGGCGGGTTTGGAGGTCGTCGAGGTGGACGTCGTTCGGTTTCTGTAGAGGACGGGGATGAGCTTCTGGTCCTGGCCGGCGGCTGAGACGGAGCGCTTGATCTCCGAGGAGCCGCTGCCGCTTCCGAGGCCTTTGCTGAGCCACTCGTGTCGCAGGGCTTTCTCGGGCGTCAGCCTCTTGGTGGGGTCCCACCTGAAACACGATGGTACGATGTTGAGTGACTGCCCATGATGAGTGTGATAATATTGTACACCTACTCAGAACGTTTATCGTGACTCAACTACAACAAACTAGTGATCAACCTTCCAGATTAACGCCTTTGTCCGTTAAGGTAGGCTCAAAACCAAATGTAACACAAGCAGAACATAAAACATTATCAACAAACATGAATCGGAGTTGAATAACGCCAAGTGTCACGGAGAAGACATTTATTTAAGCATGGATACTATAACATGCAAGAGGCAAGATCCGTTGTTTATATTAAGCTTTATTAAGCTATATTATTATTAACAAGCCGAGAATCTCCACTCCACTCCTCTGCGACAGTAATCGATCCTGCAATCGAAATCGCAACCAAGGCTCCTGAAACTGGCAGGCCCTGGGACTTAGTGTTCCGATGGCAACTGAGAAAAGTGGCCCACATGCTCAGTTGAGTAAAAATGTAGTTTGCCACGCTCACTTTGGGCCACTGCTCCTGAATCTGATTTCAACCCAAAAATCGGTCCTGTTCACAATCGATTCGATCCCTTCGATTCAACTTGTCATCTCGATATGCGATGCTTGTCTTTTGATTTGTTTTTGTTGTGATCTCGTGAATCACATTTGGTTTCTCTGTTGAGTCTGTCATCAGTCTTTAATTTTTTTGTGTCAAATTTTGTGCGTTTGCGTTGGGTCCGGTTCCAATGACAGGTTTGTATTTGTGGTACCTATGTGCGTTCTTTCCTGTTTATGGGCTTGTGGACTGATCAGTGTCGTAACACACAGATAACCTACCTCTAGCTTCTAGACAATGTTAGCGTCTCATTCAAATAGGTATGGGATGGTGGGTCTATGTTTAGTTGCATTTTAGTTTACTACATTTGTTTACCACATGAATTTGGTGGCTAACTGATAGTCAAAACTTTTGACGTTTTCTTTGACGATAAAATGTCGATTAATAGAGATAAGCCTTTGCTGAATATCACTCCATCAGTAAATGAAGGGAAGGGTTGCCATGAGGTATTTTCTAGAAAAAATCTGTAGGTTTCGTGTTCTGGTTTGGTTCCTCACCGCGTTTTCACTGCTACTGGAGCTGAATAATGTAAAGAGTCACAGAGAAGACATTTACTTTAGAATGGATACTATAACATGCAAGAGGCAAGATCCGAAGTTTGTGATTTCTCCCACTCATTTTGATCCTCAAAATGCCGAACTTTTAATGGAAGCGTATACTTTTTTTCAGTATTTAAATAAATCTAAATCCTGGCTAAATGAGTTTTTCCATGTTGATGTAATCCGCAATAGTTTGAACGAAAAATCGACTGCCAGTGGCACATAAATCACCCGGAAATCAATCAATCAAATCAGAAATAAATCATTTAACTTCGTTTCCTCGTACTGATAACATGAGGTTTGTTTGCAGTGACCATCTGACTGTCATCTGACCGTCAGAAAGGCGTTTGCAGTGATTCTCAGACTCTTTTCTGATTGTATAGTATCCATAACCGACTGTTGGTAGTGTTCTCCTGAATGTCAAAACCAGTTTTCTGATCGCCATTCCAGTACACAGAGTATGGAGCTGACGAGAAACTGACCATGAACCCGAACCCTTCTCATAAACGCTTATCAGTGCGAGCGAACCAATTGTCGTACAGATCAGTTAAACGCACGATCAGTTAATAATCAATTCAGTACAGATTATGGTAGATTCAAGAATTCTATCTATAAACTTGATCTGTTGTCATGCACAAAGCATACGGTAAAAAAAGTAGAACGAAAATTCCTTCACATTTTTGAAGAAAAATTCCTCAAAATCTCATTAAAATACCTCTGATTTCACCTCTGCGCATGCGCAGTGGTGACACCAATGATCCGACCGCGTTGAAATTCATAGGAGATCATCCGTGAGCACACCCCCAACTACCAACCGAATGTGAGGAAAATCGGGCCGTTAGTTCGTAAGAAATTGAATACTGCAAGCTTCGTGTTTGCTTGTGCACACGAATTCGTTTTGAAATCATATTTATATATGGGACCATCTAGAAGCTCATTTAACGCACGGCTCTAGTGAGGAAATCTCATTTCTGCTGTTACAATAAATAATTTAACGCCTTCACCAATAAAATGACGAAGAGCTCAACACTTAGATCTTGATGGTCCCAGAGAAATCTGGCCAAATATTATCCGCATTAAATGGTAAGTAGTTTAGACAGTTTTTGTAGGAATGATCTGTCCTTTCCTTTTTTACTAGGTACCAGCTTGTGCTTATATCAACCGGCTAAGCCGCAGAAACTGCCTAAGATCGGTCGTTCGTAGGTTGCCAGATCTACCACAATTTATTATAGTATCCTGCTATATTTTCGTTCAAAATAATATATAAGAAATATAACAATGGTAGCCTAAAATACTAAATGTTTGAATAGGAGAAACTAAGTGGAGGTAAGAACTAGTGACCATACAATACTCGTTTTAGGGTCACTTGTTGCCAGATCTACCACAATTTATTATAGTATCCTGCTATATTTTCGTTCAAAATAAGATATAAGAAATATAACTATGGTAGCCTAAAATACTAAATTTTTGAATAGGAGAAACTAAGTGGAGGTAAGAACTAGTGACCCTAAAATACCCGTTTTAGGGTCACTTGTTCTTACCTCCATTGAGTCTTCTCATTCAAAAACTTAGTGAAACGGGTGTTTGAGGGTCGCTAGTTCTTCTTACCTACCCATGAGGTCCTCTCACCGGTGAATTTCAAAACTAATAAATTGAGTATGATCAACCAAAGTTCCTCTTATTCAAAAAATTAGTATTTTAGGCTATGTAGCACAATTATATGTTGTGGGTTTGCATAACCTCGATCTTGCAGGAGCACGACCAACCTGGGTTCCAGCTCCTCCCCTCCACTCCGTCCTGTCATCATCGCAATTTCCCCCCTTGAAGAAGTTCTACATCAGACGACCCCATCTATCCCCCCCCCCTCCCCCACCACCGATAGTAAGAACTGTTACAAGTAGAACCTGCTGGAAGTTAAAATGTCACCCTAACCACAACCATCCAGACAAGAAACTGTAACAACGAAGCCGTGATTTATTTTTCCATTATTCCTAGTTTTTCTTGGTAAACTGAAAAATATTTACAGAAATAAATTTTCTGGATTTTTAATGTTTCTGCACTTTATTCTTTCAACTAAACATTGCTCAGTTATTCAAGTAAGTACCTAGGTTTTCTATTTTTTTCCTTTCTAAAATATGTTGTAAAGTAACATATTTTTAGGTAGCTTCATCAGCATATCATTATATTCAAGATGTTTTTGTTTCCTCTTCTGAACTGCCCAACAAGGCAGACAGTCATTTTATTATGCTTAGGCCAGTAATTTGGTTAGATACGAGTTTACTGTACTTGTTGTGTATAATAATTGAGGCTGTCATTAGCCAGACCCCTCTTGAAGAGGAGAAAAATGTGACTTTCACTTTCTTTTCTTGATACACGTAACGTCGTTTAGTCGTTGAGACTGTGATTTATATTATTACGCTTCACTCTTCACTAAGAGTGCGAAAAATGTCTGTCTTTCAGCGCTATTTCATCTGTGTTTACTGTATCTGTAAATGAGTTTTTTACTGTAATTGTGCTTGTGATTACCTATTTTAATTACCTCTCAAGTTCTTTTTAAAATACCATGGCACTGAAAAAGGATAACTTGAAGTTATGAATATTCATTACTGACGGATACTATTATTTTCTTGAGAATACTATTTTTTTTCTCGGTTTTGACCAGAACGCACACTAAACACGGACCAAGGAAATCTGACAACCCTATTCGTACCTATCACGCATTCAACTAATCCAGGAAGAAGAGAAGAAAGGGCAGAATACTCACACTAAACACTGAGAAATGAAATCTACGAATAACTTGTCGTTGCATCTTATGGCCATTGCAAGGTATTTTGAGCCAGGCTTCCTCTTCCTGCCCTTGCTGTTGGTGATACTCCTTGGATTCCCTTTAGAATCTGTAACAGACATCCATGTTGAATCAATACAAGTTCGTATATCGGCTGATCTGACTAAAAATTGGATTTGGCCACTGACAGTGGAATAACTCAAGAGAAAGAGATCAGCTGTGCTGGGGACCAGACTCTGGATTGTATTTCTAGGGCTATCAAAATTATGTCATTGCGATTTGAAAAACTTTTATTTTTGTACTATTATGGCAGTTTTTCACCAAAGACTTGCTAAATGGGTGATCAATGTGGTCCACTCACCTCTTGTCCAGCGCTTAAATATTAGTATTAGACCTTTATTGACGATTCCGTTCCAAATTAATAAGCCTCATGGGCTTCTTACATGAAAAATTAACTGAAAATAATATTAAACAAAAAAATGTAGGCCAAATGAAAGTAACAATAAAGTAATTTCTATGATAAAACTAAAATTTCTATGATAAAAATAAAATATATCAAATCGAAGCATTAAAATACAAAGTGTGTACAAAAATACAGTTTAAGGAGAAAAGTTGTAGTGAGGCACTGCAAGATATGGAATATAATGGGCTATCTGCACGATCCTACGATAAGTACCTAGTTCTTGTTCTATGATTTTTCGAAGTTTCCAGAGGTTCCTACATCACATTGGGTCCCGCCCAGGCGAGGGGGGTGCAATGACGTAGGGACCTCTGCAAACTTTGAAAAATCATAGAAAAAAAACTACTTATCGCAGGAGCGTGCGGCTGGTCTCAAAATTCTCAGGATGGAAGAATCTACTATCATTTAAATAAAATATATACATATAAACCGCTTTTGATACCCATGCTAGTCCATCATAATTTGAAAGAATGCTAAGGTGATTAATTCATTAAGTTGCAAGGGTGATGTTCGGCTCAAAGGGTGGCTTTCAAGAAACACCAAAAAGGTCGCTCCATAAGCAGCACAGAGACGGACTAACAGGGAAGGGGCAAAGAGTTCCAGATCCTCGCTCCTGCTATTTCAAGAGATTTTCCGAGACAGACAGTGTGGTGAGGCACCAAATTCAGAGCATGCAGCCTCCCAGAGCGTCCAAAAACAAACATGACTGTCTGGTGCTCAGGGCCTCGGCTCTCACCATGCACCAGCCGGAAGATAAGCAGGCAGCCGGAAGAGGAGCAGCAAGACGAGCCCTTACGGCAAAATGATCGCTTCATGTGCAACCAAGGAGGGTGCTGGCGTAAGGTGTTATTATGTTCTCTAAGGGGTATAGCATATACAAAGCGAGCTACAGAATTACAGCAAACGTGGAGACGGTGCTGTTCTTCAGCAGTCAGACTAGCAGAATAAACTTCGCAACAGTAGTCGAAATACTGGCTTCGAATACTAAGGAAGCACATTAATGGGCCCGTCGCACGTCACAGTCTGAAGAAATGGTGGCACTTTTAGGGTTTAAATGTTAGAAGGAAGGTAAGCAGTGAGTTAGTTAGGTACTGGTGATAGCTGTCACCAGTGGAAAGCAGAATTTTCAGTTTAGGCTCATAGTAGCATTGAGGACCAACATCAATATGGTAAATAAGCAGTATTCTACTAACCAAAAAATAGGCGTTTACGCGACGCTTTCATGAGGACGTCTTCAGGTGGGACGCCCAGGACCTCCATGATGCAGGCGAGTTGCTCTGCTTCATTCTCTCCAGGGAACAAGGGGTATCCAGTGTACAGTTCGGCCAGAATACAGCCTGGCAACACAAGTGAAAATTATAAATGAATGATGAACTAACATCGGTGGGTCCAGGTGCATCTAAGGTGGATTCAAAGGTGTTTCCACGATGAACTTATTTCAAGTAGGTAGATATACATTTTTTCAACAGCCCTGTAACTTTTCCTTAGGCATCTCCGTCCCTGGGAGGGATTCAACTTGAATAATTTGTGTCAACGCTAAATTAAATGGAATCAATTTGTTCCTGTTGCTTCTCGCGATTTTGATCAGAGCAGATGAGCTTAACTTGTACGGAAGATTGAGACTGAGGTTAGACTGAGTCTAACCGGAGATTGAAATAATAATAATCCCCCCCCCCCCCCCCCCGGATATTGTTTTATTAGGCTAAATTAAACTGAGGGTGGATTTACTGCTAACACATTAGCACCATTTGACAACACCATACTGAACCAGAATAAGGGTATCCTCTGCTGGGGTTTCTTTCTATAAGCTTTCTACAGAAACCTTCAGTGAACAAGTGACCATATCCCGTATCCGTCACATGACGCTAGCTTGTGACAGAGCCACCTGTGATGGACAAGATATCACGAATGTGAACTTACAGACTCAAATTTTCTTGTAGCACAATTGAGCTATCAATGTACCACCATGTTAACTAGGTATGTTAGCCCAGTCAAAAGAGGGTTCGTAACCTAAATAATTCCCATGGAAGGAATTCTTTTTTAGACACGTTTGAAGGTGTCTGGGGATGGTTTTACCGAAAGTCCTGATGAATGAGCTAACTTCAGGACAGTCTAAAAACTGAAGAAAATTTGTTTTTTGTTTTTCGACAATAAGTATCTTGAAAAGTGAATGATCAATCGAAAAAAGTTGCTACATAATTATAACTGAAATAGTACAGCATTTTGTGTTAGAGTTTTTGAGCATCTTTCGACTGTGTCACATAGCTGAAGTGTCGGGGTGGACCGGGTAAGTCAATTTTTGGTCAGTTGACGGTATTATTGGATTCAGAATGAAAATCCGCGTATTTTCTGAAGGTCAGAAAAAGGGCAACCCCATTGTAGCCCAGAGAATTCAGTCCACAACCAGGCAAATCACTGCTAAGGCGGAAAAAACATGCGTTTCTCGTTCCCTAGCTACACTTGATTCAACATCAAGAAGCAATTTATTTTTGGTTTATTATTTTAAATAATGAACCTTTGGAATCGAGCATGAAAAAAAAAGTTTTAACCCTTCAAAATTTGATGGTTTACGTTTCAAGGTATGTAAAATCCGAAAATGCAGTAAAAAAAGTCTGTCCGCCGTAGGCCGTGCCTAGCACTTTTCTTAGTTATTATGAACCTATATTCATGAAATTTGGTTTGTAGGTCCCGTTTGAGGTCTAGTTGGTCCTCGAAGCTCGGCGTTACTGTCAGTAATCTCTAAGGGGTGAAAAATAGGGCTTGGCGTTTTCAGAACGCCGTAGCTCGACAACTTTCAATAGAAGGGTATGGTTTTTTTTAACGTTTTTAAATTGATCTTGAACTAAAGAATTTTTTGAGATCATCCGGAACATCGTACAACCAGCCGTTTGTTTGCACCGAAAAGCTTCGTCAACATGATCGTGAATCAAACGGTATAAATCCGGCCCAGATATCATCGCTAGGGAACACCTGATTATAATCACCGATGGCTGTATGAAGTCCACTTGATTGTTCTGTGATCTTTCATTTGAAAAATGATGGATCTTTTGGATTTTGTTGATAGGTACTTTTGCGACTTGAACAAACGTTGAAGTATCATTGGGCAAATTATTACTCAACGGTAAATTATTAGACAACCGTTTATACTATGTACACAGAAGGGGCACCTATACAGGTTAATTATTACACAACGGTTTATTATTTACCTTATGCTTCATGAATAACTACAAATAATTAATGAATGAATTATTGAATCCCACGCATTTGTATGAAACTTTTATTCCGGGGCCGGCTCCAGTACTCGATTTAGGGCTTTCCTGGGGGGAGCTCGAGGGTATTGACCACAGAAAACAGTGATCTACGCAGAAGGGGCATCTATACAGGTAAATAATAAACCGTTGTGTAATAATTTGCAGCGTTTTTTACTAAATGGCGACGTGCCTATGAAGTTTTACCCATTAATTTGTTTTCTGAATTTCGAAAAAAGCTGAGCCAGATAGGTAGCCCCCCCCCCCCCCCGCTCGCAGTTAGTAAAAGGGTTTCGAAACAACCAACCGAGTCGCCTGAAAGCCCCCAGGGAGTTTTATTGAGGAAGTTGAATCAAAATCGATTTATTTGTTTGAAAGAAATGGCGAAAGGCCTACTCTTCACATTTTCACTGTGAAAAGAAGAACATGGTTTGGTGCGCCTAACAAACTGTAAAATAATTAGGGTTTCGGTTTCGACAATAAAAGTCCTTCTTTTATCAAATCCTTTAATGAGGAGCTTTCATCAGCCCTCGGGCTGTCATTGTCAACTCTAAAACCAGCAACAACAAGTAACCATTAGACAAACTGGAGAACGTTATGAAGTTATAAAAATATACTAATAACTCATTAAAAGAAAGTACTAAATTCTAAAGGAAATTACCAAAAAAATACAACTTACCAACTTCTCAAAGAAGAGATTCGATATGGGGTCTTCAGCAGACACTAACTACCACTGATAACACAGCTCCCTGCCTCTCTAGCGGTAGTGCCAACCACAAAACCCCACATCATGCCTCATCCAAGAGTCGCTGGTAAATACAAACTGTGTTATTAACATCTGACTTAAAGTTAATTGAATTGGGATCTTGATTGATATGGAAGGCTTCTAATATTTTTATTTTTCGGAAATGTGATTCTCTGTTGATAATTTTTACATTTTGAAAATCAAACGAATGATTGGTCTCAATAGCATGTATGGAAAGTGCTGTGGACGTTCTTTTCTTGCCCACGTCATACTTATGTTGGTACATTCTCTTTTTCAACCACTAGCCCGTTTCACCTATATAATTGGCTGAACAATCCTTGAACTCAATTTTATAAATTAACCCAGATTTTAATTCAGGTGCAGGTCCTTCTTATTACTGAAAAAAGTTTTATTAACGCTATTATAACTTTTGTGCCCTAATTTTACATTCGGTATCACTTCGTTTATTGCACTCTGAATTCCCTAAATACGGAAAATGAAAAAATATTGGGGCAGGATCACTTTTATGCTGCTGTTGATTAGCATTTCCATATTTTTCGTGCTTGATTAAAGTATAAATTAATTTTCTTGGATAACCATTTTCTTGTTTAAAAAACTACCGCACTACCGCTAGAGAGGCAGGGAGCTGTGTTATCAGTGGTAGTTAGTGTCTGCTGAAGACCCCATATCGAATCTCTTCTTTGAGAAGTTGGTAAGTTGTATTTTTTTGGTAATTTCCTTTAGAATTTAGTACTTTCTTTTAATGAGTCATTAGCATATTTTTATAACTTCATAACGTTCTCCAGTTTGTCTAATGGTTGCTTGTTGTTGCTGGTTTTAGAGTTGACAATGACAGCCCGAGGGCTGATGAAAGCTCCTCATTAAAGGATTTGATGAAAGAAGGACTTTTATTGTCGAAACCGAAACCCTTGTTAAGAAACCAAATAAGTCCACCAAAAGGAAAGAAGAATTTGTAAAATAATGGCAAACTGTATTACAGATCACTGATAACGCCTTGGGGTTTATGATACATCGGAATACGTTGTCCTAATTCCAAATGGTTTTTGATCAATCGGGAAATCCGATCTTACCCAAACTCCACATGTCAATGGGGGTTCCATAGGGTAGGCCGAGCAGGACTTCGGGGCTCCTGTAAAACCGAGACTGGATGTAGGTGTACACCCTCTGATCCGAGTAGCAAGAACTCCCGAAGTCTATCACTTTGATGTAGCTACTGCCCCTTTGCTTCAGCAACACATTTTCCTGCAGGAAAAAAAATCCGTTAAGCAAGGAAATGGGTATCAAATTTACGAAATCACTTCCCTACCATACACAAGATTCATCACAAGTTGGTACACTAATGATCTTCCCTCCCATCTCGGATATCTCTATTTCATTTGAAAGTATACTACAACTTACAGATTGAGAGAGAGATTTTATTTGCAGTCACAAAACAAATTGTATGACAATGGCCAAAAATTTTACTACATTTAAGGTAGGCGTCACAAAATTTACCGTTAGACTAGGTAACATCAACCAGATCAGGGTACTGGGGAGAGTGAAAATGAAGGTGGCTGCAGCAGCCCCAAGGTCGGCCCGGGCCCACCCACCACGGCGGCTCCCTGGGCCACCTTACCCATTGCTGGGCAGGCAGCCCAAATGAATGACGTAGTTGTCTCCGTGACATTCCAAAGAACATACCGAGGGGGCCGCCCCTAGTGCACCAGCCCCACAACCTAAGACTGAGCACATTCACACAACATACATTCTAATAAATTACTTGCACTCTCGAAAACCGTTCATACCCCGTATCTAATATCACAGTCGCCATTTAATACATAAACTAGATAAAATTCAATACAGTAAATTATTTAAATTATTTTTAAAACTCTTCCTATATATTAGTCAATAACTAACAGTCAGTGCCCATCATAAAATTAAAATATTCATCAAAATCATAGGGTGCCGATTTCACAAGTATTCTCTTACAGGTACCTATTACAATATGATTTAAAATTTGTATTGCTGAGATCTTGAACCTCTTCAGGGAGGGCATTAAAAAATTTCTGGCACCACCAGCCAACTGAATTTCGGGCCGCATTCAACCCGCAGGGTGGCTGGGCAAGGAGTCGTGCACTACGAGTATTGTGTGCATGATTTGGTTTTTTGAAATACTGAGGGTGCTTCCCCACATAACTCAGGCACAGCAAAATATACTGACTCGGCAACGTCAAAACCCCCAATTCTTTAAAATGCCTTCTACAATCTGCTCTATAGTGAGTTTTAAAGTCTGCGCGTATGGCCCTGCTGAGACCTTACCCACCTATTTTGGAGTTTGCACTACACTTTCGTAGTTATTTTATTAAAAACTCGTTAAGATTTGATGAAACACTGTTGGATACTCGGCAGTTATAGACCATGACTCGGCTGAGGCAGGATCCATGATGTTGGTTCAATGTAATTATCACTTTAAAAGCGTTGTAAAATTCGATACCAAAATTTAAAACAGCTGAATGAAGAAAGTGTTAAAACCAAATGAAAGTAATTTTTTGGGGAAATATCTAAACTACAACGTGGGAGAAGAATTGTAACGCCATACCTGCCAGTAGGCAATTTTTGAAACCAATGATTATAAGCACATTGTTTCTCCAAATTACTTCCAATTTTCTCATCATTCAAAACCTTGAAAAACGATTCGAGGGGACATATCAGCCAATATCACACCCATGGGTCTATCTAGCGTATGGCTTAACCGCTAACATCATATTTCTCACCATCACAATATAATGTTATGTCTTTTAAACTTCAGTGTAAGTAGGACACTAATAGCTAATCAAGGAATCTATCAATCTATCAATAACAACAGATCGATCCTAGCCTTTTAGTTGGCCAACATTGATACTAATTCAAGTTCTATTCTAAAAATGTTTTAGGCTGGTTTTGTTAACATAATGTATAACAGATCCAATTTCCAAAAATCCAAAATCTGAAAATTTAATATTCTGAGATCTTTGGTTTAATTTTCGAAATGTTTAAACAGGGAATCAAGATACTTACTGGTTTGAGATCACAGTGAATAATATTTTCCTTGTATAGCAACTTCAGGCACTGCACCAGTGACTGAGCGAATCTCTTGATCAACATCAAACTGAATCCCTGGTAGTTGTTTTTCTTGATCAGTTCGTACAAATTCAAACTGTAACGATAACAAAAATATTATTAAACGGGCTGTAGATCCATCGGAGCTACCTAAACAACTTTGAAACTTCTCTAGATAACGTCAAGCACAATAAATTATTGATGTATGTCGAAAACGCTTGGGAACTGCCAGTTATTATTGACCATTGTGATTTTCAATGGGAAATTGAGATGCTAACAGCCCAGGACCAAAATCCATCTGACCAGAAATGAAAAACTCCCCTTGCATAGGTACAGGGTGGGACACAAGAAACGGATGGAATTTAAAACATCGTCAAATTTTTAATTTTGAAGGTACAGGATTGAAAATGAGCAGAGCAAATCGGTAAATTTTATCTACAAAAAAGGAGAGAAATTCTTGAATTGTAAATGAATTGAAAATTGTGGAAAAGAATGTCAGATAAATGACAACATTCGGTGGCAAGGCGGTCGGTGAAGTTTGTCACCACTCGCTGCACCATATCGTCCAGTACTGCTTCGATTTCATTTCGGATCGCATCTTTCAAATTCGCAACGGTTCGCAGCTCATCGACATAGACCCTCGACTTGAGATAGCCGCACAGAAAAGTCACAGGGTGTGAGATCTGGAGAGCAGGGAACGTCACCATTTTGGGAAATCACGCGTCCAGAGATATTTGACCGCACCAACTGTTGCTAATTTGAAAGATGCGATCCGAAATGAAATCGAAACAATACCGGATAATGTGGTTCAGCGAGTGTTTATCGTTTACCGCATTGCCACAGAAGGTCGTCATTTGTCTGACATTATTTTCCACTACAGAATTTTTTCCTTGTGTTACTTAAATTTACCGATTTGCTCTACAGATTGTTCTTATTTTCAACCCTGTACCTTCAAAATTTAAATTTGACGATGTTTTAACATCCGTGCGTTTCGTGGCACACCCTGTACCTACATCACTGTGTCTGTTGAAGTACCCATACCAGGCTCACCTCATCAGCTCGAAAGCTATGCAGAGATGATTCCTAAAATAAAAATGTTCCAACATGTGGACGACGTTGTGGCTGGAATCGTGGTCCTTCTTCCTCAGATGGTCCAAGATCCTCACTTCGATGAGAGCCTGGTGATGGAACCTCTTCTTATTCCTAATGATTTTGATGGCGATATGTTGGTTTGTCTTGTGGTCGAGGGCACGGATGACCTGACCGAAGCTCCCTTTCCCGATCACTTCCAAGATCTCGTAACGGTACGCGATGTGATCGTGGAGAACCTGCAAGAGCACCCAGACATAATAAATGATTAGTCTGAGTAAGTAATTAATCAGGAGCGTTGCGTCCATAAGGCCACTTGGGCCACTGCCCCGGCACCCAAAAACACTAAAAATACCAACAACTATTGTTCAGTTGGCAGCTGAATTTCCCTCCATACACTGTACCTAGCATTTTTCACAAAGTTCAACAGCAACTCGTCAGAGCTCTCTGGCTATGGATACTCAATATTCTAGTAGAGCATCCATGTTGGTTCCTTCACTAGCATGTTATCGGAATAAAGTGATAGTAATCGATGTCCTGCGGTCGACATCGAAATCTAGGCTCCTGAAACGTGTTTTTCTCTGAACATTTGCATATTAAGTCACATTGCATGACCATTACTTTTGTAGACTAGTTACAAGCTTTATTTTTTAAGAGAAATTGATTAAAAAACACTTCCTGAGCTCGATGTACTGCTGTTTGACAAAAACAGACTTCAAATTTTAATTTAGCTCACACAAAAAAACCGGGGGGTCCTATATCAACTTTCAGCCTACTGCTCCGATGGTAAGAGGTTTTGGCCGTTTTTAGGGGACCACTGTGCGTTCTGGACCACTGTGCGGCGCCTCTGCAGCGTAACATCCAATAAGTAATTTATTCGAGTAGCACTGGATCGGGGACAATGAGTTAGGGCCAACTGAAAGTGACAGGTTGTTGTCGGGCAGGTGTGTTTGGGTCAAAGGGCAGCGATGCGTTTGGGCCAGTTATCTTCGTTGCGGTTTTTAGGCACATAAATATCTAATACCTAAATACCTAACTTGACATAAACAACTGTTTGAAACCCGAGTCTTTTTCTGCCTCGAATCGCCAGTTATTCAATTTATTGCGACTTACGCCATTTTTACCCATTTCCTCAAAATGGCAAATAAAATTGACCTTTCGATGCAGTATGAAAAGGACATGCCTGTTATATGATGAGTTACCTCGGCGCCGTGGGTGCTGTTTCGATATGCGCTGTACCGAGGTCCGCGCTCTACTGTCAGCCCAATTGTGCTCTACCCTGCTCTACATGGCTTCAGCTGATGATTTGAACATCGGATCCCGTTTGCTGTTAGCGTCGTTAATTTAGGTTTGTTCATGCAGATCATATCGCTGTTGTTGACGTATTGTTGACTTTCGCTGAAGATCTTTCAAGGTGTTTTCTGTCATTCACTCCGACGAGTGGCGGCTTACCATCAACTATCCCGACGGGGTTTTCTTCATATATGACAGTTAACCGCCAGAGAAACTATGGTGACCCTGTGTCTGGCGCCCATATACAGGCGATCTAACGATCTTGGCTCGATGCAAAAGTGAATATTTTGAAGAAAAAGAGAGGCGTCCCATTCCACCACCTCCAGTCACACCTCGACGAATACTGTTGGAGGCTGCACCGGAAGGACGTTCCAGACCTATTCGTCTGTTTTCTACGGGACATGGAAGACACGTATACAGTACAAGGTAAATTTTTTATTCATTTCTGTTGGTTTCTGGTGGGAATCGATCAGTACATCGCATGTTGAAAAAGGTAGTAGTCGGTAGAACGCATACCGAAACGTTACTGATCTGTAGAGCATGGGCCCGCTTCGGTAGAGCACATATCGAAACAGCACCACGCCGTGTCTAACCGGTACAATTTCGACTTCCAGGACGACTAATTCAGGCAGTAATATAAATTGTCCTAATGCAATTCGGTTCTTTCCTTCGATGGCCTTTTGCACAAGACTAAGCGTTTTCACACCACTGGCTGAAACTTGGAGACCCAATTGGATCTTGCAGCATATTCATTTATCTGCTCAACTCATCAACGTGCCTTTAGGTTCGTTCCAGCCGCGCCGAGTTCATGAAGAAGTTCAGAACAGAAACCAAGGGTAGGGCAGACGGTCGAGATGATGCGTTCCAACCATTTTGAGTTCATGAACTCAGATGGATGAACTGTGCTCCAACCAACTTAAGTTCGGCGAGTTCATAAACTCAACTGAACCAAACGAGAAGTAAGTTCACCTCCAGGTAACCTTCGTGTAACCCTCCCGAAATCATTACCTGCTTCAGACATCACCTGACACACGTTTGGGCAGTATTTGTTGGTTTTCTCTTCTTAGGCGTGTCCCTTTCAGTGTTTCTTCGCTTTTGAGCGTTCCAGCCGTCAGTTTCATGAACTCGGGACCCACTTCAACTTCGTCGAATCCACTCAAACTCTGTCGGTGAACGCATCCGAACCCGAGTACATGAACTCGACACGGCTGGAACGAACCATTTGTGTACAGATGTAATCTCTACTTTAGTGTACCTAGACGGTTCGCAGTAGTAATGTACCTACCTTATTATAGCTTCCGTTGTCGTCGTCGTAGCCACCGTTCTGAGACAGCCCTTCCTCCCCGTGGATTTTCCCAGCTCCAAGACCGAGGTACCAAACCTCCTCGTATTCTTGCACCTCCTTCCTCTCATACTCCGTCATCCGGCTTCCATAATACTTGAGGGCCTCTGTAAACACAAGAGTATTCATGTAGGTAATGAAATCATTTAAATCACTGGTACCAAATCATGTAAATATGGAGGTATGGGGACAATAGGGAATTTCCGTAAAAAAAGTTTTTTTTGTAACAAAATATTCAGAACTCTTGTAAAAAAGGTTGTTTGAAGCCCGTTTTCGAAATGAGGGTGATAAAAACTAAAGACAATGCAAAAAAATGATGTATCACGTCTATTCACATCTGACTGGGTGTTGGCCCAAGGAGGCGGAGCGAAGCCTCGGGAGGCGAATGTTCTCAGTAGCTTTGTTCATACTGTCCCCATGGGGCTAGCTCCGAGCAAGTTCAGTTTTTGCTCGAACCGAACTGGCTTGGTGTAGGGTGAGCTCTCAACACGCTCGCACGGAGCAGGGTGAGCCTGGAGCTTGTTCGGAGCAAAGGCAGCTTAGACGGGTCAAGGGTGCATGCGCGGAAGAACAGTGCTCAGCTGCACCTGGTCTTCTCGTGGGGCACGGGAGGGCGCGTCAGAGCAGCTCGGAGGAAGCCCCGTGGCCAGCATGAACACCGAATCATCTGCCCGGGAACAGCACGAACTCCGGACCACTTGGCTCGGAGCTCACCCTGGGTCTGCACGAACAGCGAATCTTTGCCTCGCCCTTACTGCATATGCCCGGGTTGCTCTGAACAAGCTCTGAGGGACTGCACGAACGAAGCTATTAGAAATTGCAAACCTTAGTGGCAACCTCAAAGAACCTTTGCCACGACCTTTCCCTCAGTTTGATTTTGAGGACGTTTTTTAAATTTATTTATAAATCTGTTCTGTACATCGTTTAAAGTGATGCCCTAGCGCTCTACGCGGGATGTGAGTGGAACTACTCAGCGGTTTATCTGATTCGTCATTTCTACCGGGAACTCGGAAATTCAAATTTCACATTCGCTTTCTACCTAGACTTTCCGACATAAACACCTAACTATATATGTGTTCTATAAGTGTTGAGATTTCCTTTATTGAAGAGACTTGGGGGGAAAAAACAGAAAGAAAAAGAATTTTTAACCCACGAAAATTTCTCAGTACGGTTTTCAATAAAATGCAACCCAGCGAAAACGAGTTAGAACCCGGACAGTCGGACACATACAAATTGTGCAGGCCTTGAATTCCAAACACCTGCGGTGGTCTTTATTAGCTACCCACCGGCACTGCGTATGACCGTCACATCTCATCGTGAGAACTATTTAGTATGCGTAAGCAGTTTGACTAACCTGCTGTGGCGTAGCAAGCAATCTCGATTTCTGAGAATGTCGAATGGCCCCGACTACGTAGGTACTGAATCACAGTGAAGATAGAAAGCGGCATTTTGTTCAGGATGGTCCGAATGCCTTGAGTTATGTTTAGGTAAGTACCTACTTTGTGTACAAAAGCCTAATCTTCCTGGAAGAGCTTGGAAACGGCGTCAAGTTTAACGATTAGCCTCGGTCCAGTGACACAGTCTTCCTCGCTGCAAGCGTATCACACTTTCTAGAGCTCAATATACCTATAGGTACGTACCTAAATTTACGACGGAATTATATTATGATTGAAATAGGCTAAATTATACAGTTTTATTATGATACGATTAAAAAGCCTTCATTATATAGCATCCAAATTGAATTAACGGTTTTCCAAATCAAATTAATGATTTTTTCACATTTAATTAACGGTTCCTCAGAATGTGGGTATCTAAGTACATTCAAAGTACGAAATGGAATCATGAGAAAATAAAGAAAAAGGAACCGGTGCGATGCGTAGTGCACCTACATTGTCTCTTCTGTATATGTGAAGGAATTTATAGTAAGAACCTTCTAAAGCGATAGGCGTGAATGAAATGCACGATAACGATTTCATTAGGAAGGCATTTATTTGATAGGCTACGCAAATATATTTCTTCACATATATACAAGAGACACAATGATGGATACGCATCGCAATGGTTCATTTTTCTTCATTTTCTCAGGATTCCTATTACGTACTTAAATACCCATGTTTTTAGGGAACCGTTAATTTGAAAAATCGTTAACTTGATTTGGAAACCGGTATTTCAATTTGGAAATGCTATAATTCAACTAAGCGTTGTTCACGTTTCATAACTACAGGGGATACCTAGCAGGTGGGCAGCATGGATACTAGAGTACTCGGCACCTAACCTACGTAGAACACTGAAGCTACCGACGTAAAATTACAAATGGAAACAAGGCTACCCATTATCCGATCAACGTAAGTACCTACCTCCCTTTACATAAAAATGCTCGCTAGCAGTTTAAAAGCAGGGACTCAAAGTTTGAGTTTGTTTCCTCCAATGCTACCAATGCCCCCGTGTATGTCGGCTATGCTCTACAGAATCGAGTCATTGACCCTGAGGGCCTCACATATGAACAGAATCGAGACCTTTGAAATGTGATGCCATAGGAAGGTGCAACGAATACCGTGGCCAACGAGGATATTCTCCGTTTGAACATGGAACGACAGTTGCTGCAAATTGTCAGCAAAAAAAGAAGAGAAAAGACGTGGGTCATATCCGGCGTGGTGACATGTAATCCAGCAGCTCTTGTCTTCAATGGCAAGACTGAGGGAAATAGGGGCATTGGACGACGGACACGGTACAAAACTGTACTGCAATGGGCTGGACTAAAATTTTATGATTTGAAGAGCAAGGGAATAGACAGTCAGTCTGGCAGATAATCGCCAACCTCTGAACCAGAGAAGGAACCAGAAGAAGGAAAGACACCATTGTTTAAATCAACCAGTAGGAACGAGCTACACTTGCCAGCGGCCAGGCATCATTGTAACTAGTTAAGCATATAGAAGGCATACATAGCCCAACGGCCTTATCAGGTGGAATAGACCGGTTCCCGTGAGATCACCAAAGTTAAGATACCTCGAGCGTGGTTAGTACTTGAATGGGTGACCGCCCTGACACCTGGTGACACGTCCAAGTATGACCAATGTAGCTGTTGGGCGAACCTGGCTCCACTCAAGGGGGCGAGGTAAAGAGCGAAATGATCAGATCGAATTCTGATCCTCTCATTGGAGGACAGCTGACCACGTCCACAACGCTGGCAGGGTAGTCGGACGATAAGCCCCAGCATGGAATGGCTGTCTACTTTACTTATAAGGCATATATAATAAGTTAAGCATAATAATATGTAACCTTCTATGTTATAATGTACCAACTCAAGGACAGGTAGGTATGTTTGTACTGAAATAATTACCGTGCGTGGTAAGCGGTAACCGCCTGGGGAGGTGGTTATTGTTGTTATTGTTGTTGTTGTGGGTAGCCGTGTTGTCATTCAGATGCGCCAGGACAGGAGTGGAAGTGGAAGATGAATCCAATTTGGACGGTGCTCTTCGGGCGTGGCACACTGATTCCTGTTTGTCACTGCTGACAACGACTTTCTTCAGAGCCGGCAACTAGAAAAAAAAATATGAAAAATTACTTGGAATCAAATAAAATCCAATAGGTACTCAAGTGTAAGGCTAGATTGGTGAAGCTGACCTTTTCACTTCCCGGACAACATTACTGTGTTTTCAAGTAGGCAGGTACGTACATTTAACGTCGCGGAAAAACGTGGTTGTAGTAATACTAGCTAATTCCCTACACTCTACTACAGGAAAAGTAGACACCGTGAAGACCATTAAACGAATACCGTTCTTCATTCTTGTACAATCAATAGGTACATAACATAAAATTAGAAAGAAAGTTATGTAAACATAGCAAAGCGAGATGTTGATCGGTGTTCATGGATACAGTAATAGTTGGAGTAAATCCGTTTTTTTATTCGAGTTTTAATTCGGTTGTGGCGGCACATCTTTTCCCTCTGAGGTGGGCTCTCGTTATCCACTCTTCATCTGATCCGCGTGCTTCGTCTGTTCGAATAATTCACGTCCATTGTACGAATCCAGTTCATGCTTCGATGAATCCGGCGACGCATGTTGTCACTGATGATACCATACAGATTATGCTCTCTCCACAGATGAGTGATCTGAAACGTTCTTTTGGTGGGTTTACTGCTGGGTCTTGTCGGTGTTCGAATTCACACTGGAACGCAGTGAATCTTATGGAGGCTGATCCGTCGAATTCATGGGACTTCCTCCGGTAAACCTCGTGACAGAGTGAAGAGAGTGACGGTGGACCCTCCAGAGTCCCACCTCTATGAGTAGCGATACTATCACCAGTTAAGAAGGGATATCGATTAGGTTTCAGCCTGACCGTCTCCGTCTCCACTAGGAAAACAAACCACTCGAGAACTCCCCACCGTCACACTCCTCCTCACATGACATACTAGGTTTGTTCCATCCGCGTCAGTGCGAGTTCATCAGTGCGACACCCGCCAGTACGGAACCGAATGGGGTGGGGGTAGGTGCAGATACGAGTGCGAGTGAGTGCGAGTTCGAAAATATGACGGTAGGAACGCAAATTTGGTTCTCAGTCTTCTTTGGCTCTCAGAATTGAATTGGAGCACAAGTCACGGTAATGGCGGTCACGACACGGCACCAACAGAACAAATGAATTTTGGGGAGGTTACAGACTGTTACCTCTTGGGTTCACTTCAAAATCTCGATCGCCGTGAGTGCGGAAAAGTGTCGCACTCGGTACGGGACTGTTCTGCACTTGACGCGGAAGGAACACGGTTCGGTACAGTCGATGTAGAAAGTAGAAGTTTGGGTTCATGGAACCGACATGGTAGGAACACAGTTTTATGCGCGGATCGATCTGCGCATAATACGTTCTACTGAACTCGCTCGGATGGAACAAACCTACTGTTGGATAGCAGACGAATGAGAGGAAAACGACATCTGAACAACTTCAGGTGACTAACCTCCACCGTAATGGTACTACCTCAATAACATTTACTGGTCGAGAACACATTAGCGGAGAAAAACGTTGTCAGAGGTTGTTGTCCGTGAACTGATCATCTGGGCAACCTCTAGGTGATCAACCTCCATCGTTAGGATGGAACAACTATTGGGACTTGTAAATTAGGACATGGCATTAATTGCCTCCAAATGAGCTCAACATATTATAATTATACTGAGCTCTAAAGGGGGAATGGGAGGGGGGAATAGATGTATGGATTGTCAAAGGGACAGGGTGCTAGAAAAGGAATCCTTCTGGGAACCTTTGGTCTCATCCTTCTGGAAAGCCCTTAAAAAGTGGTTGGAGTATGGTGGATTGCTCAGCGCGTACTACCAAACCACGCGCTGCTACCATGTGACAGAGTGAGAGGAGAGCGACGGTTGACCCTCGAGAGTCCCCTCTCCATGACTAGCGATACTATCACCAGTTAAGACGGGATATCGATTAGGTTTCAGCCTAACCGCCCCCGCCTTCAATGGAAAAACAAACGACTCGAGAACTGCCACCGTCACAACCTTCCATGGTATGCTGAAGAGAAGCTCAATGAGCATTAATACACAGGAAACGTTGGAGTTTCAAGCTTAAACCTCGTGTGCATAAGGAAACTCGCGGGGAAAACTTAACGATTAAGGTAGGTAATCATAATTTTGCTGATGACGAAAAACCCCGAATCGAAATGTAAGCAACTAGACTGGTGTGGTCTTATGGACACACTATAGATAGGTGCAGGCACCTACCGTGAATGTAAGCAAATGGATCAGGATTACTAGATCGCTCAAGAAAAAGAAACAAACTGACTCTGAAAAAAAACCTCGAGAACTACCCTGCACTTAGGCGCAAGGACTACTCAGCATCCTCTGCAGTTGGATGGTGAAGACAAAAAAACCAGGAAACCGATGAGTCAAGGACATCATCAATCAGCTTCTGGCGTCTTACCAGTCCTGCGGAAACCGTTGTGAACGGTGGTTTTACCAATGATTTTTTTTTAAATATTAAAAAAACAAAAAAAATAATAAAAAAATAGGTAATAATAATAATAATAATAATAATAAAATAATTAATACTTATAAATATTAATTAATATAAATAAATATAAAAAATGAATACATATAAATATATTAATATAAATATTAAGTATTAATAAAATTATTATAAATAATTATTTATAATAAAAAAAATATTATTTTGTTATTTTTTTTTAATTTCTTGATGGAAGAAAATATGGGTAGGTAATCAGAGTTTACTCAGCTTAGCTTAGTTTAGCTCCCATGAATAACAACGAAGAATTTCAAATTGGTCGGAGCAAATCACTTGGGGGGTTTCTAACAATTATTTTCGAAGTGAACCGCAACATGAACTAGAATTACTGTTTTAAGCACCTACCTACCTACTCCATTTCACAAATTCTACTCGACTGAACATGTTGTTATTTACTACATTTTCAAGCGAATTCACTCCATTTGACCTTCCAATGGGGAATTTTCGTCCTCTTTTTCCCAAAACTTTTGGAAAAATTTTATTCAGAACTTTTGGAAAAATGATAGGTAGTGCGGAGCCCGTTTCCGTACATAAGCGGTATTTTTAAATGAGCTCTGATTAAAAGTAAAAACGCGGCAAGAAATTACATATCAGGTCTACTGGCATCTGATTGGATGTTGGCCCAAGGAGGCGAAGGTTCTCAATGCTGCCACCATCCCAACGGTTTTCACATACAGCCAATTCGTAGGCTAGGTAAATGTAATTCCGTTAGTTACCATCTCACGAAAATCGTCATCACTCGTTGGAAAAAGCTCTCAATTTATAGTCCTCCCTCCTCTAGTAAATTCCCCACGAAAATGTTAACAGATTTTGCGTTAGGCGATACCAATAAACCAAATTCGATGTTTTCAGAGAAATATTACTATTAACCTATTAACAATTGTTTGCGTGTCATATATTTCAGTTTTGGGGGTAATTAAAATTGAAGGTAGGCAGGTATCTATAGGTATGTAAATTAGGTCAAGTATCTATTAGTTGTCGGCACCAGTATGAATGATGGTACAGCTGGGAATGCTGGTTTTACATTATTGTGTGTAACATTCTTTGAACAATAAAAGCTTGTCAATTTCATTCATAACAGTGCCTCTCTAGATTGTTTATATAATCATGCACGATAGAAAATATTTAGTAGATGTACGAACCGATAGGTATCCAAGTTTTGAAGTTTTTCCGTGAAGCATAGAAATTTGCTAATATTGATTCTCCCGTAAATCCGGCAAGATTGGATGAAAAATAATTTTTTAAATTCGAATATAACTTAAATCACTTGCGGCGGAGTAGTGGAAATCCATAGCAAAAAAACTACAGGATAAAAATAGAGTAGTCTGTTTCCACGTAAACTAACAAACTTTAGACCGGTTTCGGTTGTTAAATCATCATCAGTAGGTACACAATAGATCACAATGATTCTATTCTCGAAACCGGTCTACAGTTTGTTAGTTTACGTGGAAATAGACTACTCCATTTTTATCCTGTAGTTTTTAGCGAATTTTCGAAGAAAAGTAAGCTATTGTTCTCGGTCCAAAATTTTTAAAACTCGAATTTCCGAAAGATTTTTATACCAAAATCCGTTTCAGACCATCCTGAATTCACTGCCGAAAGACACCAAAAATTATATGTATATATATATATATATATATATATATATATATATTTATATATGTATGTGTCATTCCAGACGATAACTCTCGAAAGAATTGAGATAAAAAGTTCAAATTTGCACGAAAAATCTGTCTTGGCAATCGACAGGCTAAGTTCGTAGATGGGCAGAATCGGGTCACTCTAAGGGGGAGTTTTGGGGGGTTTTGGGGGGGGGGGGGGAGAATTACCCATAAATTCCCAAAATGAAACAGTCTAACAAGTGACACCTCATTTTAAAGGTTTTTGTACGCTGAACACGATGGTGAAATCAGAATTGCGATATCTCATTATCAAACTGGAGCACTTTGAAGATAAAGGAACGTGGTTATTTCTTGAGATAAAACAGTTTTACATAGGTAATATCAGTTATTTCTTCGAAAATTCGCTCTTATAGCCATGCTGCATGACTGTGGTTTTTTAAATTCGAATTTTACGGGGTGAAACAGTCAGGATTCGTGCATCGACTCCAAATCCTAAGCTCCCGAACAGCGCTTCAAAGACAACACCTAACTGAACGATGTTCGTGTTTGACGAATCCTAGCCACGGTATGACGAAATTAACGGGGACTGTGGCGGGTCGTTCCGCGGAGGGGCGGTCCACATCAAAATTTCAACTCCCAGTTGTCACCATTTCCTGCATTGATTCGCAGTTTTTCTAATTTATCAGGGTTCAATGCCTTCGTAACAGACCGAGCTTCAAAATTAAGGGGAGATGGGGGGTGGGGCATGGTCGACTCGAGTTGTCAGTTCGTCGCTCTTCGTTCCCCACCGATTCCTAACTCGTTCAATGCTCGGTGTGGAATTTGACAAATCAGCGACACAGTTCCAAGCCAAAAATAATTTTGATACATACAAGCGTTAAATTTAAGCGTATTGAGTAACATCCAACTGTTATCTTATGGGTACAGCACTGGCTAAGTAGTGAATGTAGATGATTATCTCGCATAGCAGTAACATGTAACCTCAAATCATCGCATTTTGCGACGAGGTACCAACATGTTGGTAACAGCCAAGACAGTCCAGGGAGCCGAGGCTGAAATCGGTGACCATCGGGTAGAAAAGGTTTGATAATTTTTTTCAAATATGTCCTAAAGGTAAAGTAAAAAAATGGACGTCTGCCACTCCGGAGCCAAGGCTTAAAGAAATTACGTAAATTTAAAATTTCAGAAAATGGCAAATTTTTGACTTACTAGTTGATGGCTTGAACTGAATTTTCCTCGTTCGTTACCCTCTGTGGACTTGAATGTCACTCGTCTACCTCCCCCACCTCGCTGCCCAAAGTGGGCAGAAGAAATTCAAATTTGGCGAATTTGGACCGTTTTTTTGTACTTACTAGTTGACGACCAGAAGTTGAAAGAGTAAATTCGACTAGCCATGGACAACAGTAAAACACACGTCTGCCACGCCATGCGCGCTGCTAAAATTTAGCAGACGCCATTACATTTCGCTAAAAAATGCGCACAAATTTGACTTATTAGTTGACGTTTACAACTTGCATCATCTAGTTGTGAATAACTAGTATGTTGAAAAACATACTAGCATCGTCTGCCACTCAAAAGTGCACCAAAATTTGGCTGTTTAGTTGATGGCTGAAATTTTGTGTGCTTTCTTTATTTTTGTCACATTTTAAATTTCGTCTGCCGTTGTTGTGCCGCGGTTTCAGCTTGGCAGAATGTAATGTAATTACCCAGTTTTCAGGTTTCAACTCGTCCATGCCGATTTTTGCACAAAATTGGCCATTTTTTTTTATCCCGTCTGCTGAGCTAAGGCCGCAGCTAATGAGTGGCAGACGATGCTTTTTTTCAACTTACTAGTTATTCACAACTAGGTGATGAAAGTTTTAAACGTCAACTAATAAGTCAAATTTGTGCGCATTTTTTAGCGAAATGTAATGGGGTCTGCTAAATTTTAGCAGCGCGCATGGCGTGGCAGACGTGTGTTTTACTGTTGTCCATGGCTAGTCGAATTTACTCTTTCAACTTCTGGTCGTCAACTAGTAAGTACAAAAAACGGTCCAAATTTGAATTTCGTCTGCCCACTTTGGGCAGCGAGGTGGGGGAGGCAGACGAGTGAAATTCAAGTCCACAGAGGGTAACGAACGAGACAAATTCAGTTCAAGCCATCAAGTAGTAAGCCAAAAATTTGCCATTTTCTGAAATTTTAAATTTAGGTGAGAAATTTCTCGGCTCCACGAGGCAGACGTCCATTTTTAACATGTATCATGTTTTAGCTCTGGTATACTAGCATTTTTTGCGAGTCGATTTTGCGCGTCAATTTTTTTCGCGTAGTGGTTTTCACGTACAACCGAGTAGTTGCTAGGGAAATGAAACTTCTTTCATTTTCATCGGACAAAAATCGTTTTCCATTCGTTGGAAAGCTCTTGATTTATCAAGAATTTATTTCGTATTTGTTCTTGGTATTTATTTCCTAGTTTCATACTATAACTATATAAATGAATGTTATAAATGGATAGTAAACAATGACGCTTGTTTTCGCGCACAATGCATAGTGGAGAGTGGCGTGGAAACGAGCCCTGGGATACTCGCATTTTTTGCGAGTCGATTTTGCGAGTCAATTTTGAGCGTCAATTCTATTCGCGCACAATGCGTAGTGGAGAGTCGCGTGGAAACATGATACATGGTTGCAATTTTTGTTTCTTAAACATAAATCTTCTTTCAAGATTTACACCAGAGCTCAGCGTTAAAATCAGTCATCTCTTACAGTTCAAAAATATGGGGTTTGTTAAACGAGGCTGCCGGATTTTGTGTATATGTGTGTGTGTGTGTTCTAGTGGTAATGTAGCGCACCAAATTGCTGATCGTCCGCTAGATGCATTGCAATAACAGGTTGAATCTGATTTTCTGTGTGGATGTCTACTCTTATGAATCGTAACATCACTTTTTGTGTCAATTGAGCCTCTCCAGCCTCCCCCCCCCCCCCCCTCCCCAGGAAAGCCCTAAATCGAGTACTGGAACCGGCTCGGGAATATCAGTTTCATAAAAATGCGTGGGATTCAATAATTTAGTTATTAATTGCCTTTCGTTTTAATGAAGAATAAGGTACATAATTTTAAGATCATCTTTGATCATTGGTAGTGGCATTTAATGGTCTTGATTCACCTGTTTACACTTTTTCCAATGTTATTGTACACATTGATGGTGATTTCAGACAGTTTTTTATTTTACCTTTAGGACATATTTGAAAAAAATTATCAAACCTTTTCTACCCGATGGTCACCGATTTCAGCCTCGGCTCCTGGACTAAGACACATACATAAGGACATACGTACGGATATGAATGAAAAAAAACCAAGACAAATTGCGAGGTAGCGTGTTTCCATTTGATTCAGCTCAACTGGGCGCTGCAATGGCTGAGCAGTGAACGTAGATGAATATCTCGCATCAATTTCCACCCGAATCCTCGTCACTCCCAGCTGAGTCGCTCATTTTCGCCGAACCTCGGCCTTAGTAACCGCAACGTCTTCGAGAATCGATAGACGAACATCTCGGCGAAAACAAAATGACGTCACCGGGGTTTGAAACGGTGACAAGGAGAGAATCTGGGGTAGTAGGCGTCCTTGGACCCGGCACCTTATGACTCGAACGAGAAATGGCCAACCAATTTGCATGGGGTTTCACACTTTCACGTAACTCCCCGATTTCTGTAACGGTCACTCATATGCAGAAATTTTAGCTGACCCGTTAAAACCGCAAGGAAAAGAAAACAATGGCGAAAAATGTAACGACTTCTTTCGGTTGCTGTTCCTTGAACGTCTCCTCATCGTAATGCGGATTTCATCAACTGGAAGTTGATGGGCTCTGCGGTTTTTCGCTGTTAGTAAGAACGAGTTCATTTGACTACCGATATTGCAAATATCAATATTACATACAAATTTTGAGCCACCTGATTGATCTGGTTTCAATTTTTCCATACAAATGAGTAGCAACGAATCGTGGGCTTGTGTTCCAGAAGTTACTCGTAGTAACGTCCTTGGTAATAAGCAGAGACGTCAAAATGTCATACTTGATTATGTCATACGATTTTGTCATAAAATAGCCGTTTCGTGGGTAAACATCATAAAATGGGCGTTTTTCGCTATTTTGTCATAATATTGTTTTTATTTTGTCATGAAATCGACGTTTTTGACAGTTCAGAGCCAGTTGAGTCTCAGGCCTTAGGTCATCACTTCGAACCAAAAATATGGGCTGGGGCGAAAAGGAGGTTTCATGCATGAAATTCGCTCCTAACTCTTCAGCTGACGTCGAGCGCTCGTTTTCGCTATTTAAAACGCTCCTGACCGACAAGCGTACAAACTTGACAATCGGGAACATCGAACAACATTTAACTGTATTTTATAATGATAATATTGATAATTTTGAAGATGGAATAACGTAACTATGTAATGTAAATGTTGTAAATAATAAATGTTGTGAATATTTAATGAATAGTTGTACAATATTAATATATCATCCTTCTTCGATCAAAAATGATTAGACGATAATGTCATACTTTTTATAAACATCATAAAATGGCCAATTTTTGAAAATAAACGTCATGAAATGAGAAAATAAACTAATGTCATAGAGCAAATGTCATGAAATGAAAAAAATAACATCATAAAGTTGACATCTCTGGTAATAAGGATACGAGAAGGGAAGGTAGTAGACACTGAGAGATCTTTTTAGCGAATTTTCGAAGAAAAGGAAGCTATTGTTCTCGGTCCAAAATTTTTAAAACTCGAATTTCCGAAAGATTTGTATACCAAAATCCGTTTCAGACCATCCTGAATTCACTGCCGAAAGACACCAAAAATTATATGTATATATATATATTTATTTATATATTTATATATATATTTATATATTTATATATGTATGTGTCATTCCAGACGATAACTCTCGACAGAATTGAGATAAAAAGTTCAAATTTGCACGAAAAATCTGTCTTGGCAATCGACAGGCTAAGTTCGTAGATGGGCAGAATCGGGTCACTCTAAGGGGGAGTTTTGGGGAGTTTTAGGGGGGAAAAATTACCCATAAATTCCCAAAATGAAACAGTTTGACAAGTGACACCTCATTTTAAAGGTTTTTCTACGCTGAACACGATGGTGAAATCAGAATTGCGATATCTCATTCCGTTCTCAAACTGGAGCACTTTGAAGATGAAGGAACGTGGTTATTTCTTGAGATAAAACAGTTTTACATAAAATCAGTTATTTCTTCGAAAATTCGCTCTTATAGCCATGCTGCATGACTGTGGTTTTTTTTTTTTTTTAACGCCTGCTTTAGTGATTAGTAGATACTCGTATTTAACTGCATGGCAGCAGCAATGGCATTCAGCATTTTTCTAGTCACCTTGAAATTGTATACAGGGTGGTCAAGCTAATGCGGTCACACGCTTAGGTTTGTTCGCGGTGACCATCTGACGGTTTTCTGACCGTCAGAAAGGCGTTGGGCCGTTGACAGTGATTCTCGGACTCTTTTCTGGTTGTATAGTATCCACGACCGGCTGTTCGCAGTGTTCTCTTGAATATCTAGAGCCAGTTTTCCGATCGTCGTTCCAAGCCACAATATGTATGGCGGGCGAGAACTGGCTATGTAAGCACTGCCTTCACGATTCCCAACAGTTTTCAAACGCAAACCCTTCTCAAGCGCTAATCAAGATGGTATTGGATCATGGATGGTTTCTTACGGTCTTCTAGGAGTTAGATAAATCTCAGAAAAATTCAGTGCGAACGAACCTCTTAACTTCCTTCAAGAGCCCTTTTGCCAACAATTCAATGGTGACTTTCTGATTTTAACCAAGGAATCCAAATTCCTATAATAGAAATGGGCATTATCTATCATAAATTCTGTTTGCATTTTTTCTCAGTAGTTTATGACGTGAGATCATAGGACTGAATCAGGAAAAGCCTATTCACTAACCCAAAGAGACATCTCTTTTCGGTCCGACTCTCTCTTTTGGCAGAAGAGATTTTTATAGTATCCATGATGGGGTTATTCAGTAACTTCTAAAAGAGAGATTTGGCGGTCATATTGGCATTTTCGATCTCTTTCAGAGAGAAACCTAACTAGGTATCTTTTATCGAAAGACATTTCTCGTTTGTTTGATAGTGATGTGTATCATCGTTCGTCCATCGGCTACCATATCAATCATTTTGATGTGTGTTTATTTCATCTTAAAGGTAAGTCGATTATTCATTAAAAATATATACGTATATTATCGATTCATGAGTAAAAACGTCTAAGTAGGTACAGGTTGAGGCTATTCAGTAAAATAGACGAACCTGGGAGACACTGGAAGAGACTCTGTCTCCCGAGGGAGACTATCTCTCCCAGGAGATTTTCAAAATAGATAATCTATTTTCACTACTTCTTTTAGTTAATAGGCCCCCAGTCCTCCTACAAATATTTTTAGCGACTTTCAAACACTGAGATTTCAAAAAAAGAGGGGGGAAAAGAGGCCCTGCTGTTGCCTGTGACGTCGCACGGACGTGGGTTCTGATTGGCTGGCCCGTGGCAGCAGATGGGCGTGGCCAGTCCACCCCTTATAGTGGTGTGACGTAAGCAAAGGGCTTCTTTGAGTGCTTTTTTCTTTTAGGCATTTTTCTTCATTCATAAAGCTTTTCCCACAACTTTTCCAAACGCGTAGAGGAAGATGATAATAAAATCAGTACCAAAAGTGTTCATTGTTCATGATAATTGCAAATTGGATGGTTTTTTTTTGTTTTTTTTTTTAACAACTATGGTTTTATGTTCGTTTTTTGGAAGAAAAGTTTAGTGGAGTGAATATTTCAATATTTCTCGAAAAATTGGGCAAGTAAGATCCCGAATTCAAATTCGACGCAAAAATCAATGGGTGAAGCGATTTAAACTTTTTTCGAAGTGGCTCTTCGAGGACCACCGTGTAACGTCGACAACGGAATTGAGATTTTTTTTGTATGTTCAAAACAACTAGTTAGGTACCTTATTCATTCTACACCTCATTTGATATAATCAAAGATGAATGCCGTAAAACCGGCGTAATAATCCCAGGTGACAGTCAAAATCAAGAGATCCTTACCTCCTGTTGAGTATTGCTTCCTGTAGGCATAACATTTCTGTGGTGCCTCGATGTCTGTTGGGACTTGCTCACTCCATTGTATTTGGCTAACAAATCCTTGGTTAGATGCACCGCTCCGGGACTCTGAAATCAGAAAAATGATTCTCGTTACTTCCTGGGGCTTCAGCCGCATTTCAAATGAACAGAAAACCAAATCAAATGAACAGATTCTAGCGGATACAGTGAGCGACATAATGAGAATGACCTTATTGACCTACCGAATGACCAGTACAGCAAACAACAACGAGTTTTCATAATTATTATTCTTTTACCTACCACTTTACCACCTAGATCGAAAATTGAAGGTACGGTAAATCCCATTCAGAAAGTGTAGGTACCTAATTAAGTTTTTTTTATTTGCCGAACGTTAGAGAATAGTTAATTAGTTTGTTCAGCGAAAAATAACCCTCCGAATGAGTCTTGTGACTTGATATTTAGAGGGTAATATATACTTTTGACCATCAAAATTAATTTGCTCATATATTTTTGGTGTTACGGTGGCAATTTCCTCGCTGAAAGCCAAAAAAAAAACAGTCTAATTTTAGTTATTAGACTTGAATTTGGAGGTAGGTGTACTTTTAAGACCATCATAACCAATTTGCCCACGTTTCCGCCTGCAGTCCTCGGTGCAAAATAGCTCATTTCGAGACTTAACATAAGATTCAGAGGGTCAAAAGAGCTTTACAGATTTTGATGGTATTAACCCCAGGAACCGGCGCAAAATGAAAAACTTGTTAATTTGCGGTCTAACGACTTCAAAGAAGGTACCTGCACCTACCAAAGGCTACCCAGCATACTACACAAATACATGTGACGATGTATGGCGACACCACTGGTGCCGGTAAAGGCGTCAGTAACAAAAATGCCTGTTTGGTACAGCCTGTTGGATTTCGGAATTCTTTATTGTTTTGTTGAACTTGAAAAATTCTAGGGTCAAGTTTAGTGGTGTATGGTGCCATTGATGTCAGTAAAAACTAATTTCAAATCTAATTCAGCCTTTCAAACACATACATGTGATGTTTCAAAAATAATAGTGAAATTCATCAAAGTATCAAAATAATCACAATGAAATGTGATTAGTTCAAGAACAAACCTACCCCGGGTTAAATAGTTGATAGATTGTGAATAAATGGATGTTTCCAACTTGAAAGATAAGCAAAACAAAGTTGAGTCGAGCCTACTCCAATCCAATGCTGTAGATAGGCACTGAGAATTTTAGCGTGAAGTTAAAGTTCATCATATTGATTACTTTGCGTCGCTTTTCCAACTCAGTTAATTTAGTTTTAGACCGACCAGACTGAAAGACGTCGTTATTTGTAGGTAATAGTAGCGCTATAATCCTTTTTGGTCTTCCTCAAAATACGAGGCTCTATCGAAATAGGAAAGAACGCCAGTGCATCAAATTGGTCCATTAATGGACTTCACGAGCCCATAAAATGACCCGACCTACTTCAGTTGGTCAAGGGTGATGTGGGGTCGAGCCAAATGTTCTGAACAACAAAAAAACAACTCCAGGGAGGTTAACGGTTTAATCAATTCAATCGGAATAGGTTTTTGTTCGGTACAAGTGGCGTCCGCTAAGGTTGATTGATGATATCATGCTGACTAACAAACAAACTCTTTGAGCGACTCAAACTTGGGAGTGTTAATTAATTAAGAGATTATTGGATGTTCCAAATTATGAATAGGAAGGAAAAATTTATGAAGTCAAACAGCAAGTAATTTCAACTTGTTCAAACGTATGAAGTCAACAGCAAGTAATTTCAACTTCAGTCGAAATAGGCTGGAAAGAACAAAACTTCCCTTCAAAGTTCGTTTATCAAAATTGCGAAATGGATATTATTATGAATGAAGTAGGTATTCGACTTGCTAGCGAGGTAGGAACATATATGTACAAAGTGTCAGGTTTGTAAAAGGGCCAAGTAAAAACGAAACCATGAGGATGGCGAACGTTTTGGGCTAAATCTGTTCGAAATTTTATGTACAAATATCACCCCTCGGGTTGGGTAAGGGCAGCGAACAACAAATTGCAATCGTCACTACGATTTCATGTTTGCGCATGCGCCGAGGTTATTACGGACCTGTGGTAAATCAAAAGTGTGGCCAATTAGATGTCGGACAAACTTTTTTTTACACTGCACGTAGTCTGAACGATCAGTCTAAAAACGTTCCAAACGCCACAAAATGGACAGCAGGTTTCCAGTGTGGAAGCGGACATCACGTACCTCTTCACGCTGAGGGGTTCTGGCGAGAAATCCAAACTCCGTACCAATTAGTATTTTACTCAACAAAGATGAACTCAACAGAGTTGTTGGTGATGCAGTTCCTTGGCCAGTGAACATATCCCATCTGAGCACGTCCACTCTGTTAACTGGAACATTTTTAGCCTTGCGCTATCTCATGTATGAATCTCCAACTGAACATTGCCTGGAGTCCGCAAATCAATTGAGGATTTGGCTGAAGGATTTTGCTAAAAGATTTGGCTGAAGGATTTGCTGAAGGATTTGGCTGAAGGATTTGCTGAAGAAGGCAAATCAATTGAGGATTTATGCTGAAGGATTTTGGCGGGAAATCCAAACACCGTACAATATTTTTCTTCAACAAAGATGAACTCAACAGATCGTTGAGGAGGCAGTTCCTTGGCCAGTGAACATATCCCATCTGAACACGTCCACTCTGTTAACTGGAATATTTTTAGCCTGGCGCTATCTCATGTATGAATCTCCAACTGAACATTGCCTGGAGTCCGCAAATCAATTGAGGATTTGGCTGAAGGATTTTGCTAAAAGATTTGGCTGAAGGATTTGGCTGAAGGATTTGCTGAAGAAGGCAAATCAATTGAGGATTTATGCTGAAGGATTTTGGCGGGAAATCCAAACACCGTACAATATTTTTCTTCAACAAAGATGAACTCAACAGATCGTTGAGGAGGCAGTTCCTTGGCCAGTGAACATATCCCATCTGAACACGTCCACTCTGTTAACTGGAACATTTTTAGCCTGGCGCTATCTCATGTATGAATCTCCAACTGAACATTGCCTGGAGTCCGCAAATCAATTGAGGATTTGGCTGAAGGATTTTGCTAAAAGATTTGGCTGAAGGATTTGGCTGAAGGATTTGGCTGAAGGATTTGGCTGAAGGATTTGCTGAAGAAGGCAAATCAATTGAGGATTTATGCTGAAGGATTTTGGCGGGAAATCCAAACACCGTACAATATTTTTCTTCAACAAAGATGAACTCAACAGATCGTTGAGGAGGCAGTTCCTTGGCCAGTGAACATATCCCATCTGAACACGTCCACTCTGTTAACTGGAACATTTTTAGCCTGGCGCTATCTCATGTATGAATCTCCAACTGAACATTGCCTGGAGTCCGCAAATCAATTGAGGATTTGGCTGAAGGATTTTGCTAAAAGATTTGGCTGAAGGATTTGGCTGAAGGATTTGCTGAAGAAGGCAAATCAATTGAGGATTTATGCTGAAGGATTTTGGCGGGAAATCCAAATTCCGTACGGTATTTTTCTTCAACAAAGATGAACTCAACAGAGTTGTTGGGGAGGCAGTTCCTTGGCCAGTGAACATATCCCATCTGTACACGCCCACTCTGTTAACTGGAACATTTTTAGCCTGGCGCTATCTCATGTATGAATCTCCAACTGAACATTACCTGAAGTCCACAAATCAATTGATAGGTTAAGTCTAAAGTGAAATTCTACAATTTTAATATTCGTGCACTTCAGCACTGCGAGGGAAAGAACGCGGGTGACTGGCACCAGGGAAGACTACATTGAGGTCCGCCCTATCGGTTGCAGAAATGGATGAGTGGTGTGGTATGGGGGCAGGTATGCAGTTATTATAAGCTAAACAGTATTCGCTGAACGCTTTACCCCTCACACAGCACTTTTAAGGGAAAGCTGGACGGGAAAGTGAAATCGTAAAGCTGAATAGGTCGGTATCTCACTAAAGCAACGCCCAGTAACAGATATGGTGTAATTACAGCAGCACTGTCGAAAAACAGAAGGCGCAAGATGTGAAGCTACTCGATATCAATACTACTGTAGTTTGCTGAACTCACTTTTTTCGATTTTCGCCGCGGTTTACCAGAACGAATCATTGGGAAAGTATCGCCGACTGGGGATTACTCAACAGTATCCAGGTTGGATCAAGCAGAGTCAAGAGGGCTGACAAATACGCGAATGGATCGTAAATTACGAACGCAGACTATTGTCAGGTTTCAAGTCAATATTCATTCGATAAAAGATAATCGATTGTACAGGTTGTTCGGGTCAACACACATCTGGGTCACCTTGATGATGGTATTCCTACACAAATCGATCGGCTTTGATCGGGGAAAAAGGGTTTCCAAAGACGAATGTTCTCGTATCGCCTTGTTTTCAATAGGGCCAATACTTGAAGTGGCTTTTGTGACGGCCTCCCATTTAAAAGTCTCCCCTCGTCTTGCGACGGCCTTCTCGATTTTCGATATTTTTCATTCCATCCCTTGACGCGATTCCTGTTTGAGGGTAAATGGTTAATTTTGGGCCGTTTATTCTGATAGTGAGTGGAAATAGTTTATTCATGAGGAAAACGTCGATAAGGTTAGTGCTTCTGCCCCCAGCCCCGGACCACGTGGAGCCCATCTGATACGCCCAATATTTAGGTATACTAATGATGAGGAAATCGTGGCTCCCTAAGCGAAATAAACATAGCCATATCGCATTATAAGTTCCAGGATATCCAAAATTGTGACGCTTTACAAGAATGAAAGTTTGAATTTGAACAAAACTGATAAATTAGACAAACTTAGTAGAATCTGACAATAAGTTGCCTGCACCTTCGCATAGGTTTCCCCGGCAAAAATCAGTGCTATTTTACCGAATGTAGAGAGAGCTGGTTAAACTTGCCCATTGGTTAGAATTTCCTAGTTCCGGGCCATTAGTACGTTACAAAACACTAGAAAACTCAACGTGGATTATTTTAGGTAATTGTTGTTGTTTCTTTTTGGCTCCTCACTACCGAAGGTAGGGAAGCCTTGGATTCGTGACTGAGTAAAAAAAATGTTGTCTTCCAAAATGAAAATTTCCACTTCCATTTTGCGTTTCAGACATCGAGGAACATTTTTTTTTTTGGTTCCGTGTCTGTCTGTCTGTGGTAACTCCTTGTAACGCCCATAACTACCCGAAATGATGGTCGAAATGGGCTGGAATTTGGAGGGTAGGTGCGGGTTGGGTCACAGAGGTCCCATACCAAACTCATTGAATACGGTAACTTTTGGTGCGCATGCGCAAACGTAAAATACTTGAAAAGCTCATAACTACCCTAAATATCGTTCAAATGAGTTCAAACTTGGAGGGTCGATAAGGAATAATACTTTGATAGTTCCTTACGCATTTCATTGGAATCGTACTGTAACTTTCGTCTGCGCATGCGCGAACATGAAATGTTGACCATTTTCCTTGTAACGCTTCCAACTACGCAAAAACAGACGTATAGAGCTGAAACTTTGACCTAATGGTCCCGTTCCAAAATCATGGAAATCGTTCCGTCTCCGCATGCGCAAACGGAAATACTTGAAACGCCCACAACTACTTTAAATATCGTTGAAATGAGCTCAGATTTGCAGGGTCGATCAAGAATAATTCTTTGATAGTTCTATAAGAATTTAATTCGTCTGCGCATGCGCGAATATGAAATGTGGACCGTTTCCTTGTAACGCTTTTAACTACCCCAAAAATAGTCGTAGAGAGCTGAAATTTTGAGGGTACACGTGGGTTGGATCGCAAATGGTCCCGTATCAAAATGAAACTACCCAACTATTCTATACTTACAAGTGATTCAAGTGAGGAAGCTATACTGCCTACTCGAATTGGCAGACTTTTTGTACGTTTTTGCGCTTTTAACCAGGGCGATGACTGTTTGCCTTATCTACTCTGAATATTCCTCACAGTGTTAGTATCACAAATCGTAAGTACGACTTGTAAAGAAGCGAATTAATTACGTAAGACCTACAGTTGCGACGAACGCTGTTCCAAACCATTAGGCACACGGTTTAACGACGATATTTTCAAAGAAAAAGAAGACTAGCCACGGGAAGATAAGGAAAACGACAGCGGTTTTGATCACGGCAAACTGGAATAAAGATTGTTCAAGACGACAGGTAGAAATAGTAACCGTAACGTCTGAACTAGTCGTGTGGGTGTAGGTATGCATAGGAAACAAACCTATAATTTATGGTAATCCATGGACTACTTGGTGTGGGGTGAAATTCAACAGAAGATTGTAACCAAAGTGATATATAGAAAAAACATAATTTTTTCTACGTAATTTTTACGGTATCAAAACCAGTTCTTTCATTTCTTTATGCTCGGCCTTTTGAGTGCTCGATTTGACCCTTTTTATACAGAGGAACTTCTATATATTTTTGATCAACGTACAGCTAGCAAGTTTTACCTACTTTGACAACCCTGAAACGTGAATTTTAATAAATTTCAAATAATATAACTTTCGACTTCGCTCCACAACGTGTTATTTGAATGATCAAAACGTACAGTAGTGGAGGATTTGAGTGTTCGACTTGTCCGTTTCTAGACAAACGAACTTCTACATACCGAGAAAATTAATGGAAAGAGCTTCAAGAAAACACGAAATCTAAAAACAGATAATGGGTCATGATCAAGAGAATTACTGGCCATTCGAGAAATCTGATTCGATTATGACGGAGAAAATTTTTAATTAGCGGGAAGTGTGACATGGCGCCAGGACATGTTGAAAAAGTTCACCATCAATATTGTGCAATGCCCTTTCTTGCTCGTAATGCTGTTTCTCCTATTGGCACGAAATATTATAGTCTTTGTGGAAGGAATGATGAATTCTTCAAGTACAAGTGTCTAATTTGCAAGCTAGATGTACTTATAATCAGTGTTATTATTATTGTGTTTACTTCCTGTAATTGGGCTTGCCCGTATATAAACAATAAACAACAGGGAAGTTCTACAAGAAAGGTAGTAACCACAGTTAGCCAGAATTGATGTTGGGGTTGTTCACCGTGTCATACATCCCATGTTTACAAATTTTCTTCGTCAGAATCGAATCAGATTGCTTGAATGGCCTGGAAATCGTCCTGATCAAATGAATGAATGACGCCTGCAACTTGACATACTCTCTCAGCGTTGATGAAAAAACAATGCCAATTTTGACGTGCCTATTCAGCCTGCATTTTGACGTACCTGTTCTCTCAGTGTTTATGAAAAAACACTGCCAATTTTGTCTAGGGAATTAATTGGCATCCTTGTTCCGGGCGAGCCAATATCCAAGGGCTACAGTGGGCCAAATCTTTGATATAGGTGGGCACCATGAACAAAATTGATCCATTTTCACGGGAAAAAACGCTCCAGCGCTGAGCAACTGTATTCCAGCTCACCTTTGCAGTTCTTTGAAGATGCAAGTAGATAAGGGCGTTGCTCGGAAAATGCGTGGACAAAGTCACTAAGTCACACTGGGCCAAATCTTTGATATAGGTGGGCACCATGAACAAATTTGACGGGAAAACCCCATTTTTACGGGAAAAAACGCTTCAGCGCTGAGCAACTGTATTCCAGCTCACCTTTGCAGTTCTTTGCAGATGCAAGTAGATAAGGGCGTTGCTCGGAAAATGCGTGGACAAAGTCACTAAGTCACACTGGGCCAAATCTTTGATATAGGTGGGCACCATGAACAAATTTGACGGGAAAACCCCATTTTTACGGGAAAAAACGCTTCAGCGCTGAGCAACTGTATTCCAGCTCACCTTTGCAGTTCTTTGAAGATGCATGTAGATAAGGGTGCTGCTTGGAAAATGTGTGGACAAAGACACCAAGTCACACTGGGCCAAATCTTTGATATAGGTGGGCACCATGAACAAATTTAACGGGAAAACCCCATTTTCACGGGAAAAAACGCTTCAGCGCTGAGCAACTGTATTCCAGCTCACCTTTGCAGTTCTTTGAAGATGCAAGTAGATAAGGGCGTTGCTTGGAAAATGCGTGGACAAAGTCACCAAGTCACACTGGGCCAAATCTTTGATATAGGTGGGCACCATGAACAAAATTGAGCCATTTTCACGGGGGAAAACGCTCCAGCGCTGAGCAACTGTATTCCAGCTCACCTTTGCAGTTGTTCCTTTGCAGATGCAAGTAGATAAGGGCGTTGCTTGGAAAATGCGTGGACAAAGTCACCAAGTTACAGTGGAATGTACTCGTAGATGAAGTTTGAGTGGAACAACTTGCTTTGTATTCACGATCGGAGCATTACTTAGGTAGGTCGAATATTACCCAGCTACCTATACATGGCCTACATGACAATATTCAGTTTTGTATTTCCTGAAACCCGATTTGGAAATGGATTTCAAACGGTATGTTTCGTGTGCGGAATCCGTCTGAACAACTCAACCTCAAACCTGACGGTAACGACCCACTGATGTCTCATATCCGTCACACCTGGGATGCCACACAGTCACCCAGGAATTCTCAGAGCGACGCTTGAGAAACGTCCAAGCGATGTAGGCATCTCCGCCTCTCAAAGTGGCTGAGCGGACGGGGGTTGGCAAGTATGCAAATTATGCAAGACGTATCCGTTGAGGAGGAAGGGAAACAACCAAGGTCACTAAATCACACTTTCTTTTTCCTTCCGGCCCACATTACTCCCAAAATCATCGCTCCACAGCTGATGATCAGGTTTGACGAGATGGGTTCATAATCAAACACGTTCCGTTTGAGCACACGATTTCTAGTGGTTAGCAGCGAAAATCAATTTAGATATTTTACACATATTACCAACGACATTCTGTCAGAATGTAGGGCAAACCCCAAAACAGGCGGATGTATGATAGAATTCATTCACACGATATTCCAAAAAATAATTGTCATCACCATCTATGTCCTAGGTCCATAAAACCTAAAATGAACGATTTAGGAAGACGATCAAGTATCGTAAAGACACTTGAAGTCGGACCAGATCAGATTACACTCGACACCAAAGCGACCTGGTCCATTTGCTAGAAAGCAGTTAAGCCGGGTTTACACTTGTCGAGTTGAAGGTAGAGTAGAGTACGTTCTACACTACCGACAACACTACCAGTTCGACTCCACTCTACCTGAATCATTCACACGTCAGTCGACTGCTGTTTCCAGAAAGGTGTAGTAGAGAAATCTCTCTGTTTAGTTTCTGTTTTGCTTTCTATTCTAATCTAATCGGTTTAGTTCTTCTGTGCTGTGTCTATTATAAAGAAAGAACTGAGAAAGCCTTTACTTCGTTTGTACAGTGTTTTGTTGAAGGAAATCGAAGATTAGAGGAAATGAGGGAGCAAGAAGAGAAAGAAGGTAATGGGTCAGGGGTTGGAAGGTCCGGGACTTGTGATGAGAATGTGTCCTGAGGCATCTGAACAATGACCTAGCATGGTATCACCACTGCTCAAACACAATAATATTATAATGATGGATGCCATAACTCCTAGAGTAGGTAATGCTGCAGTGCGATAAAATCAAAATTAAATCCAGAACGCGATAACTGATTTTCCGATTACAAGTACCTATTTTCCACTCGCACAGAATCTATAATAGACGTAATTTCCATACTGACTACATTTTACAATGAGTTTATGGGCAATTAGAGGATTTGCACGTAGAACTTGGCTTCACTGAGAAAAAAAAGGGGGGTGTTTTCTATCAAAACTGATAGATGGTATCTATCATCAGGAACCAATAGAGTACCGATAGTGTGTGATAGTCTATTGGGCCGAATTTCGGCCCAATGAATGACAGACGGTATGATAGATAAACACTATCAGTACTCTATTGGTTCCTGAAGATAGTGTCCCATCTATCAAATTGTAGGCTCGGTTTGGGACGGTATTTCATAGGGTTTTGATAGGGTATTTTGATAGGGTTGTGGCCATTTTTTGATAGATATACCTCCATCTATCAATTATGATAGTGTTAATCTATCAGTAAACTATCGTTTCCTATCAAAAGACTATCATTTCCTATCAATAACCTGCCATTCATTACAGGCAAAATCTATCAGAAGACTATCTATTTCTATCAAAAAGCTATCATTTGCTATCAGTACACTTTCATCATATCTATCAAAAGACTATCGAGTCCTATCAAAAATCTATCACTTGCTATCAGTACTCTTTCACCAATATCTATCGAAAGACCATCGTTTCCTATCAGTACACTTTCATCAATATCTATCGAAAGACTGTCGTTCCCTATCAAAACCCTATCGTTTCCTATCAGTACTCTTTCATCCATATCTATCGAAAGACTATCGTTCCCTATCAAAACCCTATAGTTTCCTATCAGTACTCTTTCATCCATATCTATCGAAAGACTATCGTTTCCTATCAAAATCCTATCATTTCCCATCTGTACTCTTTCACCCATATCTATCGAAATACTATCGTTTTCTATCAAAACCCTATCGTTTCCCATCAGTACTCCTTCATCCATATCTATCGAAATACTATCGTTTCCTATCAAAACGCTATCGTCTCCTATCAGTACTCTTTCATCCATATCTATCGAAAGACTATCGTTTCCTATCAAAATCCTATCGTTTCCCATCAGTACTCTTTCACCCATATCTATCGAAATACTATCGTTTTCTATCAACACCCTATCGTTTCCCATCAGTACTCTTTCATCCATATCTATCGAAATACTATCGTTTCCTATCAAAACCCTATCGTTTCCCATCAGTACTCTTTCATCCATATCTATCGAAATACTATCGTTTCCTATCAAAACCCTATCGTTTCCCATCAGTACTCCTTCATCCATATCTATCGAAATACTATCGTTTCCTATCAAAACGCTATCGTCTCCTATCAGTACTCTTTCATCCATATCTATCGAAATACTATCGTTTCCTATCAAAACCCTATCGTTTCCCATCAGTACTCTTTCATCCATATCTATCGAAATACTATCGTTTCCTATCAAAACCCTATCGTTTCCCATCAGTACTCCTTCATCCATATCTATCGAAATACTATCGTTTCCTATCAAAACGCTATCGTCTCCTATCAGTACTCTTTCATCCATATCTATCGAAATACTATCGTTTCCTATCAAAACGCTATCGTCTCCTATCAGTACTCTTTCATCCATATCTATCGAAAGACTATCGTTTCCTATCAAAATCCTATCGTTGCCCATCAGTACTCTTTCACCCATATCTATCGAAATACTATCGTTTTCTATCAACACCCTATCGTTTCCCATCAGTACTCTTTCATCCATATCTATCGAAATACTATCGTTTCCTATCAAAACCCTATCGTTTCCCATCAGTACTCTTTCATCCATATCTATCGAAATACTATCATTTCCTATCAAAACCCTATCGTTTCCTATCAGTGCTCTTTCATCCATATCTATCGAAAGACTATCGTTTCCTATCAAAACCCTATCGTTTCCTATCAGTACTCTTTCATCCATATCTATCGAAAGACTATCATTTCCTATCAAAACTCTATCGTTTCCTATCAGTACTCTTTCGTAAGTTTTGATAGATGGAAGGGATAGTTGTTTGATGGAGTTCATCTATCACCTTCTGATAGATGAACTCTATCAAACAACTATCCCTTCCATCTATCAAAAGGTGATAGACGACGATGTGACCACACTTTCAGTGATAGATTTGATCTATCACTGTGAAAGTGTGGTCAAATCGTCGTATATCAGAATGCTATACATGTGATAGATCGTCTCAAGGTTGAAACAATAGCGCCTTCAGGTTACTCTGAACCCCTCTTCCTTACACCAAGCTATAAGCTAGTTGTATGGCGGTGGTGGTGGGGGGATGCAGCGTAAGCTAAAGGCGCTACTATTTAAACCTAATGACGACATAATTATCACAGGTATAGCATGCTGATGGACGAAGAGTTCACTCACAGTGACGTCACCCCTGTCAATTGAAACAAAATTGTTGAATAAATGATAGTAATAAATTTAAAAACAAGTAGGTGTAATAAACTAGTAACTAAGAGAAAAAGGATGCAAGTAATCGTGAACAAATTTTGAAGTTTAACAGCAATTATATTTTTATGACTTTCAAACACAAGTGTATAATAATAATATTTCAATTCAATTCGTTTCTTTGGAATATTGAATCATATGTAAGAACATTTACTAATACTACTGTTTAAAATCATACTATTTAAACAAATATGTACAGGATATTTACGTATTAACACTGAAGGTTTGGAGTCAATTATTTCAATATAGGTACGAAATAAATATAATAGAGTCAGCCTAATATAAAGAAATATAGCTAATGATGACTCTTATGATTAGGTACAATTCACTTTAAGTATGTACAGAATATTTATATTGTAACATTAAAGGATTGGAGTCAATTTCAAATAGATAGGAAATAAATACAACAGAGTGAGTCTAATATAATAGTATAGCTTATGATTAGATAAAATTTAGTTTAAATCACTGAGTAATATTGAAATATAGGTTTCATATTTAAATTGCAAAAGAAATAATTAGGGTTCTTAGCTCAGCCCCACAAAATATCCTCTCCCCTCCCTAAGTGTAAATACAAAATCGATTTATTTGATTATTATTAGACGAAAATTCTATTTTAAATTCAGTGTACCAGTGATGAAACGTTATCAAGCATATTACTTCACAAACATGCTCATGATTTTCTCTACTCACTAACGGGTGTAATCATCGCATAAAGCAATGTTTTTTGTGACATTTGCATGATCTCCACAATCCCGGTTTCATAATTCATCTGTATCTGTTTACTCAATAATTACATTGAGTAAACACTCAATTCAATGAATTTAAAATAGAATCTTCAATTAATGTAATTATTGAGTAAACAGATAGATAAATATTATGAAACCAGGATTGTGGAGATCATGCACATTTCTAACGAAAAACAGCTTTATACGATGATTACACCTTCTAGTGAGCAGAGAAAACAATGGTAACTAGATTCAATCTACGCCCATTTAATCTACTGACCTTTCGAAACTAATACATCTTAGAATTCCTGGTCCTGCTCCCCTCCTCCCCAAGAATAAAATTATTAAAATTCCCAGTCAGTAGATTAAATGGGCGATAAAATTACGCATGGTGACATATTGTTTGCTGCGTGCCTTATGCATGTTGTTGGGGAAGGGGAATTCGAGTTTTTCTAAATCAAACCATTTTAAAACACAAGTTGGGGTAACTTCGTAAGCGTAGAAATGTTCCGAGAAGCAAACAGTAAGGAAAACGTGGCACTCCCCAAACGCCTTATCCAAAACTAAAGAGTAAAGAATTCGGTCCAATTAGACAAATAAAGGGCCGTCCACAAAATTTGGGATCAGGATAACCAGGCTTGTAAGTTATGTTGTTAGGGGATGTAAGAGTTTTGGTTCTCTTCAATCAAGGAATTAATGGAAGTACGATCCACAGAGTAAAGAGCTCCTGGCTTGTAAGTCAGAGCTGGTAACCAGCTTATTAATAATAAATTGTTCAGCTGAAGCTGAATTTTTTTATAGGCAGAGAGGGGGGATTGACGGTGGTGGCAACAGAACGCAGAGCAGTTTTCAGTGCCCTGTAATTTGACTCAAATCGAAGACAGGACAAGGAGAAAATGGGACCATTACGCTGCATGGAAGAGGGATAGTGGGTGAGGAAATGCAGTTTAGGCGGAATGGCTGTGGAAAAAATCTTGTGGCTTCGATCACTGTGGCCTTCGTTCTTGGACGATTGGTTTCCACTGGGCCTGCAGCTACGGCGTAGGGAGCAGCAGAAGTGCCACCTCACACTTGTCTGTAGTAGGAAATAAATAATTGGTTAAACAGATGTGGCATACAAACTGATTCAAGTTACGTGAACCGGAGGGGGGGGGGGGGGGCTGTATCTATGGAAAACAGCATTTTGAACTATCAAAATGCTATTTTCAGATGAGAATTATAATGAAAATATTTCAAAGTATAAAATGGACATCGTTCCTACCATGAAAACACTATCCCTGTTGGAAAATGATAGAGGGAATAAGCCCCTTCACTCAGTGATTGAATTTATTATTGCTCTATTAATAAATGTTCTCTAGAAATTAACTCACCAGTTATTAATAGGCACTGTTTCATTTATGGTTTAAAAAATCGATTTGGTAGAACTTGACGATTTTAATATTGATTTATTTATAACCCCTTTTTGGTTTATTATTTTCAATAATGAGCAATTGGAATCGAGCATGAAAAAAAAATTCTTACCCCCCGCAAAATTTGATGGTTTACGTTTCAAGGTATGTAGAATCCAAAACTGCAATAAAAATATTTCTGTCTGTCCGCCGTACGCCGTACGGGCCACTTTTCTTAGTTAGGTACCATGAAACAAAATTGATGAAATTCGGGTTATAGGTTCCGTTCGGGGTCTAGTTGGTCCTCAAAGCTCGACGTTACCGTCAGTCATTTATAAGGGGTTCAAAATAGGGGTTGAAATTTTCAAAACGCCTATACTTTTTTTTTACGTGAATATTTTTACGGTTTTAAATATTTCTTGAACTTACGAGTTTTTTAAGACCACCCGGAGCATTTTACGTCCCTCCTTTCGTTCACAGTAAGGCCCCGAAGTTTGCACCGACAGGCATTTTCGACTCCAGGGTGAATGAAATTGTATACATTCAAACCAAATCTCGTTACCAGAGACGCGCCGAGAATCGGAAATTGGGCGGAGATAAAATCATTGCTAGGGGCCACCTGATTTTATTGGTGGGGTACCTATGAAGTCGAGTTGGTTGTTCTGTGATATTATTTCGTTTGAAAAATGATGGCTCTTTTGGAGTTTGTTGATAGGTAGTGAAACTTGAACAAACGTTGGGTAAATTATTACTACACGATGGTAAATCATTACTCAACGGTAAATTATTACACAACGGTTCATTATACCATCTACGTAGGAGGGGCTGGAGTTCGTTGGTAGGTACTTTTGCAACTTTTTTCACTCTTCATCAACAATTTCTTTTCAGAACTTCATTATGTGTGTTTCTTTTTGTTAGGTACTGTTTGTCATCGGCAGAATTATTTTAGGAACATTTAACTCGTGATTTAGGTAGGAACCTAGTAACGAGTACGGGGTTAGGTACTAACCTACGGAGAGTCTGCGATCTACATAATATGTATAGAATAGTACATATCATTTTATATAGACGGGTTATCTATACAGAGAGCTGTGATCTGTAACAGAAGGGTATTCTGTACAAAATAATAAACCGTTGTGCAGGGATTTGCAGCGTTTTTGTTAGGTACTGTTTCTCATCGGCAGAATTATTTTAGCAACATTTAACTCGTGATTTAGGTAGGTACCTAGTAACGAGTACGGGGTTGGGTACTAACCCTTCTGTTACAGATCATAGCTCTCTGTATAGATAACCCGTCTATATAATATGATATGTACTATGTTATACATATTATGTATATCGCAGACCCTCCGTAGGTTAATACCTAACCCCGTACTCGTTACTAGGTACCTACCTAAATCACGAGTTAAATGTTGCTAAAATAATTCTGCCGATGACAAACAGTACCTAACAAAAAGAAACAAACATAATGAAGTTCTGAAAAGGAATTGTTGATGAGGAGTGAAAAAAGTTGCAAAAGTACCTACCAACAAACTCCAGCCCCTTCTACGTAGATGGTATAATGAACCGTAGTGTAATAATTTACCGTTGAGTAATGATTTACCCAACGTTTGTTCAAGTTTCACTGCCTACCAACAAACTCCAAAAGAGCCATCATTTTTCAAGCGAAATAATATCACAGAACAACCAACTCGACTTCATACTCCGCCAATATAATCAGGTGGCCCCTAGCAATGATTTTATCTCCGGCAAATTTCCTATCGTCCCTGGTAACGAGATTTGGTTTGAATGTATACAATTTCATTCACACTGGAGTCGAAAATGCCTGTCGGTGCAAACTTCGGGGCCTTACTGTGAACGAACGGCTGGACGTACGATGCTCCGGGTGGTCTTAAAAAACTCGCAAGTTCAAGAACTATTTAAAACCGTACAAAGATTCACGTAAAAAAAAGGTATAGGCGTTTTGAAAATTTCAACCCCTTATTTTGAACCCCGTCGAGCTTCGAGGACCAACTAGACCCCGAACGGAACCTTTTAATTGGTTTATTATTTTCAATAATGAACCATTGGAATCGAGCATGAAAAAAAAAATTCTTACCCCCCCTCAAAATTTGATTGTTTACGTTTCAAGGTTTTTAGAATCCAAAACTGCAATAAAAATATTTCTGTCTGTCCGCCGTACGCCGTACGGGGCACTTTTCTTAGTTACCATGAAACAACATTGATGAAATTCGGGTTATAGGTTCCGTTTGGGGTCTAGTTGGTCCTCGAAGCTCGACGTTACTGTCAGTCATCTCTAGGGGGTTCAAAATAGGGGTTGAAATTTTCAAAACGCCTATACCTTTTTTTTACGTGAATGTTTTTACGGTTTTAAATAGTTCTTGAACTTACGAGTTTTTTAAGACCACCCGGAGCACCGTACGTCCAGCCGTTCGTTCACAGTAAGGCCCGGATTTTGTTGATAGGTACTTTTGCAACTTGAACAACCGTTGAAGTATTATTGATGGGTAAATTATTACATAATGGCAAATTATTACACAATGACAAATTATTACACAACGGAAAATTATTACACAACGGCAAATTATTACACCACGGTAAATTATTACACAACGGCTAATCTACCAAGAAGGGGCTGGATTTTGTTGATAGGTAGTTTTGCAACTTGAAAAACCGTTGAAGTATTATTGATGGGCAAATTATTACACAACGGTTCATTATACTATCTCCGTAGAAGTGGAACCTATACAGGTAAATTATTACACAACGGTTTAGGGAGGTACCTAGTAACGAGTACGGGGTTAGGTACTAACCTACGGAGGTCCGCGATCTAGATAATATTTGTAGAATAGTAGGTACATAATGTTATATAGAAGGGTTATCTATACGGAGACCTGTGATCTGTAACAGAAGGGTATTCTGTACAAATAATAAACGTTGTGCAGGGATTTGCAGCGTTTTACAGTTTTGGTTTCTACATACCTTAAAACGTAAACCATCAAAATTTTGAGGGGGGGTAAGAATTTTTGTTTCATGCTCGATTCCAATGGTTCATTATTGAAAATAATAAACCAAAATGTAAAAAATCATACCAACGGCATGGTTTTGAACTGGAACGCTCAAAGGCATTTTCATGAATTTCGTCACTTTTGTTGTAAAGATGAATTTGCAATAAACCGCCGATTAAAAGTAGAAAGAACATTGGAAATCCATACTGTAACGATTCACTACGTACGTACTACAAGTTATATCATGAGACCACAGGTGATACCTATGTTGACAATACGAAATTAGAAAAATACACTTTCTTCTTGGAATTGCAATTCACGTTTCTTTAATATAATATCTGTAGGATATTACATACATTCCAAATAAAAGGAATCAAATCGGTCCTGGATGACTAGGTGTTGAATTTCACAGTACCTACATATTGCCAACGGTTGCAAGTAGCATCGATGAGCAATCAACAGATTAATATGCAACATTTCAACGAACCTCCGCTTTCGACAGCTTGGTTGTAGGAATCATTGTGAACCCAGGCGTTGGCCTGGGTGGCCCCTGTCCTCCTTGAAGGGAAGTTTTCCGTAGCTTTTTGCACAATTTGTTTCCGCACGTTCGACAGGTTGTAGAACAGCCCCTCCTGATATTGGGGATGGAGCGTTATGAAGTCTTCTTGAACCTGAAAGTAGGTATGGTCAATAAATAAACTGGGAACGAGAAGGGAAAGTGTACGTAACGGCTTCTCTAGCGCGCTATGTATCCATCTGCGCATTTCCCGCCACTTGGGATAACGGTTAATTTAACCCCAAACATTGCCAGGTAGTCGCACCCCCCCCCCCCCCCTCCCCCAACAACATCAACATCAACCTGAATAACAACTAGAAAGTCATCAACAAATCCGTACCTACCACATTTTTGAAATTTAATTTACCTAATTTTTTTTAAAATGTTACCCACTTTCTCATTAGTTTTGCCAGGAACTTTACTGTCATTTGAACTGTAAATTCACATTCTAGCAACCAAAATTCACGAAGAAATGATTGAATTGTGGCTTCAAGATATCTACTTCAGTTTTCATGAAATAATCTTGAACAAGGTGAAGGAAATGTTTGGTAATAGTAGGTAAACCAGAAAATGTTGAATTCTCGATGAACTTGCCGTGTTTTGACGATTTGGTGGGGTATTTTCATATGATTTTCTCGATTGCCTCTTCAGGCAGATACCAACTTATGAGCAAGTCACGCACTTCACCAGCCTGGGACATTGCTACAAACAAAAACCACACCGGGCGTATATATGGTGCAATACTCACAATGTTTAACTGGTTTATGGAGGTTTGGAAACTCGCAAAGACAACACACAACCAACTCGTTACCACTGACTGGAATCTGGTGTGAATGGAATGCATGGAAGACCGACACGACTTGCACAAATGCTGAGAATGCACTGATACTGGTTGGGAGCGCTTGCTCATTATATAGGGTCATTCCCCTCCTCCGCCTAAGTTGATAGAGGTATGATTGTGAGCAGGCTCGTACTCTATCAAAACACTATAAGAAAACTATCACAGTATAGGGTATTGAAAGTGTGCAACTCAGTGCACTATTATCATCTATAAGAACACTCTTCAGAGTATTTTTGTAGAAATAGATTTATCTCTCACTTACCTCATCCACACTACTGGATCACGTGAGGGAAATCTTCATTGGAGTGGCACAAAAATGAGAAGGAAATCATGAACACAAATTTCAACACTTTTCACATTAGCAAACGCTGACTCAGATCCATCCCGACTTTATATGGTCGGGGCGTCAGTTTATCTATATTTTCCAGACCATAAATAAATGTAGTTATGCTTCCTGAAATCACCTTCAAGCACATATATGTCCATATTTTTATAGGAATATCAAGTGTTCCACTCAAAACCACCAAAACCTACCAATATACCAATACAAAAATTCGATGTTCAGATATAAATTATCAGATCCAAAAGAAACTCTTTCAAACACTATCAACCGAAGGCTATCAAAACCCCATCAGGTCACTATGAGATCTCCATCAAAACACTATAAGAAAACTATCACAGTATAGGGTATTGAAAGTGTGCAACTCAGTGCACTATTATCATCTATAAGAACACTCTTCAGAGTATTTTTGTAGAAATAGATTTATCTCTCACTTACCTCATCCACACTACTGGATCACGTGAGGGAAATCTTCATTGGAGTGGCACAAAAATGAGAAGGAAATCATGAACACAAATTTCAACACTTTTCACATTAGCAAACGCTGACTCAGATCCATCCCGACTTTATATGGTCGGGGCGTCAGTTTATCTATATTTTCCAGACCATAAATAAATGTAGTTATGCTTCCTGAAATCACCTTCAAGCACATATATGTCCATATTTTTATAGGAATATCAAGTGTTCCACTCAAAACCACCAAAACCTACCAATATACCAATACAAAAATTCGATGTTCAGATATAAATTATCAGATCCAAAAGAAACTCTTTCAAACACTATCAACCGAAGGCTATCAAAACCCCATCAGGTCACTATGAGATCTCCATCAAAACACTATCAACAACCTATCAGAACGCTATCAGGCAATGGTGTATCTATCAAAAACCTACCACAAGTTATCCTGTGATAGACCAGCACTACAGGATTTTTGATAGAGACACCCCTTCATCTATTACAATTTAAATTTTACAACATTTCTACCCCATTTTTCGTACTTCTCAACACTTCTTCGACCATATTATGCACATACAGATTTGAAAAATGGGAAATAATAATACATTTCACATTTTCAAACTTTTTTAAACAATATCCGCTTCCCTAATCCGCTCAGACTGTTCTCTCTTCTCAATATTAATTGTTCAGGTCCACTTGTTTTCAATGGCCATGCACTGGAGAGTTAGGCTCCCATAATTGTCCATCAAATAAGCTATATATAAATAAACTTCATTCAACAATCTGGGTTCTAACTTGAGCAACTTTGGTAGATATAATGTCCTGCTCAGATAGTTCTCTCACCTCAACATTCATTGTTCAGTTTCACTTGTTTTCGACGCCCAACCACTGGGGAGTTAGTACATCATTATTATCAATCAAATAAACAATAAATAAACTTATTTACGCTACTTATCACCTTCGAGCAGACATGTCCGTATTTCTGTAGGAATGTGAAGTGTTTCATTCCAAACCACCAAAACCCATAACCTCCTCACTGTGATATTGAATTGATTACAAAAATTTGATATTAGGATGTAAATTAGCAAATCCGAAAGTTACTCTTTCAAACACTATCAACCGAAGGCTATCAAAACCCTATAAGTTCACTATGAGTTCTCCATCAAAAGACTATCAACAACCTATCAGAACACTATCAGGCAATGGCGTATCTATCAAAAACCTATCACAAATTATCCTGTGATAGACCAGCACTACAGGATTTTTGATAGAGACACCCCTTCATCTATTACACTTTAAATTTTACAACATCTCTAACCCATTTTTCGTACTTCTCAACACTTCTTCGACCATATTATGCACATACAGATTTGAAAAATGGGAAATAATAATACATTTCACATTTTCAAACTTTTTAAAACAATATCCGCTTCCCTAATCCGCTCAAACTGTTCTCTCTTCTCAATATTAATTGTTCAGGTCCACTTGTTTTCAATGGCCATGCACTGGAGAGTTAGGCTCCCATAATAATTGTCCATCAAATAAGCTATATATAAATAAACTTCATTCAACAATCTGGGTTCTAACTTGAGCAACTTTGGTAGATATAATGTCCTGCTCAGATAGTTCTCTCACCTCAACATTCATTGTTCAGTTTCACTTGTTTTCGACGCCCAACCACTGGGGAGTTAGTACATCATTATTATCAATCAAATAAACAATAAATAAACTTATTTACGCTACTTATCACCTTCGAGCAGACATGTCCATATTTCTGTAGGAATGTGAAGTGTTTCATTCCAAACCACCAAAACCCATAACCTCCTCACTGTGATATTGAATTGATTACAAAAATTTGATATTAGGATATAAATTAGCAAATCCGAAAGTTACTCTTTCAAACACTATCAACCGAAGGCTATCAAAACCCTATCAGTTCACTATGAGTTCTCCATCAGAAGACTATCAAAAACCTGTCAGAACGCTATCAGGCAATGGTGTATCTATCAAAAACCTATCATGAGTTATCTTGTTATAGACCAGCACTACAGGATTTTTGATAGAGACACCCCTTCATGCATTACAGTTTAAATTTTACAACATCTCTACCCGATTTTTCGTACTTCTCAACACTTCTCGACCATATTATGCACATATAGATTTGAAAAATGGGAAATGATAATACATTCCACATTTTCAAACTTTTTGAAACAATCTGGGTTCGAAGAGGAACTTCCGTAATATCCCGCTCAAACTGTTCTCTCTTCTCAATATTAATTGTTCAGTTTCACTTGTTTTCAATGGCCATGCACTGTAGAGTTAGGCTCCCATAATTGTCCATCAAATAAGCTATATATAAATAAACTTCTTTCGACAATCTGGGTTCCAACTTGAGCAACTTTGGTAGATAATGTCCTGCTCAGATAGTTCTCTCACCTCAACATTCATTGCTCAGTTTCACTTGTTTCCGACGCCCTACCACTGGGGAGTTAGTACATCATTATTATCAATCAAATAAACAATAAATAAACTTATTTACGCTACTTATGACCTTCGAGCAGATATGTCCGTATTTCTGTAGGAATATGAAGTGTTTCATTCCAAACCACCAAAACCCAAAACCTCCTCACTGTGATATTGAATTGATTGCAAAAATTTGATATTAGGATATAAATTAGCAAATCCGAAAGATACTCTTTCAAACACTATCAACCAAAGGCTATCAAAACCCTATAAGTTCACTATGAGTTCTCCATCAAAAGACTATCAACAACCTATCAGAACACTATCAGGCAATGGCGTATCTATCAAAAACCTATCACAAGTAATCCTGTGATAGACGAGCACTACAGGATTTTTTATAGAGGCACCCCTTCATATAATGAATTTTAAATTTTACATACCTCCACCCTGTTTGTCATACTTTAACGCTTTCTCAACCAAGTTATGGACATACAGATTGGTTTCAACTTTCTTTAATCTTTCGGGATGGTTAGGGGTAGGACTGGTTCCAAACCATTGAAATTTTCCTAAACCTTCATTTGATGATACCTGGAGTGCAAAACTTATATTCGGTTATAAATTTGCAAATCCGAAAGAAACTCTTTCGAACACTATCAACCGAGGGCTATCAAAACCCTATCAGTTCACTATGAGTTCTCCGTCAAAATACTATCAACAACCTATCAGAACGCCATCAGGCAATGGGGTATCTATCAAAAACCTATCACAAGTTATTCTGTGATAGCCCAGCACTACACGATTTTTGATAGAGGCACTTTTGACATTTTTGATATAATGAAATTTAAATTTTACATACCTCCACCCTGTTTGTCATACTTCAACGCTTTCTCAACCAAGTTATGGACATACAGATCGGTTTTAACTTTCTTTAATGTTTCGGGATGGTTAGGGGTAGGATTGGTTCTAAACTATTGAAATGTTCCTAAACCTTCATGTGATGATACCTGGAGTGCAAAATTTGATATTCGGATATAAAATGGCAAATCCGAAAGAAACTCTTTCTAACACTATCAACCGAGGGGTATCAAAACCCTATCAGTTCACTATGAGTTCTCCATCAAAACACTATCAACAACCTATCAGAACGCTACCAGCCAATGGCATATCTATCTGAAACCTATCACAAGTTATCCTGTGATAGACCAGCACTACAGGATTTTTGATAGAGACACCCCTTCATATTATAAAATTTAAATTTTACAAACCTCTACTCTGTTTTTCATACTTTAATGCTTTCTCGACCAGATTATAGACAGACAAACTGGTTTCAACTGACTTCTCTCAACTGGCTAGGATTGGTTCCAAACCATTGAAATGTACCTAAACCTTCATGTGATGATACCTTGAGTACGAAATTTGATATTCGGATATAAATTACCAAATATGAACTATACTCTTTTAAACACTATCAACCAAAGGCTATCAAAGCCCTATGAGTTCACTATGAGTGCTCCATCAAACAACTATCAACAACCTATCAGAAGACTATCAGCCAATTGCGTATCTATCAATAACCTATCACACCTAATGCTGTGATAGACACATATCATTCTATAAATTAAAGTTCGTGCCTATCAAAAACCTATACCATTACTATCACAGGTTTCGGTATTTGAAAATGTCAAATTGGCTTTTTGTACGTATGTACGTACCCATTTTTAATTGTTGAGGAGTATTCGACTCATCATTCCAATGATGGAATCCGACGACTTCCTAAGAATGGGCTTTGCAGATATTACAGGTGGTACCTCAGGTACTGCGGCATTCCCCTGCATAGTCAGCTGAATAACTGCTGTCCAGTGCAGGAAGGACCTATCCTTTATCTGCTAATCTGATTTTGGGCAAAAGCATTGTAATAGCATTTTTATAGTGTTACAATATATCGTACCTACCTACCAAAACTGCATCCTGTGAATGCATACAGGCTGTGCAATGTGCAGTGAAAGGAATAATGTAGTCCCTGTTTTCATTGGATAGAATCATATACGTTATAGTGTTCTCATGGTTGTCTGACAAGCTGACAGAACACTGACGCACTCTTCTCTGCAACATTTATAGCATGAAGGCTGTTGATTTTCATCAAACGGAATAGTTCTATATTCTCCACTGAAGACAATGTTTTAAAAAGGCTGATCTTTTAATAGGATGAAGTATTCCTATCTATAATTTTCGAATGGCGATAGTGTTTTCATGGTATGTATGACCATCATTTTGGTAGTTCGAAATATTTCCATCTATCATCTTCCAATAGAGATAGTGTTTTCATGGTATCAGAGCTGATCATTTGATAGTATGAAATATTTTCATCTATCATTCTCATCTAATGATAGCGTTTTGATAGTAACCATGTTGAGCTTTTAATAGAAGTGAAAAATGCCATCTACCATACTCATCCAATGATAGCCTTTTGATAGAACTGTATCTATAAAAACGCTATTACAACGCTATCATTACCCTATAAGAACACTATCTCCTTCTTCACTAGTCTCAAAAAAAAAATCCCCCCCCCCCCCCCCCCCCCCCCCCATTGGAGGAGTAGGGATTTTTACAGTGCCACATTTATAGCATGAAGGCTGTTGATTTCATCAAATGGAATATTTCTATCATCCTTCACTGAAGGTAATGTTCTAAAAAGGCTGATCATTTAATAGGGTGAAATGTTCCTATCTATATTTTCCAATGATAGATGATTTCTATGATTTTCCAATCATTTTGATAGTTTGGTATATTCCTATCTATCGTCTTCCAACTAGGGTAGTGTTTTCATGGTATCAAAGCTGATCACTGTGAAATATTTTCATCTATCATTCTCATCTAATGATAGCGTATGTTGAGCTTTTGATAGAGGTGAAAAATTCCATCTATCACACTCATCCAGTGATAGCCTTTTCATAGTAACGAGGTAGAGATTTTGATAGAGATGAAAAATTCCCTCTATCATTCTCATCCTACCATAGCCTTTTGATAGTAACCAGGTTGAGCTTCTGATAGAGGTGAAAAATTTTATCTATCATTCTCACCCAATGATAGCCTTTCGATAGTTCTTCAGAAAGAGATGAAAAATGCTATCTATCACTCTCATTGCATGATAGTTTTTCGATGGTGTATTTGCCGCATTTTTGATAAAGATGAAAAGTGCTGTCTATCATTCTGTATGAGTGAAAGATTTTTGATAGTGAACAGGCCGCATTCTTGAGAGACGTGAAAGATGCTATCTATCATTCTCATCATGTGATAGTCTTTTGATAGTGATCAGGCCGCAATTTTGATAGAGTTTTTCTTTCACTCTTTCACTGCCACATTTTGATAGGTTTCTGATAGGTCAGATATATCGGATTGATAGGTATCTGATAGAATGGGATGTCAACCACTATCACTTAAGGATGTTTCATCCATGTTGATAGACTTTTGATAGCATGCAAAACCAAGTGATAGGTTCCCGATAGATGAGTTTTGTCATGTGATAGTTATCTGATAGGTGCCTCATAGTTGTCTGATAGTGTGCCACTTGAGGGCAGACTGGGCCACGGAGGAGGAACCCTTTGATAGGGAACTGATAGGAAACCGATAGTGGGTATGTTCATCTATCACTGAGATAGTGTGCAGTGATAGTGTATTTTTCTCAGTGTTTACTTACAGTACCCATGGTTATACTGAGGAAATTACGGAGACATTTCGCCCAGTTTTGGTGAACTTATACGGCTGGAACACGTTGATATACGTTTTTATGACCAGGGCGGTCGGTGTAATTTTTGGGCCAACATTTGCATGTTAATTTAGAGCTTGCGATGCTATTGATGTCATAAAACTGTAAAAGGTAGTAGTTATCTTTACTGCAATTACCTTTACTGAAGCATTCTAATTGAAGAAGTTCCGAACGAAATTTTATTTTAGATGTTTTTCCTCAATGAAAACTACAGGAACCTACTGAATTGCAAAAGCATAAGGGAGCCAAATTAAGATCGCGTTTCGCTAGCTTCTTGTAGCGGTAATAAGTACCAAAAGAAGTTTTAGTAGGTCAGACATAGGCGAGAGGGAAGGAACGAAGTGTTGACTAATCACATAATGTAACAAAGCCCTGTAAACATTATGTAATGCCAAATTTTAAAAAAAACTTTACTTAACTATGTAAACTTTTTTGCTCCTAGTGGGAATTATAGTGGGTTATCACTATAATTACCGGAGATATTACATTTGTATTCAGTTCACAATTTATAACCCCTAATGCTCGATTTTGACGCCACAACGTCATTCAAAATCATGAATCGTTGATCGCACATCCTATTCCTAAATTTTACAACAAAAAAACCATTTTGGGGAATGTATGTTTGGAAATATAACGCTTGACAAAGTATGAAGGACTCAACATCTAGGGGTCATAACAGACAGAAATTATAAGAAAGTTAAGTGTGAGAAAAAGTAAACAAACAGCATCATCATTTTTGATCCCACGAATGTGTTACGGATCAAATCGTCATCTCACTAAAAGTTTCAGTCAATGAGGAAAAAATGGTTTTCCCACGAATTTCTTGTTGAATGAAGACTTTCAACGGTTAAAAGTAGAAAATAAATGTTTACTGGCCTCCTGTCATCGAAAGCCATGTTTAAAATAAATGAAAAAGCCGCAGTAAATGGCTTTTAATAAGGCCAACAATCAATAGGAACAAAAATTTTTTCTCCAGAAAACTTTAAGTATTTATTAAGTACCAACTTGAAATTAAGTTGTTGTTTTCTTCTATATGAATTCTGTTGGAAGGATAGCTTCTTTCTACAAAATGAATGATTTTTTATTTAGCGTGATTACATCAAGGAGTAATGATGATACTTCAAAGCAATATGATTAGAATTAATATGATACTGCAGGAAATGAAAATATGGTTGGTACTTCAGGGTACATTTCACCTGTTCTTTCATTAGGTGTAAGAGCTAAGCCGTATCTTAATTTTCGGCGATATCCGTATCAATCGAGGTCCTATGTCAGAAACAAATGGTACAAAGCTGAAACAAAGTCTTGAGGTATTTTTTTACTGGAGAAAAATGAGACAACTCGATTTAAAACTCCCTGGCATCGAAGTTTCGAAGTTTTCTCAACCAGAGAATCCCCTTTCGCAGGCTGACGAGTGATGGCGGAACCAAAGGGGTTAAAATTTATTGATCGAACTCCAAATTGAAATCCAATTCAAGTATTACAATCGGCATGGAAATGAATAAGAAAGTCATAGATGACGATGGGGCCCCTAGAAATTGCAAACTTCGGGCAAATTTTCAAAAGCTGATTCAATTTTGGGCGAAGCTGTGAACGTCAGGAGTTTGTTAGTTTCAAGGTTGAGTTCTTGGATGTCCATTGAAGATTCAAGTTCATGATAATGAGAGGTCCTGAAGGTTACTCGAGAGAATTGGGGAACAGGGGCGAACATAACAGGTAGAACATGTGGGGGGAGCGTGTGAGAGGTGGACCCACACGTAGCAATCGCGAGTATGCGACGAGTTATTCTGCCTCGCTCGGTAAGTACGAGCGATGAGAAGTCACGTGTCAGGAACTTACGAGTCGACTCGTAACGATTTGAAGAACATGCTCCGGGGCTTATTAGGGATTTTGTCCAGGAGGCCTTGAAAGGGCTTCAACGTGGAGCGTTCACCCGGCGAGCGGATGGCGGGAAAAGCGGGGGCACGTGGAAACCGCTCAAAGGGTGTTACGTCGTCTTGCTAGCAACGTATTTTCGTGTGGTTTTGCATAAGGGGGAAACCACAGCGTGACTCGAGGATGGCACTATTTACGTCTGGGGTCAGCTGGATGTAGAACGAGGAAGGCGCGCAGGAGGCCTCAAGCAGCAACAGCCAGTGCTGCCTCTGGGCGGCACGCGCAATATCTGGATTTTAGCCAAAACAACTCGCTCTACAATGTGCCACATAACTTCAAATCGTATAAAATAGGTAGCAGCATCGTAACATGCAATCAAACACCAACTTCATGGTAGAGGATAAGTCGGCTGCATATAATATGTACGTTGATATACCTTCTTAGGTATCGTCTGAGTTCAGCCACGAAGGAAAGAAGCAGGAAAACCTGACATTCATCTTTTGGTTTATTATTTTCAATAATGAACCATTGGAATCGAGCATGAAAAAGTGCTAACCCCCCTCAAAATTTATGGTTTACGTTTCAAGGTATGTAGAATCCGAAAATGCAATAAAAATATTTCTGTCTGTCCGCCGTACGGGCCACTATTCTTAGTTACCATGAGACAAAATTGATGGAATTCGGGTCATCTCTAAGTGGTGAAAAATAGGGGTTGAAATTTTCAGAACGCCGTAGCTCGAAAACTTCCGATGGAAGGGTATGGTTTTTTTTTACGTTATTAAATTTGTCTTGAGCTAAACAATTTTTTGAGACCACCCGGAGGATCGTACGTCCAGCCGTTCGTGAGCACCAAAAAGGTTCGTCAACACGATCGTGAATCAAACGGTATAAATCCGGCCCGGATATCATCACTAGGGAGCACCTGATTATAAACAAGGATGGCTGTATGAAGTCAAGTTGGTTGTTCTGCGATATTATTTCATTTGATAAGTGATGGACTATTGGATTTTGTTGGTAGGTGCTTCTGAAACTTGAACAAACGTTGAAGTATTATTGATGGGTTAATTATTACACAATGGCAAATTACTACACACCGGCAAATTATTACACGACGGTAAATTATTGCACAACGGTAAATTATTACACAACGGTAAATTATTACACAACGGCTCATCTACCCAGAAGGGGCTGGATTTTGTTGATAGGTACTTTTGCAACTTGAACAACCGTTGATGTATTATTGATGGGTAAATTATTACACAATGGCAAATTATTACACACCGGCAAATTATTAGACAACGGTAAATTATTACACAACGGCTCATCTACCAAGAAGGGGCTGGATTTTGTTAATAGGTACTTTTGCAACTTGATCAACCGTTGAAGTATTATTGATGGGCAAATTATTACACAACGGTTCATTATTCTCCGTAGAAGGGGAACCTATACAGGTAAATTATTACACAACGGTTTAGGTAGGTACCTAGTAACGAGTACGGGGTTAGGTACTAACCTACGGAGGGTCCGCGATCTACATAATATGTATAGAATATTACATATGTTATATAGAAGGGTTATCTATAGGGAGACCTGTGATCTGTAACAGGAGGGTATTCTGTAAATAAACCGTTGTGCAGGGATTTGCAGCGTTTTTTTAATTTATTTATTTATTTTTTACTTTATTTTATTTTTTAACTGACACGAAGCCAATACCTGACTCGATGTCATCTTCAAGTGAAACCTGTGAGCAACCCATGGAATTTTTTTTTTAATTTTAATAAAAACGGAATTATGTAAATATTAACAAGGAGCTACAATTTAAGCAAGAGAATTAAGAGTACCTAAATAAATATGGTCCAACAAGAACAATTGTCAAAGGCAGGCCAGGACGAAAGGGAGCACCTGCCAAGCTGATTCCAACAAACCAAACAGAAGACGTCAATAGAATAAGAATAAATTTATGTAAAACTAAAGTTGATGAATAGCCAAACAAGGACAGAAAACAACTTACACTGCAAAGATGAGTGGAAACCTGAGAAAAAAAACCAGGCACAAAAATGCTGAAATGTAAACACTCAAAAAACTGGGAAATGGCAATGGATGCTAGAAGGAATTGAAGGTGTTGCTGTTGTACAGAGACATTTAAATGTGAACAATCCATGTACATAAAGGTAAAATGGAAGAAAATGAAACACATACACGTATCTGTGAACATGGATACTGGAATGACAACACATGGGTTGTGAACAGGGAGGTGGATGCACAAATATTAAAAGAGCTCAAAGTGGATAGGTAGGCACCTACCGCCTTCCACTTAACCATAAAATACCCCAAAACATCATGGAATAAAGAAGTTTGTGGGGGGAAAAAATCTTCGAAAAATGGTAGTTTGAAGCCCCTTAAAATATACATATTTAAAAAAAATTTAAATGAGGGTGATTAAAATTAAAACTGCGGCAAGAAACGACGTACCACGTCTATTGACATCTGATTGGGTGTTGGCCCAAGGAGGCAGAGCGAAGCTTCGGAGGCGAAAATGCTGCCAACAACCCAGCATTAGAGGAGGCAAACTACCCTGGCAACCTCCAAGAACCTTTGCCACACAACCTTTCCCTCGGTTTTATTTTTAAGACATATTTTTTAAATTTATTTTAGATTTGCGGTTCCGTAGATCCATCCACTGCGGTTCTGTACGTCGTTCAAAGTTATGCACTAGCGCTCTAACCGTGATTTGAGTTGAACTACTATAAGGAGATTTATCAGATACGCCATTTCTAGCGGCAACTCAGAAATTAAAATTTCACACTCGTTTTGTGCCTATGCTTTCCGACATAATCACCACATTATGTGGTCAATAAGTGGTAATTTCCGCCACTGAACAGAAATCACCGAAAACGCTGCAAAGTCGTTGTCACATGGGTTTATTATTCTATTGGACATACCTACAGAAATGCTGGCTTTCATTTATTGTTACTTTCATGTAAAATAATTGAAATAGCTATTTCTGGTGGTTTCCACCAATTTTGGCCTCTAAAACTTGAATTAGGTACGCTCCTTTTTTTTTTTCAAATTATCTTTGATCATTGGTAGTGCCATTTAATCGTCTTGATCCACGTGTTGAAACTTTTCCTAGTGCTATTCTACAAATTGATGGTGATTTCAAACGATTTCGCAGGTTTTTGACTCATATAAAATCAAATTTGGGAGCTGAACATCTGGTACAACCTCAATTTTCCACTCCATGGTCAAAAAAAGACTTCATATTCGGTCTTCTCGTCCACAAAAACATGGAAAACGATACCTCAAAAGCTCATTTTAGTAACATGTTACTAAAACACAAAAAGTACCTATTTTTACACACATTTTCACTCATAACACCCCTGGGTATATTCCGATCAGGCTGAAAAGTTATGGGACACAACTAGGGCCCAAATGGAGCATGTGTGCGAAAGAACGAATTTTTTAGACCAACAATGAAGCCGGTAGACGTGGTCGTGATACGGCGGACGGGCATTGCATTTTTTGAATCTACGCGCCTTGAAACGGAAAAGAAAAAATTTTTAGGGGTGTTATAAAAATTTTTTGCTGAGCGAATACATAGGTGCATTATTCACAGAATAATAAACCAAAAACCAACTCGATTATATACAGCCATCCGTGATTATAATCATCTGTACCTTAGCGATGATATTATCTGGGCTGGATGTGGTCATTCCATTCACAATCATCTTGACGAAGCTTTTCCGTCTCCAAAGCCCTAATGTGGACGACCGGTTGGACGGATAAGGCTCCGGGTGGTGTCAAAATACCTGTATAGTTGCCGCTTCTGCGTCGATCACTGTTTTATGCGGTCAATACCCGCCAGCTCCCCTCAGGAAAGCCCTAAATTGAGTACTGGAGCCGGCCCGAGAATTACGGTTTCATAAAAATGCGCGGGATTCAATAATTCAATAATTAATTATTTGTTGCTACTCATGAATCATAACGTTTGATCAAGTTACAGAACTATCAATAAAATCCAAAACAGCCATTATTCTTCAAATTAAATAATATCACGCAACAACCAACTCGATTCATACAGCCATCCTTGATTATAATCAGGAGCTCCCTAGCAATTATATCTGGGCCGGATTTACACAGTTTCATTCACGATCGTGTTGACGAAGCTTTTCGGTGCAACCGAACGCTGGTCGTAAAATGCTCCGGTTGGTCTCAAAAAAATTCATTACTTCGAGATCACTTTAAAAACGTTGAAAAAACCATACCCTTCTATTGAGTTTTCGAGCTACGGCGTTAGGAAAACTCATATTTTTTACCCCTTAGAGATGACTGACAGTAACGCCGAGCTTCGCGGATCAACTTTAGACACCAAACGGGATCAACTTTAGACACCAAACGGGATCTACAAACCAAATTTCATTAATTTTGGTTCATGGCAACTAAGAAAAGTGCGAAATACGACGTACGGACAGAAATGTTTTAATTCCATTTCGGAATCTACATAATCTTGAAACGGAATGGTAGGTATATTAATTTTTTCCCCATATCCGATTCCTAAGGTTCATTATTGGAAATAATAAACCAAAATCACGGGTGAGGTCGCGGAAATTGTGTGTACTACCGAGTTCTTCATTAAAACCTATAACAATCGAAGAAATAGGTTTAGTAGTGTCGAAGATTACATTTAGGGAATCTTTGTCGTAATATCATCGCTACCATAATTTGAGCAGCTTGCACTCGAGTAGATAATGCGTAGTATAAATCCATCATTTCGAATATCCGGGTACACTTATGCCTCAAGGTTTTCTCGATAAGAATTTCAATGCCTAGGTACCTTTGCAACTACCACCGTTGATTGTATGGTTACCCAGTGGTGATTACAGAAAGAACGTTTCTCCAAACCATCGAAATCCGCGCTCAGGTAAAAGCAACCATTAATATTTTTTATAGATTAACTGAATTTACGATCAGTAGAAGGTCGTGAATAAAAATTGCGTTCCAAAGATAGTGATCAGGATGACGATGACCTATCATTTAAGGAGGAACAAATCCCGGAATTAAAATAAGAGAGATAGGTGAAATCGCACTAAAAAAGGCAGTTATTGAGGTTTTCTTGAAGGATAATCGAGGCTGCCTAAAAATAGATCCTGATAAGGATATTCCGGTTCTAAACCTAAATATCTATGTGGTGCCTACGCAGTCTGTACTGCGACCACCGTAGTGTACATATTTGCTTTTGTGTGGCAAAATGTAATCCTTTATTGTTTTTTCTGGCCATGTTGACTCTGGGAGACGATGACATTTACAGCCTACCTATAATAATTAATTTAAACAACAACAAATTTTCGCTCATAGGTACCTACCGCTTCCAGCAATCGTTTTGGTTTATAATTCTGTGAATAATAACACCTATGTATTCGCTCAGCAGAAAGTTTTTATAACACCACCTCAACATTTTTTCTTTTACGTTTCAAGGTGCGTAGATTGCAAAAATGCAATGCCCGTCCGCCGTATCACGACCACGCATACCGGCTTCATTTTCGGTCTAAAAAATTCGTTCTTTCGCACACAGGCTCCATTTGGGCCCTAGTTGTGTCCCGAAACTTTTCAGCCCGATCGGAATTTACCCAGGGGTGTTATGAGTTAAAATTGGTATAAAAATAGGTACTTCTGGTTTATTATTCTGTGAATAATACACATATGTATTCGCTCAGCAAAAAATTTTTATAACACCCCCTCAAAATTTTTTCTTTTCCGTTTCAAGGTGCGCAGATTCCAGAAATGCAATGTCCGTCCGCCGTACGCCGTATCACGGGTACCGGCTTCATTTTCGGTCTAAAAAATTCGTTCTTTCGCACACATGCACCATTTGGGCCATAGTTGTCTCCCGAAACTTTTCAGCCTGATCGGAATATACCCAGGGGTGTTATGAGTCAAAATGTGTATAAAAATAGGTACTTTTTGTGTTTTAGTAACATGTTAGTAAAATGAGCTTTTGAGGTATCGTTTTCCATGTTTTTGTGGACGAGAAGACCGAATATGAAGTCGATTTTGACCAGAGAGTGGAAAATTGAGGTTGTACCAGATGTTCAGCTCCCAAAATTGATTTTTTATGAGTCAAAAACCTGGGAAATCGTCTGAAATCACCATCAATTTGTAGAATAACACTAGGAAAAGTGTCAACACGTGGATCAAGACGGTTAAATGGCACTACGAATATTATCAAAGATAATTTGGAAATAAAAAAGAAAGAAAAAAAAGGAGGGCACCTAATTCTAGTTTTGGGGGCCAAAATTGGTGGAAACCATCAGAAATAGCTATTTCAATTATTTTACATGAAAGCAACAATAAATGAACAGCCAGCATTTCTGTAGGTATGTCCAGTAGAATAATAAACCCATGTGACAAGGACTTTGCAGCGTTTTTATGTTCTAGTACCATCTTAGTAAAATGAGCTTTTGAGGTATCAAATATTGTTTTTGGGAACAGAAGACCGAAAATGAAGTCAATTTTGACCGAGGCGAAAATTGAGGTTTTACCAAAGGTTCAGTTCCCAAAATTGATTTTTTATGAGTCAAAAACCTTGGAAATTTTCTGATATCACCATCAGTTTGTATAATAACACTAGAAAAAGTGTGAACAGGTGAATCAAGACAATTAAATGGCACTACCAATGATCAAAGATAGTCTGGGGGAAAAAAAGAGCGCACCCAATTCGTGTATGGGGGCCAAAATTGGTGGAACCCATCAGAAATAGCTATTTCAATTATTTCACATGAATGAAACAATAAATTAATGAACAGTCAACATTTCTGTATGTAAAATAGAATAATAAACCCATGTGACAAGGACTTTGCAGCGTTTTTCTCATGTTTCAACTAAGGATAGCGCTTTTGAGGTTTTTTGGCGATCCGAACCACTCGAACGCACAATAATCACCGGAGCAAAGAGAATTGAACATTAGAGTTACGAACAACAGTTTAGACAAAGCGTTGACCGATGATGGAAGACCATCGAGACGAGGATTCAAATTCGGGTTTCAAAGACAAGATTAGGTTATTAATTACAATATACAATGCGTACATTATTTCATCGTTAGTAGGTACCTGTTGTTATTTTTTATAGGTAAGGATTTAGACCTTGGAATGGCCTCTTTATTTTCTTCAAGCAGGCTTTTTTTTCAAAAGTACGAAGAAGAAACACTTTTAAGTTTGGTCCGAATCTTCAATTCTATTAAAAAGGTTTATTGACATGTTGTTACAGAATATAATAATTCGTACAGGCTCAATTATAAACATTAATTTGTTGACTTTATATGTAATGCTATTTTCGACTATTTCGAACCCTAAGGTTCCAGGGAGTTGATCAGAAATCAGAAATATTGTAAGATATCGAAAAACATGTTTTTGGGCTCTAATTTACTAGACACCTACTGTAAAGATAGTACTTACTATATGTCGAAATCTCGAAACAAATTTACAGAAACCCTTTATGAATCAAAAACCCGATGTACCGGGTGAAAAACAGCAATGTAATGACAACTCACAATCCAATGAAGATCTCATAGTCAGCCAATTAGATTTGAGTTTCTCGCCTTAGAAAACACAAGGATGATGAAATTCTCAAAATGCAGAAATTCGGATGTTTCCTGGGGTGTATTGGGTTCTAGAGGTTCGAGGGAATGTGATTAGAGCAGTTAATGTTGAAATCCAGCCATTATGTTGACTACATTTCAAAGGCACCTAAATATACTACTACGTAAATGTACATCCTACCCTCATTAGGGATTGTTGTCAATATAGTTCATCCAAATTATCCTAGGGGTAAGCAGGTACAACGCACGAGTCACCCAGCTAGAACTCCACAGACGCTGTGTTCTAATGTTTGTTCTACGTCTGTGACGGAAAATCGCGTGCTGCGCCACATCGACATAAAATGTGATATTAATGTCACGAACCACATAATTTCTTTCTTTTTTTTTAAAATGATATATTCCCATTTTTGGTCGGAAATGTAGCAGCCATCCATTGCAATACCTCTCTTTTCTGTGTAAATGACATCTCCCCTATTAATTTTCTATTCGTGAAACTAAAACATACCAACTGCATCGTTCGAACTAACGGAATTCAAATTTAATACGATTATTGCGTGGCAAGAACGCTGGGTCATTTTTTCTGAGTTCATTTCTCATCGCGATATTGAAACATGGAGGTGATTCATCGAAAATCACGAGAAGCTCCCAGCACCTGCATTAATCACGATACCATCAGTGACGGAAGAGTCGGGAAGGCAATAAAAAATTACCTATTCAGCTGCAAAAGAATGAAATGAAAATTATAATCATTTTTCATATTTTCATACAGTTGTTAGGGATCCGCAAACAAGATCGTATCAGTCCATTTTTACGATTTATGCACGGCGAACGTTTCTTCCGCCATTCACTCATTTCAATTATATCGAGTCCTAACTTTACGATCGTGTCTCATATTTATCACCAAGACGACTCCATATACCGTTGAATCTTAACAATGAACATCTTGATGTTTATTAGACATTTAATGGAAATGATAAGGAAATAGGGCATATGTGGACATAACCACAATTATAACTGGGTTCAGATATTATACTATCAAAGTAAAAGGTAGGGGTACTAACATAGATCGCCCCAGTATTCCATATTCAGACGTAAAATAGGTAGGCAGTTGATTAGTATTAGCTACAAAGGTCACAGCATAATACAGGCAGGAATAACAGACAGGAAAATGGATAAAAGACGAATGAGACCTTTCGAATCATTCCAGTAAGTACTGGTGCTCTGGCATCTAGTGCAGCACACTATGCTTTACTAGATAGTCCTATGCAGGTAGGTACTTATATTTCCATAAAATGTAAATAACGAACAACATGATGATCATTCAAAGGTATATGAAGTCGGGCTGGGGTGATGAAAATGAGACAGGATCGTAAAAATAGGACTCCACACAATTTAGATGAGTTAATTTAACTGAGTGAATGGCGCCACGCAAAAATCGTTAGAATGGACTCATACGCTTGCCTGCGGATCCCTAGCAACTGTATCAAAATATACAAAATGATTATATTTTCCATTTCAATATTTTGCAGCTGATCAGGTAACTTTTTATTGACCTCCCGACTCTTCCGTCACTGATCGTATCTTATAAATGCAGAGCATATCAGGCTTTTACACGCAACACGTGTTGGTAGAAGGTTTGACGCTGAAGTGGGCCACAATGGATGACACCTTGCATTTCACCGCATTCGCAACAGTATTTCTAAGAGTAGAAATACAACTATTTTTTTGACAATTGAACCTCAATAGAAAACAAAGGCAATACAAATGCTATCGGAAAGAACGGTAACGCAACCTCTAAACCCAACATTTATGATGAAACCTTCTGTCATCAATGCCACTCCAATTATATATGCACCGGCAAATTTTGACGCTGAAGTGGGCCACAATGGATGGCACCTTGAATTTCACAGCATTCGCAACAGTATTTCTAAGAGTAGAAATACAACTATTTGACAATTGAACCTCAATAGAAAACAAAGGCAATACAAATGCTATCGGAAAGAACGGTAACGCAACCTCTAAACCCAACATTTATGATGAAACCTTCTGTCAACAATGCCACTCCTGTTATATATGCACCGGCAAATTTTGACGCTGAAGTGGGCCACAATGGATGACACCTTAAATTTCACCGCATTCGCAACAGTATTTCTAAGAGTAGAAATACAACTATTTGACAATTGAACCTCAATAGAAAACAAAGGCAATACAAATGCTATCGGAAAGAACGGTAACGCAACCTCTAAACCCAACATTTATGATGAAACCTTCTGTCATCAATGCCACCCCAATTATATATGCACCGGCAAATTTTGACGCTGAAGTGGGCCACAATGGATGACACCTTGCATTTCACCGCATTCGCAACAGTATTTCTAAGAGTAGAAATACAACTACTTGACAATTGAGCCTCAATAGAAAACAAAGGCAATACAAATGCTATCGGAAAGAACAGTAACGCAACCTCTAAACCCAACATTTATGATGAAACCTTCTGTCATCAATTCCACCCCAATTATATATGCACCGGCAAATTTTGACGCTGAAGTGGGCCACAATGGATGACACCTTGTATTTCACCGCATTCGCAACAGTATTTCTAAGAGTAGAAATACAACTATTTGACAATATTGAACCTCAATAGAAAACAAAGGCAATACAAATGCTATCGGAAAGAACGGTAACGCAACCTCTAAACCCAACATTTATGATGAAACCTTCTGTCATCAATGCCACCCCAATTATATATGCACCGTTAAATTTTGACGCTGAAGTGGGCCACAATGGATGGCACCTTGAATTTCACCGCATTCGCAACAGTATTTCTAAGAGTAGAAATACAACTACTTGACAATTGAACCTCAATAGAAAACAAAGGCAATACAAATGCTATCGGAAAGACCGATAACGCAACCTCTAAACCCAACATTTATGATGAAACCTTGTCATCAATGCCACCCCAATTATATATGCACCGGCAAATTTTGACGCTGAAGTGGGCCACAATGGATGACACCTTGCATTTCACCGCATTCGCAACAGTATTTCTAAGAGTAGAAATACAACTATTTGACAATATTGAACCTCAATAGAAAACAAAGGCAATACAAATGCTATCGGAAAGACCGATAACGCAACCTCTAAACCCAACATTTATGATGAAACCTTCTGTCATCAATGTCACCCCAATTATATATGCACCGGCAAATTTTGACGCTGAAGTGGGCCACAATGGATGACACCTTGCATTTCACCGCATTCGCAACAGTATTTCTAAGAGTAGAAATACAACTATTTGACAATATTGAACCTCAATAGAAAACAAAGGCAATACAAATGCTATCGGAAAGACCGATAACGCAACCTCTAAACCCAACATTTATGATGAAACCTTGTCATCAATGCCACCCCAATTATATATGCACCGGCAAATTTTGACGCTGAAGTGGGCCACAATGGATGACACCTTGCATTTCACCGCATTCGCAACAGTATTTCTAAGAGTAGAAATACAACTATTTGACAATATTGAACCTCAATAGAAAACAAAGGCAATACAAATGCTATCGGAAAGACCGATAACGCAACCTCTAAACCCAACATTTATGATGAAACCTTCTGTCATCAATGTCACCCCAATTATATATGCACCGGCAAATTTTGACGCTGAAGTGGGCCACAATGGATGACACCTTGCATTTCACCGCATTCGCAACAGTATTTCTAAGAGTAGAAATACAACTATTTGACAATATTGAACCTCAATAGAAAACAAAGGCAATACAAATGCTATCGGAAAGACCGATAACGCAACCTCTAAACCCAACATTTATGATGAAACCTTCTGTCATCAATGTCACCCCAATTATATATGCACCGGCAAATTTTGACGCTGAAGTGGGCCACAATGGATGACACCTTGCATTTCACCGCATTCGCAACAGTATTTCTAAGAGTAGAAATACAACTATTTGACAATATTGAACCTCAATAGAAAACAAAGGCAATACAAATGCTATCGGAAAGAACGGTAACGCAACCTCTAAACCCAACATTTATGATGAAATCTTCTGTCAACAATGCCACTCCAATTATATATGCTCCGGCAAATTTTGACGCTGAAGTGGGCCACAATGGATGGCACCTTGAATTTCACAGCATTCGCAACAGTATTTCTAAGAGTAGAAATACAACTATTTGACAATTGAGCCTCAATAGAAAACAAAGGCAATACAAATGCTATCGGAAAGAACGGTAACGCAACCTCTAAACCCAACATTTATGATGAAATCTTCTGTCAACAATGCCACTCCAATTATATATGCTCCGGCAAATTCGTTTTGTATGCATCTTCTATCATCTCCAGCACAAATAGCGTAGTTATAATCTGTTATACAAATTTTAAATCAATTTCACGACTGCAAGGTGAATTTATTGAAACTGCAAACATGCTGCAAATCCGCCAACTTGCAGCGCGTAGCTCGGTAGAAAGATGTTCGTCAAATTCAAAAAGTAATTACATTTACCATTAGGTGTTTTTTTTAAATGGAATAAAAAACGTGTCAGCTGTTGTTATTACATAGCCGTATCACAATCAAATGCGAATAAAAACCATAATACTTTCCGCATCCACGATAATCCTTTTCGTCATACTTCGTACCTCTCTCCACGCCAAATATTCGACACGGTAGCGTAGCGGATCAGACTTGACTACCCTCGAGAATTATGTAGGACCCTAAGGTTGAGCGTCAACATTATTTCTCGTTCGTTTATTCATTCTATACGGATTGCGTGCTTGTGAATGCGGGGGGAAACGTTGGGAGGGATAATTGTATATCAATACGTTCGGTTGACGGCTCCTTCAAAACAAGATCATTTGGGGTGGTACCCCCTCTTACACCCCTCCACGAAGATTCCATGTTAGGAGACGGAAGCTTCGGAATTACTGAGGGTGATTTTTTTTAAAAACCCCTGTTCCATTAGGTTCACGAATTGTCCAATTTATTTGAACGATTAAAGATCCCTGTCAAGCAGGTATCAACACGTCGTGAGCACCGCGTAACTATGAAAAAAGTTCGTGAGTTGGATGCAGTCTGGAAGACAAGTCCTCAGCAATTAAGCTGTAATCGGTTCAATTCAACGACCACATCTGTACGGCACGCAACTAAAAATCTCTGACTAGGAAAATGATGGCAGTCGTTGAACATGAGACGAGAACATGATTATTCAATACAGCAGGCCTGTCTAGTAACCCAGGGAAAGTCAAAATGATCAATGGTGCATCATTAGGTTTACATTTTACAATAAAAACGAGGCCAAAATTATGCCTAACCACGGATTTATCACAGGATGACAGTCAGACAGAACGCTCTTCCGTTTTCACCACTGGAATACTTGGATAACATGGCCAGATGTGACGTTTGAAACAGTGTAGCTGCAACAGACAACTATCAACTCAACAGGACCGTACAGTGCTAGTTTGCAGAGACGTCTCATAAGTTTGCCAGCAGGCTCTTAGCAACAGATGCATCGTGCACACTCACACCGTGCACACACTGACGAGAAACACAGTGCAACAGAAAGAAGGTGAAGGGTAACATGGCATGAGTCATTCTTAGGAACTGGACATGATTACCCATCACATCGATCAGTGTTCACATGGATCGAAATGGTAGAACGTACAGCAAAGAATGTTTGAATTCAATCATCATTCATGATTTAGCGATTCCAATGAAGTCTGAACTCGTTAAGATAGCCATTAAAAGCCAATTTGAAACAAGTCAAAAGAAAGTGTACATTTCAAAGTACTGTTAACTATTTAGGAAGTGACATTTCAGAAAGTTGGAAAGCAATTAACGACAGAAATTGTGAGTTTCTTATAACACGACAGGTAACCTATGAGTAAGTGACAAGAAATAAAACATTCCTCGACCGGACAACCTTGACTTTACGGACGGAAAATAAAAGAGTAGATGGTCAGATCCTTCACCTCCACAAAAAAAGCGTTGTTCTTTCAGCTAGGATTATACCTGGCAGGTCTGCTTGGAGCCGTCAATAGAGAAACCCGTAACAACCTCCCCACCGATAAATGATATCACCATAACTAGCGAGGGCAACTTATTACATTGGATGCGGCCGAATGGAGGTAGTTTATGTGGAGGGGTGATAAGATAAGGATCTCCTTCCAACCCTTTTATTGCCGGAAGTTTGAAAAGTAAAAACAAATGCTCACTCTCGAGACAATCGTGTCTGAGAGACGAGGGAATAGTTTGAAAACTCGTAATATATGTACTTGCTTTTTATTACCATCTCAGGTAAGCAGCTAATTTAGAATACGTGCCCAACTCTATTTATCAATGTTTCATCAGAACTTGTCGACATTACGACCACGACGCATACATAAATCACATGACTAAAATCACGAACAACTCGGAAGTTCTACACCACGTCAACGATTCGAATGACCAACAATGGTTCAGAGGGTGAGCGGCGAAATTGTGATTGATAAGTATTCAACAAATCATACAGCAGAGTTTGGCTGACAATTTATAATTATTGGTAAATACTACAGTTGTACATCAAATGACAAAGGAGAACTGTAACAAGTGCAGATTAGCCATATGACGGATGGACTTATGAGGGCAACGGAGATGGGCAAGTAGTTGGGGGTATGCTGAACTAGAAGACGACACTGGACGCGACAATGTTTTGTTTCGGAAGAGGCCAACAACTATAATTAACTCACAGATATGTTGGTGGTAGCTAAAGACAAAAGTCCACAGGCAGCCATGGCACTCGCGCGAGTCTTGAGCGGATGGAAATCAGGCGACGACTAACTAAACGCATGGGAGGTGGCTTGGAAGGTGGACAGGGTAGGCTGGCGGGGCTGCGTGCCGTAATGCGGGAGGCGCCGCGGGGGGGTGGGTCCGGGTGGAGGGAGAACTTTACGGTTCAGAAGTGACGTCACCCCTGCGAGAACCCGTCTACGCCATCGGCCAAGTTCACTGGCACTAAACCATTGCAGAGTGCACCAGCGGAGGTGAGGAGGCATCTTCATCCGTTGAGGTGACTCCAAACGATATTAACTATCACATTATTGGGATTCAATCGAGGGATTTGATGAGTCAAAGAAAACACCAGGACAGGACTCGGAAATACCAGGACAGGACTCGGAGAGCCTTAAGAGCAAAGGCCAGGAACATCTGCATAACTAAGCAAACCAATGAGGTAAACGGAAGGAACATGAACCAAAATTCCATGCTGCACTCCAGAAACTTCGAGGACGACATTATACTGTCCAGTTAGCACACATGCTGAAGTCAAAAAACGCTGCAAAGTCCTTGTCACATGGGTTTATTATTCTATTGGACATACCGACAGAAATGCTGGCTGTTCATTTATTGTTCCTTTCGTGCGTAGTAATCGAAATAGCTATTTCTGATGGTTTCCATTAATTTTGGCCCCTAAAACACAAATTAGGTACCTACGCTCCTTTTCTTTTTTTTTATTATTATTATTTTTTCCCAACTATCTTTGATCATTGGTAGTGCCATTTAATTTGATCCACGTGTTGACACTTTTTCCAGTGCTATTATCCAAACTGATGGTGATTTCAGACGATTTCCCAGGGTTTTGACTCATAAAAAATCAATTTTGGGAGCTGAACATTTGGTAGAACTCAATTTTCCACTCTTTGGTCAAAATCGACTTCATATTCGGTCTTCTCGTCCTCAAAAACATGAAAAAAGATATCTCAGAAGCTCATCTTACCAACATGTTGCTAAAACGCAAAAAGCACCTATTTTTATAAACATTTTCACTCATAACACCCCTGGGAATATTCCGATCGGGCTGAAAAGTTTCGGGACACAACTAGGGCCCAAATGGAGCATGTGTGCGAAAGAACGAATTTTTGAGACCGAAAATGAAGCCTGTACACGTGATACGGCGGACGGCGGACGGCGTACGGCGGACGGACATTGCATTTTTGGAATCTACGCACCTTGAAACGAAAAAGAAAAAAGTTTGAGGGGGTGTTATAAAAATTTTTTGCTGAGCGAATACATAGGTGTATTATTCGCAGAATAATAAACCAAAACTGTTAAGAATAGTAGACAATGCCCAAAAACAAACAGCAACAGCAACAACGAGGCTGAAATAATCACAATTATTCAGATACAACAAATGGAAGGACAATAGTGATGAATCACCAAGTAGAGCAAATATCGAGTCCGATTTATCAAACTGGAATTAGCAATCAGACACAGAGCAAACTGGAGCACAGTCCTATCAAGTTCCGAATCAAAATCGCAGCAAATTATTACACAACGGTTTATTATTTACCTTAATAAGATGCCCCTTATGGGTAGATCAGAGTTTTCTGTGGTCAATTCCTACCCTCATGCTCCCCCAGGAAAGCCCTTAAATCGAGTACTGAAGCCGGCCGGGCAGTTAGTTTCATAAAAAAATAAGCGGTGGATTCAAGAATACTATAATTAATTTATTTTTATTCATGAAGTTTTAACGTTTGTTCGAGAGAAAAAAAGTATCCCACCAAAAATCCAAAATAACCATCATCCTTCAGATGATATCGTGGAATAACCAACTCGACCCCATGCATGATTATAATCAGGTGTTCCGTAGCAATGATATCTGGGCTGGATGTATACCGTTTCATTCACTGTCATGTCGACGAAGCTTTTTGGTGCAAATTCCCGGCATTACCGTGAACGAATGGCTGGGAAAATTCCCAGGTTCAAGAACAATTTAAAAACGTAAAAAAATCGAGTTAACGGCTTCCTGGAAATGTCAACCCTTATTTTTCAAATCATCCTAAAATGTGGAATCAATTTAAAAACGTGAAGACCCATAATCCTTCAACTGAAAGTGACTGACAGTAACGCCGAGCTTCGAGGACAAACTAGACCCCAAATGTAACCTACAAACCAAATTCCAGTAATATTCGTTCATGGTACGTAAGTAAGGAAAGTGCGAAGTACGGCGGACGGCCGCACCTTGAAACGGAAACCATCAAATTTTGAGGGGAGGTTACAATTTCTTTCCCATACTCGATTCCACAGGTTTGTTTATTGTAAATAGTAAAACAAAATTATTACATCAATATTTATTACTTCAACCTATTCCCCAATTTTCACACAATTTGGATGATTCGTTTGGCCGTAAACAACAAACTTGTACCTATCAACAAATAAGTAAAAATTACCTCTCAACAAAATCCAAAATAACCATCTTTCTTCAAATTAAATAACATTGGAACAACAAACTCGATTTCATCAAGCCACTCATGTTGATTAAGCTTTTCTGTTCAAATTTAAAGGATGATCCGGGTGCTCCCAAGAGATCTTAAAATTTTGAATAAATTTAAAACGTTAAAAAAAACCGTGTCCTTCCATTGAAAGTTTTCGAGATATGGCGTTTGAAGATTTCAACTGCAATCCCCCCCCCTCAGAGCTGAATGACATTAACGCCGAGCTTCGAGGACTAATTAGACCCCAAGTGGACCTACAAACCGAATTTCATTAAGATTTTGGTTCATGGTAACTAAGGAAATAGCCTCGTACGGCAACACCTACCCTCGAGGTCCCCTCAGGAAAGCCCTAATTCGAGTACTGGAGCCGGCCCGGGAATCACATTTCATCAAAATGCGCAGGATTCAATAATTAAATAATTAATTATATGTTGCTATTCACGAAGCATAACGTTTGTTCAGGTTACAAAAGTACCTATCAACAAAATCCATCATTCTTCAAATTAAATAATATCACGCAACTACCAACTCGATTCATGAAGCCATCCGTGATTATAATCAGGTGCTCCCTAGCGATGATATCTGGGCCGGATTTATACCGTTTGATTCACGATCACGTTGACGAATTCCGGTGCAAACGAACGGCTGGACGTACAATGCTCCGGGTGGTCACAAAAATTCTTTAGTTCGAGATCGATTTAAAAATATAAAAAAACCATACCCTTCTACTATAAGTTTTTGAGCTACGGCGTTCGGAAAATTGCAACCCCTATTTTTCACCCCTTAGAGATGACTGACAGTAACGCCACCCTTCGCGGACCAACTAGACCACAAGTGGGACCTACAAACTAAATTTAATTGAGATTTTGGTTCATGGTAACGGAAATTGCCGCGTAAGGCGCGGCGGGCGGACAAAAATGTTATCATTCCATTTTTGGATTCGACGTACCTTGAAACCATCAAATTTTGAGGAGTTAAATTTAAAAAATTTCTCAATTACAAAGGCTCATTAGTGAAAATTAACGAAAACCCAAAAGATGCTACGGCTACTCATGAGTGCATATCATAGAACAGCCGAATATATCAGAGCATCCGCGAGTAAAGCAGAAGTTGTTTTTATTATCTCAGATATCTCTGAGATCATTTTAAATCCGTTCATCACTTGACTAATGCAATACCAAAGGCACTGGGGCACGTACGGTTCCATTGATTGAATCCTTACTCAAACCTCTGAAATTGATTCGGCGTCTGAAGAAAATACTGAGTGTTCCAGGGTGGCTAATAACTGAATCCTTATCAAAGTGGTTCTTGAGCAACTGGCCAGGTGTCTAAAACTGCCAGCACTGTGATTTTACCGTTATTACCACACAATTACACGTGTATTTGATGTGTACCAACGGACGCAGACAAGCATTTTTTTCACGTTCCAGTCACGCAGTAGGTATTTAATGAGAGCAGATTTCGAAGAACAGAAAAGAAAAACGTCTGCCAATTCGAGTAGGCAGTATAGCTTCCTCACTTGAATCACATGAACGTATAGAATAGTTGGGTAGGTTCCCTCAAAATGTCAGCTCTCTACGACTGTTTTTCGCGTAGTTAGAAGCGTTACAAGGAAACGGTCCACATTTCATGTTCGCGCAAGCGCAGACGGATGAAATTCATACGCAATTATCAATGTGTTATTCCTGATCGACCCTCCAAATCTGAACTCATTTCAACGGCATTTAAGGTAGTTACGGACGTTTCAAGTATTTCACGTTTGCGCATGCGCAGATTTCCATGATTTTTAAATGGGACCATCTGCGATCCAACCTGCGTGTACCCTCAAAATGTCAGCTCTCTACGACTGTTTTTCGCGAAGTTAGAAGCGTTACAAGGAAACGGCCAACATTTCATGTTCGCGCATGCGCAGAAGGGAGTTACAGTACGACTCCAATGAATGCCATATGGAACTATCAAGTATCAAGTGTTATCAACTATCACGTAATACTAACTATCAACTATCAAGTATTATTCTTGATCGACCCTCCAAATCTGAACTCATTTCAACGATAATTAAGGTAGTTATGGGCTTTCCAAGTATTTCACGTTTGCGCATGCGCAGACGAAACGATTTCCATGATACGGGACCATCTGCGATCCAACCCGCGTGTACCCTCGGAATTTCAGCTCTCTACGACTATTTTTCGCGTAGTTGGAAGCGTTAAAAGGAAACGGTCGACATTTCATGTTCGCGCAAGCGCAGACGGATGAAATTCATACGCAATTATCAATGTGTTATTCCTGATCGACCCTCAAAATCTGAACTCATTTCAACGGCATTTAAGGTAGTTACGGACGTTTCAACTATTTCACGTTTGCGCATGCGCAGATTTCCATGATTTTTAAATGGGACCATCTGCGATCCAACCCGCGTGTACCCTCAAAATGTCAGCTCTCTACGACTGTTTTTCGCGAAGTTAGAAGCGTTACAAGGAAACGGCCAACATTTCATGTTCGCGCATGCGCAGAAGGGAGTTACAGTTCGACTCCAATGAATGCCATATGGAACTATCAAGTATCACGTATTATCAACTATCACGTACTACTAACTATCAACTATCAAGTATTATTCTTGATCGACCCTCCAAATCTGAACTCATTTCAACGATAATTAAGGTAGTTATGGGCTTTCCAAGTATTTCACGTTTGCGCATGCGCAGACGAAACGATTTCCATGATTCGGGTCCATCTGCGATCAAACCCGCGTGTACCCTCGGAATTTCAGCTCTCTACGACTATTTTTCGCGTAGTTAGAAGCGTTACAAAACATGAAATGGCCAACATTTCATGTTCGCGCATGCGCAGACGAAAGTTAAATCACGATTCCAATGAAATTCATTTGGAACTACCAAAGTATGATTCCTGATCGACCCTCCAAGTTTGAACACATTTCAACGACATTTAGGGCTATCATGGGCGTTTCAAGTATTTCACGTTTGCGCATGCGCAGACGAAAGTTACAGTACTTTTTCGATGATTTTGGTATGGGACCATCTGTGACTCAACCCGCACCTACCCTCCAAATTTCAGCCTATTTCGACCATTATTTCGGGTAGTTATGGGCGTTACAAAGAATTACCACAGACAGACAGACACGGAACCAAAAATGTTTCTCGATGTCTGAAAAGCAAAATGGTAGTGGAAATTTTCATTTTGGAGGACATGAATTTTTTTTACTCAATCACGAACCCAAGGCTTCATAGGTATGAAGCCTTGGGAACACTAAGGAAAAAACTTTCAAGCGTTGTTTGCAAATTTAACCGGTTTTTAGTACTTGCCTACCTTCAAAAATTAGAAGTTGACTCCGGAGTGCACCAAAATTGCAAAAATACAATTTCATTACCTAATACAGATTATACCTGTAACGCTGTAAAAACCTTGTAGGGCACTCAACTACAGCCCTGGCGAGGAGAGGGCAGCAATACTACCTCGGTATCCCTTGTCTATTGAACCGAGTGTCGAATGAGGGAAAGGCATCTGCTTCCGGCAAGGTGAGTCATATAATCAACGTATCATAGATTCATCGTCTGGAGCGCAGGTCACAGAGGTGCAGAGCGCTTGAAACACACCCGGTTATCGTGAGGAACATCCACCCGGTGGTCACAGACTCAGTATCCACAATGCTACTGTTCAAATTTCACTATTTTAAGGCCAGGTCTGTCTGTGGTAACGCCCATAACTACCAGAAATAATGGTCGAAATGGGCTGGAATTTGGAGGGTAGGTGCGACACGGGTCACAGATGGTCCCATATCAAAATCATCGAAAAAGTACCGTAACTTTCGTCTGCGCATGCGCAAACGTGAAATAATTGGAACACCCATAACTACCCTAAATATCGTTGAAATGAGTTCAAACTTGGAGGGTCGGTCAGGAATAATACCTTGATAGTTCCATATGGAGTTCATTGGAGTCGTAATGTAACTTTCATCTGCGCATGCGCGAACATGAAATGTTGGCCATTTCCGTGTTAATGATCGCAGATGGTTCCTTATCAAAATCATGGAATCGTTTCGTCTGCGCATGCGCAAATGTGAAATACTTGGAAAGCCCATAACTACCTTAATTATCGTTGAAATGAGTTCAGATTTGGAGGGTCGATCAAGAATAATACTTGATAGTTGATAGTTAGTAGTACGTGATAGTTGATAATACTTGATACTTGATAGTTCCATATGGAATTCATTGGAGTCGTACTGTAACTCCCTTCTGCGCATGCGCGAACATGAAATGTTGGCCGTTTTCTTGTAGCGCTTCTAACTACGCGAAAAATAGTCGTAGAGAGCTGAAATTCCGAGGGTACACGCGGGTTGGATCGCAGATGGACCCGAATCATGGAAATCGTTTCGTCTGCGCATGCGCAAACGTGAAATACTTGGCACACCCGTAATTATCGTTGAAATGAGTTAAGATTTGGATGGTCGATCAAGAATAATACTTGATAGTTCCATATGGTTTTCATTGGTGTCGTAATGTAACCTCCTTCTGCGCATGCGCGAACATGAAATGTGGACCGTTTCCTTGTAACGCTTCTAACTACGCGAAAAATAGTCGTAAAGAGCTGAAATTCAACTATTCTATACGTTCATGTGATGCAAGTGATACCGCCTACTCGAATTGGCAGACTTTTTTTGCAGTTGCTTATCATAAGCCATAAAGGAACCTCAGTTTTTTTAATTATTTGAACAGTATTATTTCATTTCTTTTTTTTTTTTCAAATTCTTCAAATGCAATAGGATAGTATGAATAGTTCCATATAATTAAATCGAAAACGTCCAGTGGAAAAGGATGTCGAAGGAGTGGAAATGAATTCTATGGGCTTCTTGCTCTTGAGGGTTGACAACACGATCTCATTCTAATAGGTAGTTGAGCGCGACTCGTTTCAACACGTTTCAAGAATTCCGTAACGTTAGCTACAATTTGATCAAACAATGAATGCGTTTGATGGGCACGGACCAAAATGATACCTAATGTACCTACCTAAACGTCACATCGATTCCTCACTGAACGGTCCACCATTCCAATCTACGCACACAAAAATTTTCAAAATTTGACAAGCTTCCACAATCTTGGATTAAATACCTAATGTCTAACCAATCATGATAAACATATTATCTTACTTACCTATTTTGAGAATGTCATTATTGTTTTTTATAGGGCAGAATATGCGAATAAACCATTATCGAAACGTCCCTTGATCCACCTGATCAACGACCGAAACTCGAAACCCCAACTCAAACGCTCCATTTAGACGGTCAAAAATCACCTCCGAAAATTTAGATACTGACGTGGATGTTGATGGGAACAGGAAAATTTGCTTCCCATGACGAAAAAGCCTGTTTGAATTTAAAATAGACGGTTAAAACAAGAAAATAGGTTCTTCCCTGAGTTCATCCTCAACACTAGGAGGACGAACCAGCTGAGGCAGGCGTTACGCTTACGTAGCAGAAAAATAATGTTTTGAGTCACTGAACACGTGGTAAAAGGGAAGGTCACGACCACCACCAAGGGTAAATCCACCAACCATTCGCCTTTTGAAGCTCTTGTCCCGCTTTTTAACAAACAACTGAAATCATCTCCAGAAATGCATCCGAGTTTCCATAATACTCAGCAATCATCTCAGAAGAAACCACGCAAATTCCAAAACCTTCGATTTACCTCCATAATAATATTGTAGGTACATATAATTAATCATCCGAATGGACAAAAAATGCCCACTTATCATTTTTATTTTCTTATTTGAAAGTAGACACTGAGATGAGACGGTAAGTACACATTTATATATTATTTCTCATTTGGAAGAGGCATAAGTACCCAGTTAATTTTTAATTAAATGTGGACGTTTTTATGAAGTCATTGCCGCCTTTCTATGGATACAGCTTGTTTTATATAGGGATGGCAACAAAACATCGATATATCTGAAATATCGATATTTAGGGTCCGATATATCGATTATTGTATTAGAAATTGGTTCAAGTTCAAAACTTATTAGTATATCCCCGTTGGTTATCCCATATGATTACTGTGTGACGTATGTTTACGTTGAATAAAAATAAAGGTTCATTGCTTGTTCTGAAAAACTCTAACGAGGTGAAATTTCATTTCTCGATATAATTATAATAGGTTATGGGCCCAGCACGCTTCCACTGCGCGAAATGAAAATTTTCCAACTTCCTCTGCAGCAATGTTGGAAATTGCCTGCGCAACGGAGATTTCGTCCACAGAGGCGTTCTCGAGTCCAGATGCTGACGAATGGCGTGCAGCTGTTCGAAAAGAATATTCCTCGCTTCTCTTTAATAAAACGTGGACTATGGAAGAAAAACCTGCTGATCAGGCGGCGGTTGGCTGTAGGCTGATACTTACCAATAAGTATGCTGCCAATGGTGATCTTGAGCGACGTAAAGCACGTCTTGTCGCAAGAGGATACACTCAGCAACCAGGGGTGGACTATCATGAGACGTACTCTCCAGTCGTAAGGCTCTGTTCACTTCGCATGTTGATGGCTCTGGCTGTGAAGAACAACATGGAAGTCATTCAGATGGACGTGGAAACCGCCTATCTGAATGGAAACCTAGACGAGAGGATCTACATGAAACCACCTGAATACCTGAAGGATATCTTGATGGACATAGTCGAAAACGAGACAGGGGAAGTTCAAGAAGCCGCATGGACAATGCTGAAGGACATGAGAGATGGGAAAAACCACTGCAGACTAAGGAAGTCTTTGTATGGCCTGAAACAGTCTGGTCGACAGTGGTATCTCAAGCTAGATGAGAAGCTCAAAAAGCTCGGACTCAAGCCCTCCAACTCAGATCCATGTGTCTACACTTTAGACAAGGACAGGGATGATGAGGATGTGGTAATTTTGACTGTCTACGTGGATGATCTTGTTCTGGCATCGAAGAACGTGACAAAATTAAACACATTGAAGGACAGGCTAATGAATGAGTTCAAGATGAAAGATATGGGGCGAATTCATTACTGCCTTGGCCTAGAGTTCGACTATGAGCCTGAAAAAGGGGTGGTACATATTTCTCAAAAGAAATACACTCAGGAAATTCTGAAGAAATTCAAGATGGAATCCTGCAAGCCCTTGAGTACACCCCTGGACATAAATATGAGGTTTGAAGAGCCAGCAAACCCGCCAACTTCTGAAGAGAGCAATCTACCATATCGAAATTTGATAGGTTCGCTTATGTACCTGACAATGGGATCACGCGTTGACATAACGTATGCTGTTAATTTTCTCAGTCAGTTTAATTCAAAGTATACAGAAATGCACTGGAAGGCGGCGAAAGGGGTATTGCGCTATCTTCAAGGTACTCTTGAGTACAAACTCACTTACAAGAGGACGCGAGACCAGCTGACTGGGTACGCGGATGCGGACTGGGGTAACTGCAATATTGATCGAAGATCGTATAGCGGATACATCTTTACCCTATCTGGTGCAGCAGTCACGTGGGCGTCGAAAAAACAAAGAACTATAGCTCTCTCAAGTGTGGAAGCCGAATACCTGAGTCTATCGGAAGCTGCGAAAGAGGCGCTATACTTGAGAAGATTGCTAGACGACATGGGATTTCCAACCCTGTCTACCATTCACGGACCAAACATATTGATATTCGGAACCAGTTCATTAAACATCAAGTGGATGAGGGACTCGTCGAAATCAAATACCTCAAGACAGAAGAGATGCCTGCTGATTTCTTAACGAAACCCCTGAACAGAAAGAAACAACTGCTATGTTCTCTGAAGTCTGGAGTGGGCCCCTGATAAGTTTTGTCTTGAGGGGGCGTATTAGAAATTGGTTCAAGTTCAAAACTTATTAGTATATCCCCGTTGGTTATCCCATATGATTACTGTGTGACGTATGTTTACGTTGAATAAAAATAAAGGTTCATTGCTTGTTCTGAAAAACTCTAACGAGGTGAAATTTCATTTCTCGATATAATTATAATATATTGGTATCGGTTTTTGACCTTCGATAGTATCGGGAATATCGATATTTTTGAACCGAGATATCGGCCTAGTAGATGTCGTCAGTGATGTACAAAAACTCGCACATTCGTGGTTCTGATCACTGATTCACCACTTAGTTTTGAATTATGATTTGACTGGCGTATAGGTACCGATATTTTACTAAATTTATTATGACTAACTTTCATTCATTTTTATTTTATTTTACAGTTATTGTAGCGTGCGTAGGCCTATAGTCAGTTTGTACTATCATGTTGTACTAAAGTAACGTAAGTAAGAAAGTGAAACATGTAATAGGCTTATTTTAATACTTTTACTAAATACATATGTGTTATAAATGTATTATGTTTATTGTACGATATTTCTATCACTCATTTAACCCTCAGTTTTGACTTATATTTAGCGACATATCGAAATTCCGATATATCGTATATATCGATATTTTTCACCCGAAATTTTTGAACCATCGATATGTCGCTTGCGATAAATCGATTTACTTAAAAATTTTGCCATCCCTAGTTCTATAATATAACCCATGACGGTGAGGTGGGCAGTGACATCGATACTGCTGCCCGAGAAGTCCTGGTGTCTGTTCTGCTGTGTTGTAGCACGGAGGAAGACGTGCGACAATGACGTCATTACCGCACTCCACGTGATCATGGAAACTAAACAAATACATGCCATCCCGGCGAACCGATTAAATTTTTCTCATCAACAAACAACACAAAGAGCAAATTTGGATTTAGCAGCAATTCCAGAACCATCGCCACTCCCCATTAGATAAAAATAGGAAATGGAATTCTGATTTGATATCTGAGATCGTCCGGATGATGAAAACTGGATCGAACGGGCTTATTGGAAAACGAAGGGAGGGGGGGGGGGGGGAGTGTTGTGGGATGAGTTTTTTCCACCAAGGTGGAACAAAATGGTTGAATATTCCGAGCAAGAAGTTGACTTCTGTTATTATCTCCTGTATTATTGGCATCAACTCCATTTCCAGAGATGGTATGTAGTTCCAGTTCCCCCTTTTAACATGATATTCGTGAGTAAAATTGTTCGTTTTTCAAATAATTCCTATCTACTGATATTTGAGCATACAACAGGCCGATTCCATGCAAATAGGAACAGTTATACCACCTTGTATGATGAGATTTTACTGAAAGTCACGACTGCAACAAGAATGGCGCTGCGCTCTCCCAGTTAGGCCGATTGGATATTCAGCAATAAAACTGTGTTGAAGAATTATTGTTGATGTCGTGGTATCCTCCCAGAACCACAACCCTTGTATGCAGAAATAAGATCTCGCCAAATAAACCGAGAAGTGGGGACAGAAGGCGCAAGAGAGCCGAGGGCCAGCCTGGAGGTCCCCACCATCCTCTACTAGCTAGAGGATGGAGGGAGACAGCTCCCAAGCATATAAAAACTCGCCTCCTGCACCTTTTTCCTCGTTCTACGCTCTCCTCTAGTCGCTGACTACTCTCTCTCCTCCTTACCTCGTCACTCTCTCCTAACCCAAAAGAATCCGTGAATGGTGGTGGTCCGCCCATAACCAACGGACAAACTTCCTAAAAGATCTCGGGCATCGTGGTGGTCCGCCCATAACCAAACGGAGCACACATCCAAAAAGATCCTGGACGACCAGGCAACAAACCTAAAAGCATCCGTGAATGGTGGTGGTCCGCCCATAACCAAACGGAGCACACATCCAAAAAGATCCTGGACGACCAGGCAACAAACCTAAAAGCATCCGTGAATGGTGGTGGTACGCCCATAACCTACGGACACATCCGAAAAGATCCCGGATCACGGTGGTGATTCGCTCATAACCAAATTCCGGGCACATCTCCCCTCGCACCGCTCGTGGTGGATGTACGCTTATACACATTCATCACGGTTGACATCCCGTTTTGGCCTATTAGCATTTCAAAAATAGTGCCAGTTCGGTGGAGTAAAGTTTAGTGTAAGGCTATGTTTACACTGCACGCGAAGCGATACGATGCGATGGGAAGAAGAAAGAGCTGCGAATTTCAAAGCGATGCGATGCGATGATGTGTTTATATTGCTAGCGATTTGAGGCGAGTAGGCAATTTTTATTTTTTTTTTATTTATTTATTTTTTTTTTTTGTGATATTCCTGAGAGACTGATTTGTAGTGGTACCGTTTTACTCTGGTTAGAAGTATTTTTGAAACGGATGTTCCACAGATAAGTACCTAGATACCATGATCCATGAAACTGTAATTTGAAAAACAACCTTACCTTAGCAAAACGTAGGTATTACTAGTGAATTTTGTTTCGCAAACGGAAGTCAAAAAAGATTTTTGGTTTATTATTCTGTGAATAATACACATGTATTAGCTCAGCAAAAAATTTTTATAACACCCCCTCACAATTTTTTCTTTTACGTTTCAAGGTGCGTAGATTCCAAAAATGTCCGTCCGCCGTACGCCATATCACGCAAAGCTACTTCATTTTCAGTCTAATATATTCGTTCTTTCGCAAACAGGCTCCATTTGGTCCCTAGTTGTGTCTCGAAACTTTGCAGCCCGATCTGAATATACCCAGGGGTGTTATGGGTGAAAATTTTGTATAAAAATATGGTTTTTTAGTATTTTAGTGAAATGAGCTTTTAAGGTATATTTTTTCCATGTTTTTTAGGGCGAGAAATCCGAACATGAAGTTGATTTTGACCAAAGAGTGAAGAATTGAGATGGTAACGAAGGTTCAGCTCCCAAAATTTATTTTTTGTTGTCAAAAACCTGGGAAATTGTCTGTAATTACTATCTATCGATTTGTATAATAACTCTAGAAAAAGTTTCAACAGGTGAATCAAGCCAATTAAATGGCACTATCAATAATTATTATCAAAGATAATTTTTTTTAAAGGAGCGTAATTCGTGTTTTTGGGGGCCAAAATGGGTGGAAACCATCAGAAATAGGTTTGGCTACTGTCGAATCAATCCGCCGTTTACCACTTAGGTACCTACTGAGCCAAAACTGGAACTTTTATCGATACAACCTGGACGATGTTTGAACCATTGGAAATAGAAATAGAGTAGGTAATGTCACGGATCGAGAAGACTGGAAGGTTCTGGTTCCTCTTTCTGACAATAATAATAGGAGGACCTGCACTATAGGGAGACGGAGCAGATGTACAGTGGTGAAGATGGCTGCCACACAGGTGGTTCTAGCTTCTGTTGAGAAGTAGAGGTATACCTACCTACCTACCCATTGTGTAAGGCTGGATGGTCACGATGCTTCAGCCACATTTCCCGGGTCTAACAGCTTGTCAGAAGTCTCAAAACCGTTCGTACTTTGAGAGGGAGAAGTTCAGTCAAAAATATAACGACGAAATCAGCGGTAAAATGTGTGAAAGATACATCGTCGATTTGAAGGTTGGGTCGGAAAAGATGAGCTAATTAAACTGAGGAAAATTCCACACCTTCACGAAGAAATTCGTTAAACGATGAAGAGAACTATGAAAAACGCTGCAGTCTTTGTCACATGGGTTTTTTATTCGATTGGACACCCCTACAGAAATTTTGGCTGTTCATTTATTGTTTTTTTTTTTTCATGTGAAATTATTGAAATAGCTATTTCTGATGGTTTCCACCAATTTTGGCCGCC